>OZ007510.1:1970878-2157271 GCA_963931865.1 Axinella damicornis
GAGGAGGAAAATGGGTGAAATGAGGTGGGGAGGAAGACAGAGAGAGGAATGGGGGGTGGGGTGGGGGGGGGGGGGGGGTGGGGGGGGGGTGGGGGGTGGGGGGGGGTGGGGGGTGGGGGGGGGGGGGGGGGTGGGGGGGGGGGGGTGGGGGGGGGGGGTGGGGGGGGGGGGGGTGGGGTGGGGGGGGGGGGTGGGGGGGGGGGGGGGGGTGGGGGGGGGGGGGGGGGGATGGGGGGTGGGGGGGGGGGGTGGGGGGTGGGGGGGGGGTGGGGGGTGGGGGGGGGGGGTGGGGGGTGGGGGGGGGGATGGGGGGTGGGGGGGGGGGGGGGGGGGGGGAAGTAGGTGCAACTGAATGGCAGGAGTTCCGTAGTTCTCCTCATGCACTGCACATGATGCATAGGGAAGTATCCATGTTCATGCACGTGTGTATTCCTGTTCTCCAGTGAAACTGTTTGAAGTGATAGAGACAGAGAAGACATTGTATCTAGTGATTGAGTACGCCAGTGGAGGTAAGAGTGGTGTGTGTAGAGGTGTACTGAGAGAGAGAGAGAGAGAGAGAGAGAGAGAGAGCTCGTTGGGATGATGGTTTCCATGGTGTGTATGTACATATTTGTGTGTGGCATTGGCTTCTGTTGGTGTAATTGGGGAACTTCATTGTTGCCAGCCTGCCATTCATTACAAGTTGTTGGAATGGTGGGTCACTGCCTGTAACTGGCACAGCGGGTTACGCAATCACACCTCCCCTAATTCTTTGTGTAACGGTGACCATGAATTGAACAGGAAGCTTACAGCTTATTTGGTAGTCTCTTGACCACAGCTGGTATTCAGTATCTTTGAGAAACCATTTCTGCTGTGTTCAGTATGTGTTTTTCCTTTGTGTGTTTATGGTGTGTGTGCTATCAAGATTTTTATGTGTGTGTGTGCGTGCGTGTGTGCGTGCGTGACAGAAGTGGGATGTTCGTGAGGCGGGACTAGACTATTGACGCGCGACCTTTGTACTTCAATTTTAATTACTGAACCTCGAACTCTGCGAAGAATGTTCAAGAACATTGGGCATGGGCTGGAACAGCTGGGGCTACAAGCAGATGCAATCGGGGAACAGCAGTTAAGCGGACGCAAGCTGCAAGCAGCAGCTGGAGCGGGGAGCAGCTTGCAGATCGATGCAGTCGGGGATCATCAACTGAAGTGGACGCAATCGGGGAGCAGCAGCTCTGCACAGAGAGCTGTCCGATGCCAGATTACTCACATAGGCGAACGAGGGGGAAGTAGCTGAGCGAGCGAAGCAAGCGAACCTACTTGTATGAGTATGTGTGTGTGTGTGTGTGTGTGTGGTGTATGAGTATAATTTATGTGTGTGTGTTGGGTGTGTGTGTGTTTGTACCTAAGCTGCACTGTAAGTGGGAGAACACTGATCACACTTGAAGTATGCATCCATAGTAAATATTTACGCTAGATCAGGTTACCAAGACAGTGCTAGTGTACTGTGTAATGGGAATGTGGGATTATATTTAGAATCAGTATACTGACCTGTACACTTGTCTTGTATACTTGGCTTGTATACTTGGCTTGAATACTTGTCCTGTATACTTGGCTTGTATACTTGGCTTGAATACTTGTCCTGTATACTTGGCTTGTATACTTGCGCTATATACATGTACTTTGCTTGTTTACTTGCCCTGCGTATTGTTTTAAATACAGCACTGCATAGCAGCTATAGAGCCACTCCAGCTTCGGTGAACATTCATAGTAACATATAGCCCTACGAAGCTCTCGGTCTTACTGCACGCCTAAATCAATATCCAGTAGTGGTAAGATGCAGTGGAAATTGTTCCTCCCCCATGTGAGCCAGTGGCGTAACAGTACGCACAATGAATTCCATAGAGGAGCTGTGGATATGGCAGTGGGACAATAGGTAGTCCCTGGGGAAAAGAGCTGCACAATGTGTAGTACTATGATAACCTCACTCTCGGCCCATGCCCAGCTTTTCGTCAGAAAAGCAGGAGGTCCTGGTACAAAATATCCCATGAGTATTTGACACTGGCAAGTTTTCTCTGTGTCACTTCCATACTGCAAGTGACAAACAACTGAGCGTGGCCTGGGGACAGGGCTACTACCGTGAGGCGTTGAGTACAAGCGGGCTCTCTGGTGGGAAATGGTATTTGGCTACCACTCAGACTCCGCTTTCATTGATCCCTGGACAGGTCAATGAACATCCTCTAGACTCCGCTTTCATTGATCCCTGGACAGGTCAATGAACATCCTCTAGACGTGTGTGTGCTGCGATTGTCCGGTCTAAGAGACACACAAGAAAAGCTGCTGAAGAGCCAATTCAAAGGCAAAGGAATTCTTTTCAATACTGTCATGTGCTCAACTATATACTTCCTGTGGCAAATTTGTCATAAAGCGGAAACCGTCCCTTCGAGCAGAGGTTGGGAAAATGTGCATGTCCACAGTCGTGCAAAGTCCCTTCCATAGATTCTGTAGTCCCAGCTGCAGCCATATTCTTCTGGGTGTGCCTTTTCAGGACCTTAACGACTGCCACCTGTGATACAGGTTGGAATTGCCACCTGTGATTCAGGTGGATGGGTTGGAATTGCCACCTGTGTGTACAGGTGGACAATTGCCACCTGTGATACAGGTTGGAATTGCAACCTGTTACCTGTGTGACTCAATTGGGTGTATTTACTTACCATGTGACTGTGTAGTAGAGTGGGGGTGTAATCTAGGTCCCCAGTCCAAGTCTAAACTCATTAAGACTCTCCCTCCTCGATTCCCCCCCCCCCCCCCCCCCCCCCCTTCCAAACTGTGGCTGGCAAGATGGAGGTTATGTCTGGGGGTGTGTAGGTGAACAGTTGGTTGTGGTTTCGTTGTTATGCACACACAGGTAGAATGGTCTGACCATAAACAGAGGACTGTATAGTCTTGTTCCCAGTCCTTGATCTGGGAATGAGACTGAGCTACTAGCACTGCCTGGAGGTTTGGTAGGCTGAATAGGTTCCACTGTGAAGAGTAACACTCTATTGTGTTCTCACTGATTCCACAAAACCAGCACACTCAACAAGTTGAGATACTTTACATCTGCTTCTACTCGTTACTCTTATCGGTTATGGTCAAGTTTACTAACCCTGATATTGTCCAGTATGTCTGAGTTTTCATCACCCGTCCCTTTTCATTCCTTGTTGCTCAGGTGAGGTGTTTGACTACCTTGTGGCCCACGGTCGTATGAAGGAGAAGGAGGCTAGGGTCAAGTTCAGACAGGTAGGGTGGAAGGGATTGCTTTTGTCTGCCCTAGTACATGTGTTCTTCCTCTGATATTGTTTTATTCTAATTGATGCCCTCTTCCTCTGTGTAGATTGTATCATCAGTGCAGTACTGCCACCAAAAGCATGTGATTCACAGAGACTTGAAGGTACAGTCCCCCTCTCTCACCTTCCCTCCCTGTCTTCCTACATGTAACTTGTACTAAGTACTAGCTTCGTGAGCTTGTAACCTTGTACAACATGTAAGTCTAGCTCTGAAGAGAGGTAAAAAATTACTTGTACTACAAGTGAAAATTATCCCTGAACACCTAGCAACTAACAGCTAGCTCTAGACAGAGATAAAAGTGTAAATTTGAGAGTGAAAATTGTGCATGATTGCCTAGCAACTAGCAGATATATCTCTAAAGAGATAAGTTGTTGTATACTGCACATGAATATTACTCACGAATGTCTAGCAACTATTCTTCTCTCTAAATTAGGCGGAGAACCTTCTCCTTGACTCCAACATGAACATAAAGATTGCTGACTTTGGCTTCAGCAATGAGTTTACCCCGGGAAACAAGCTGGACACATTCTGCGGTAGCCCGCCCTACGCTGCACCCGAACTCTTCCAGGGAAAGAAGTACGATGGTCCCGAGGTGGATGTGTGGAGCCTAGGGGTCATCCTCTACACCCTGGTCAGCGGTTCCCTCCCTTTTGATGGAAACAACCTTAAGGTGGGTCATGTGACATCAATTGGGCTGGATATGCAGGGTTATCGTAGTGTATGTGACCGTCTTTGCTAAAACCCAGCGCACACTGGAATTGAAATGTTTTTGCCCTACTGTTCAACCCAAGAAACCTCTGATCACGATCGAGTGGCAAACTGCATGGGTCTGTCTGAAAGCTTCTGTCTGAAAGCTTCCTGCTGGTATTGTGGTTACACAAAGGTGCAGTACTCTACCACCTAGGGTTGCGGAAATATACATATACAAGTGGAATGCAGGACATTGGAGGGCGAGCCTGAGCGAAGTACATATGTATGCGCGTGCAGGGCATGCAAGGAGCAGTTGCATTCACATGATTGTCATCAGAATGTGACCGGGCAATGCGCACAGAAATTATGGCACTCTTGAACATACACTCGTGCACATCACAGCAACTGTGAGTCAGGTTACCGTTTATAGCCTAGCCAACGTCACCGTCCATGGCGGTACGTGTAGGTCCACGCGCTGTCTCCGTCTTTGTCAGTGGCGCCGAGGAGGAATAATGTTCATGATGCTCTAGCCAATGTCCACGAGTGGTCTCCGTCTTTGTTGTCGCCATCGTTCGTCGAACTGGTAGCTATGGACGAGTTAGTTGAATTTGAATATTATTGTGCACGTGCAAGTGAAATTTGCTGATTTAAAATTTACGGTAATTGCAAGATCCACCAGACAAGCAAACATAGGTACACACGCAGAGCGCAATGAAGTCACGCTAGTGTGGGGCTTGCTCAGGCTCGCCCCAATAATAAAATCAACCAAGCACGGGAAGTTACTAATCGTGTACTGAAGCGATGTGTTCATAAATTTCTCTCTCTCTCTCTCTCTCTGTGACAGGAACTGAGAGAGCGAGTTCTGCGAGGGAAGTACAGAATCCCCTTCTACATGTCAACAGGTTGGTGGTGACCAGCATTGTGTGCAGACGTGCTGTTAGTCTGGAGGGAATTCGGACTAATTGCTAGATGTGGATTCTGATTTTGAGGAATGTATGTTTGTTCCAGCGTTGAGGTGTGCATCAGAGGAGCTGCTATCCAGATCTAGAGCCGTGTACGGATTTAATCTCATTTTGGATCCATTCCCGCTGCTGAGTCCTACCATACTATAATTAGGGCAGGCCTTCCTTTCCATTTACTGCACTGTATGACAAACTGGGATGGGAATGAGACAGGCTAAGGTTGGAGTCATGCTTGTGTTGGTTGCTGTGTTGCACACTGTATGACAAACTGGGACGGGAATGAGACAGGCTAAGGTTGGAGTCATGCTTGTGTTGGTTGCTGTGTTGCACACTATGACAAACTGGGATGGGAATGAGACAGGCTAAGGTTGGAGTCATGCTTGTGTTGGTTGCTGTGTTGCACACTGTATGACAAATGGGATGGGAATGAGACAGGTTGAGGTTGGAGTCATGCTTGTGTTGGTTGCTATGTTGCGCTGTCTGTGAATGCTTGTTTGTCTTTTGCAGATTGTGAGAACTTGTTAAAGAAGTTCCTAGTACTGAACCCAACAAAAAGAGCGAGTTTAGAGGTGAGGGACCTGAGATACACATACTCTGACCCTAGAAGGGGACAGAGAGGAGACTAAGGGGTGGGGGAGGAAGGAAGGGAAGGGAAGGGGAGGGGAAAGGGGAGGGGAAGCCGAGGTGTCCAACTTTACAGTGCTGATAAAACAGGGGTGGGGGAGGGATGAGGGTGTAATTTGATCATTTGGATTAAACCCACAGATCATAATGAAGGACAAGTGGATGAACATTGGGTATGAGGATGACGAACTCCGGCCATACATAGAACCGGAATCGGACCTGAATGACCAATTCAGAATACGTAAGACATGGTTGTGCATGCTACGATGTGGGGACATCATATGGTTCAGGAAGATGGAGCGTTACCGACTAGGTACATCTAGTCACAGCAGTGATCAGTATCTCCAGTAATCCCAGCAGGAACTGAGGTTGATCCTAGGCACTGCTATAGATGCTCGATTATTGGAGATTACTGGTTGGTATGTGTGTCCCTGCCTTTAGTATACCAGTACTGTTCAACTTTGTCAGCAGTAAAATACCAGTTAATGCCCACTGCAGACCTGAAGCAGGTCTGCTTAGATGAGCAGAACCGTGTCCGTTTCGTCAGTGTGCTTTCAGCTTGTGTCCACTCCTCGGAGCTTACCTAGTCACAGAATAACGTCAGCAGTACTGGTTGTCAGTCTGTGTATGTAGTGGGCCTGCTGCTGCTGCCCACTCTATTATGGGATGCCAGTACTGGACTCGCATGGCCGCTCTGCACTCACCACAAGGATGACGTGTGCACCAAAGTAACTACATGTATGAAGTCTACACTGTCTATCCTTTTCTAAGGTTGCGCCGATACCGATCCTTGATCGGCGCCAGTACCGATATTAGCGGTATTGGAATCTGATTGATTGCAACTGTTAGTCACGTCACACAGTACATGGCAGCGCAGCTACCTGGCGGGGTATACGTACCAGCTAGCTAGCTTGTTTTATACATAGCTAATGGCTCTTTCAACAACGACAACAGAGCGATTTGGGCACATTTCAGTATCTACGGTGATGATAACTCCAAAGCACTTTGCGACAAAAGGATTCCGAGAGGTGGGAATGCACCAAAGTCCTTCAGCACTGCAAAGTTGTGTAGATGGAGTTAGTGATGGCTGAAAATGCCAAGAAAGAAAGACAGTGACATACATGTACACACTGAGGCCATTAAACGGTTTAGGAACCTTTTACAATCCATAACAGTGATATGAGCTAGATATAGGGAATTGCAGCATAGGTGATGCACGTGTGTATGTCCGTACCTCACAGAGAAGATGCTTCAGATGGGTTTCACGAGGAAGGAGATCCAGGATTCATTAACGGAGAATCGGTACGATGAAGTCTGCGCCACGTACAAGCTGCTGGCCAGAGAGATGAGAGTTGCTTCCGTAAGTAGTGTAGGAAGAGGATCTGTTTACATGCATGATTGACTGGGACTGGACCAATCAGTGGACCCCATAAACAGGAAGTAAACTCCTACTTAATTAGTAGCCTTAGCTAAAGATGGTCTATTACAGGTGCTCACACACAATATACTACACCCTATCCACTGTACTAAGTCGAATTTTAAACCTTCATTGGCCAATACATAGTGAACCACGTCTGCATTGTAGAGGTATGTGCAAGCCAGTAATGTGTGCATGTAGCTTCATCTCTAACTCCCCTTCACCCCTCCTCCTTCTCCTCTCAACATCTCCTCCCTCTCCCTCCTCCCTCTCCCTCCTCCCTCTCCCTCTCCACACCTTCCTCCTCCCTCCCTCTCCACTCCTCCCCCTCCACCTCCCTCCTCCCTCTCCCTCTCCACACCTCCCTCCTCCCTCTCCGTACCTCCCTCCTCCCTCTCCCCCTCCACACCTCCCTCCTCCCTCTTCCCCTCCACCCTCCCTCCTCCCACCACACCCACCTCCTCCCCCCTCCCACAGTCTAATGGGCTAAGCCTTGCCAGCAGCCTCTCCTCTCTCCCCTCGACCAACGGTCCCGTAGATGACCACTCTTCCCAGACGAGGGAAAGGGAGGTTGACCTACAGGAACTCACTCCCGCCTCCTATGCCATTGCTACCAAGAAAAAAGTTTCAGCACCGGGCAACCTCCAACCATATATACAGGTAAGTGCTTTGTATGTGTGAGTGTGTGTGTTTGGGGGAGGGGAGGGGTGCATGCAGTATTATGCCGGTGTAGTAGAGTGGACTTGTAGGCTATTCACCCACATACATCTCACACCCACACACACACACACACACACACACACACACACACACACACACACACACACACACACACACACACACACTCACTCACTCACACACACACGTATACATACACACACGCATGTGCACATACACACACACCACACACACACCACACACACACAGCCACCAGCCAAAGGCAGAAGCTACTCCATGCGACACCCCAGCTCCACTAGGAGGTATGCCGAGTACGGCTACGTTCCCAAGAGTGGTGCACCACGCAACCCAGACATTGTCGTCAATGGTCGTGGTAATGACAGCTCAGACTCCATAGGCTCGGCCCAGCGGGGTCATCACAATCCTCACGGCTTAGAAGAACCCACCGGCAAGCTAGGAATCGCATCCAACCCTAACCGAGCTGAGATGCCGGCTCATAGCAAGAGAAAGGGCTCCTATGATCCTGTGAGTTGTCAGTCAGGGTAGCATCCCAATTAATGCACATCCGATGTAACGTCCCAAGATTTACATGCTGCCACCCAGTTAAGGCTCACCAATACACTGGTTTATAGGTAGAATTGCTTATGTCCCCGCATAGTGCATAGTGTATTAATCGAGCACTCACTGACCACTGCTGTTGCCTTCCCCCCCCCCATAGACCACTCATCGGAGACAGACAATGCATTTTGAGCACCACGTCAACCACGTTGATGGAGCACACACACAACCAGAAAGGTGCGCACCTCATCTCCACATGCAGTTAATAATGTACAATAACTGTAGTTTACAGCCAACTTCACTACCAGGTAGTAAAATATAATAATGCATAATGTTAGATGGCCCCGCCTACTCATACATATATTGAAGGTCATTGGGCGGAGGTAATCTGAAAGTCCTATATACATGAAAGGGTGACTAGGAGATGTGCTCATCTTGCTCTTTCCCTCCAGAACATCCGACTTCATCACCAGCCTCCCTCCCGCAAAAGCCCCCCAGTCCTATCACCATCACCACAAGTACCCCCACCACGACAACCCATCATCGTCACATCGGGGCTCGAGTGGGAATCCAGGGTCAAGGCAGAGCAGCAAGCCAGTGGGAGGGGCTAGCAGCCCAAACCGTCTCTCTCTGCCGGCCATCGATGATGACCCAGTAGGCAGACCAAGGTGTGTGCATGTAGCCTGTTTTGATCTGGTGAATCTAGTCAAGATATCTCTTCCTCAATGATGGGGGAGAATGGAAGAAAGGGGAGGGAACAATGGCGAGGGAAGGAGGGGAAGAAGAAAGGGGAGGGAAAAGGCTGAACAATGGGGAGGGAAGGAGGGGGAGAAGAGAGGGGAGGGAAATTAAAGGGGGAAGGAAAGGGGAGCAAAGGATGGGGGGAAGAATGGGAAGGGAAGGAGTGGGGGAGAAGAAAGAAAGGGAATAGGGAGGGAATGGGGAGTGAAGAGGGGAGAACAAAGGGTAAGAACGGGGGGGGGGGGGGAACAGGAAGGAAAGGGAGGCAGGGAGAAAGAGGAATGAATGGGGAGGAGCAAAGGAGGGGGAGAAGAAAGAGAAAGGGGGGATGGAGAGAAACAAAACCATTCAGAACTAGTGGCCATGTTCCATCCAACCACTACTTACCATTCCACTACTTGCTGCACACATACAGCACTGCTCCTCCAAAGAGACCAGTTGCAGACTTCTCTGCCATACCAACAATGCATGGCAACCCAAACTTTACACGAGGCACACCCAGCAGAAGCACCTACGCTTACGGCACCAGGAGGCCCAACGCCACCACCGTCCAGCACAATTTCTACACTCCAATGGGTGCCAGCTCGCAGCCGTCCCCCTCCCCCTCCCATGCGTCGGCCGGATTCTTCAAGAGGTTCATGCCGTCCAGATTTAGTAAAAGGTAGAGTACAAAGTACAGTGTACCTGTAGTAAAGTGGACTCAAATCTTATTCAGCAATTGGCAAAATAATAATGTGGTTTACAGGCAAAAGCTTTTGTACAGGATGATACGTTGCAACGTTTCTAGGATTTTTGAGTTGCTATAAGGTACTAATGGCATGCCCACTAATTACAATAGACAGGTGTGCTTGCACAACTGAGCACAGACAGTGGATTGTTCTTGAGTACCGGATGTAGAAGTATAGCCGGAAGGTGATGGATTTGTTTATTTTTGGAATGTGAGTTGTGTAGGCGGAGAAATGTTCATCATGTGTATGTACCCAGACCTCAGCTATCACTGCTTGTAGTAGTAGTACCCATGAGCAATGGAGTCGATGATGAAACTATAAACCATGTGTGTTGTTCAAGACCAGTTCTAAATCAGCACTTGGTGTTGGTGTTAGTTCGCCCCTTGTTATTGTCCCTTGCTAGATATATGTAGTACATAGACCCTCACTACATGGTATTGGTGTTTCATGAACCTACACACCTCGTACCATGCACACTTACACACACAGGGGGTCTGAAGAAAAACCAAGATCTCTTCGTTTCACATGGAGTATGAAGACAACCAGTTCGTTGGACCCCCATGAAATCATGGAAGAGATCTGCCGAATACTGGAGTGCAACTCTGTCTCCTACGACAAGAAGGAGCGGTACCTTGTTCTGTGTACCCATGGGGAGGGAGAGGGAGGGCACCTGGTCCAGTGGGAAATGGAAGTCTGCAAACTACCTAGACTGTCCCTAAATGGTGTCCGCTTTAAGAGAATCTCAGGCAATTCAATGGCATTTAAGCAGATTGCCTCAAAAGTTGCAAATGAATTAACACTATGATACCATTTGTGTCCCTGCTCTGAGTACGGGAGTTTCAAAGCTCTGTCTGTTAATATTTACCGGATGAATATATTATTGTGAGGTCATATTTTTTCCTTTCTTTTTGTATGCTAGAAAAAAAATAAATATTGCAGTCACTTAACAGCAGCACAAAGTTGTAAAAGGACCTGTTTATTTCACAATGTCACATCTAACGCACGTCATGCCAGCTTCTGTGTGGTTCTCCTGATGCCTGTATAGCCTCTCTGTCTCGCTCATTTCTATTGTCTGTAGACAGTTTTATCTTGCCGGTTAAAATTTTGCGTCCAGGCTCTAAACAATTTCAAGTTTCTTTTTTGGCTCTGTTGTAAGTTTTGCACCCCGCCGTGTAAATTTAACAAACTGTAATAATGATAGCTCAGATTTATACAGCCATTTGCAGCATTATAATTGTGTACCTGTGTATGTATGTAATAGCATAGTTGATTGTATGTGTAAAATACATGCGTAAACTTTTCCATCATACAAGTATAGCCAGTCTAGGCGAGTTTGTCTGTTCATTGGACTTTCTCTAGCTCCTCAATATTATCACACAGTACACATGTACGTGCACAGAACATCCTCTGGTAGGAGCTTGGATGGGTGGGTGACTAGAGAACATAATGAGTGGACATCATCCATGGCCAGCTGTTTATGAATTGTGAAGATGGACTGTCATGTGCTGAACTGCATCGTCTCCATGGGGCTAGGATCAGGAAGAGTTAACCCGCTTGAGGTACAGGCCCAGTTGAAATGGAGCATAGGGAGGTAAGGGATCAATCAGGAGGGCATGCAGAAGATGATTGTCGGAAGTCAATTAAGGGGGGGGGATCCAGCTCCCTCTATGTGGACCACTAGCTATAGTATAGAGTATAGTTTGACAGACTAAATTACATTTTTGTTTTGTTGAAGGTTCATGCAGGACTAAAACCTGCATGGATTTCCTCCTGCGTTGCAACATATACAGCTCAAGCACCTGATAAGACAGCTGCAGCAACAAATCACCATGCAGCTGGCTGATAAATCAGTCGTACTGCTGCCATTTGAGTGACAACAATGCTGAATACTACCAGCCAGAGTGCTGCCAAGCTGCTTGGGCCATATGCAGGGCAGCTGCATAATTATTCCATTATTGCATGGCCCAGGCTTCAGTTCAACCGACTCCTGGGTGGAGTCTGTCCTGTACATATCCCTTTACAGGACCATCAGGAAGACTGGCTAACATGGGTCATTCTTGTTTCCAACAAATTCTTTGACTTCAGAACTTGACGTATATTCTGTGGATTCCACAGAGTCAGTTGAAACAATGCAAAGTGCTTCCACAACTTATAAGGTACATAAATATTTGTTCTCAAATGGTCCAATGTCTGACTGTGTGATTGAGATCATGGGGCCAGGACACCACGCTTGACAGGAGGGTACTCTAGAGGCGCCGAATCCAGCTGGCTAGTACTTCCATCGTCTTCTGTCTTCTTCTGCATCCACTGAGGTGTACCAGTCCGGCAGCTGGGAGTCAGGATGGAGCCGGTAACTATAGCAAAAAGATAAGAGATGGTAGCTACAGGACTGCATGTCAATTTGTCATCTTGACATTTCCACCGGTAAACTCTATCCTCATTCCTAGGCATACAAGTTTTCCCCGTTCTTCGGTTTGTGTTGACAACAACAACACAATGTCATAGAAGTGGAAGAGCGGCGAAAAATGGCTGGGATAATTCATGTCAGTACGAGTCTGGACTAGGTCTGGACTAATAATAGCAGACACGTCTGGAATCTGGACTAACAGTGGAGCGCCTGATGGATGATGAACGAACCAGCACCTCCTGAACCGACGACTACATGTACAGCCCCACTCCTCTACGTCCTAACTTGCATCTACCGGACATCATTCATTTTTTTCCTGTTTCTTGCCACTTCCTCTTCTGTACATACTGCCAACACAAACCGAAGAACAAGAAGCGGGATAGTCCTGGGAACACAAGGCTATGGCTGTCTAGAGAGATTGATCTGAGAGGACAGTCCCACCCCAGTTACATGCTACCAAGGAGACAGAGACCATGAGGTTAGCAGCAACCAATCAAATTTCAGAACATCATCACATGACAATAGAAAAAAACAATTACATCATGTGTTTAAACAACACTTAATTTTAGTCAATCACCAACACAGCAGTCTGGATGTCAACACATCAGGGCACTTACTCACTTTAGTAGGAGCTCCTCATCTCTGATGTGCTTCATAGCAACGAAAACCAGGGAGTGCATAGGACTCTTGCTGGAGTAGAGGAAGCCAGGCTTCCTGAAGTACCTGCAACAAATGCAAGATGATGTCAGTGCCTTGTGGCAGTGTGACTCATGGTGGTATGCACCTAACAAACATCTATGAATAGAAGCATCATTGGGGCGAGCCCCACACTAGTTTGAGCTCATTGCACATGTGCGTGTGTATGTTTGCTTGGACCAACCACTTACTTGAATTTTTTAACCAGTGAATTTCACTTGCACGTGCAAAATTCAAACTCGATGAACGAAGGAAAGTGTACTTCCTTGATGCAAGGAACTGCGTACGGTGAGCAGTCTACTTGTTTGATGGACGATCGTCACAACAAAGACGAAGACCACCCATGGACCTACCCATTCATTCGCTAGAGGAACAGGTGAACCATATACAGTCTACCCTCCTTGGTGGCATTAGAAACTAGAGGTGTTCATAGAACACATACCCCGCGCTGAACCTCTAGCTACATGCCAGGATGCATGCAGTGCTCCTTCCCGTGCGAGGGTCTGGCTGCGCCAGACTATATACAATCGACTATGCCGAGGCGGCTATCGCGTATACTGTTTTCGTGTATGGCCATATCCAAGGTGTGGGAATGACCGCTTACCGTATATATATATTGTGAAGCTGGAGAGGTGGGGCCAAATGTTACGAATAATAGGAAATAGCTGGAAAAACAGCCGAAACAATAGCCACGATGTCTGTGAAGTACATAGATCGTGAGAAAACACTGTTTCCTAGCGGTCATCTCGAAGCATGAAGTTTCCAAATGCACTGCGTGTCTTGTTCTTGATGGGACTCTGAGGTCACGAGAGGTGGAGCCAATGTTATGAATAGTTATGAAAAGTTGGAAATAGCCGCAATACAGCGAAACGGAGCGCCTTGACTTCAGTCAGGTACACATAGAGCAGTTTTTTGCTATTTGCTATTGTTTGACTCCATTTGGATGTTTTTTGAGGGTCTATGTGGCGAGATTTCAATTTTTTGCGGGTGACAGACTGACAGACGGACAAAACCGATTGCTTAACCCCGCTTCGCGCATGCGCGCACGGGGTAACAATAACAGTTCTATCTCGAGAACCATACAACAGAGACACATCAAACTTAGAAACACATATTGAGATGGATCCACACTACCGATAGAGGGTCATACCCACTTCCAGTAATGTAACTTAACATAGTCGATCACTTACTCATGTTTTTGTGCCAAAATAGACCTTATTCGGCTAACGCGCGCGCCGACACTGGCGGCAAATTCCAATTACTTGCGTGGGCGTTCTGCACAGCTGCAACTGTATAAACTAGCTTCTTGCTAACTGTACGTACGTTTTCAGGTAACGATCATCAGTGAATACAGTACCTTACTTTGTGTGGGTGACAGAAGACTCATTGCAAGAGAGAGAGCACATTCACGAGAGACAAGTTTCGACGTTTGTGAAGGTGCTCAGGGACAACCGTAGCACACTAAAGAGCGTATTGCAAAGTCGGCGCTAGCTGAGTCACACTTTCGAGCGCATTTATCTACTGAAAAGGCACTAGTCTCAACGTAGCTGCCTTGCAGAGCACGTCCAACAACTAGTTGGCGAGCCACATCCCTCAAAGCACGCCCACCTCGAGCCACGCCCATGGACTATTACAGCCACTCTGATCAGCTAGTGCTTATAGAGGATGATGTCCATGGTGCTGCACTCCCAGAGCCACTGGAGAAACACCACAAGAGTGCCTTGGGATGGTGGTGCTGAGTGCTAGCTGTTGGAATCCTGTGGCAGTCCTTAAGCACTTTCACAAACGTCGAAACCTGCCGCCGTAAACATGCTGGTCTCTCTTGCAATGTAGTCTTCTATCACCTACACAAACCGAAGTACTGTATTCACTGATGATTGTTACCTAGAAAAGTGCAGGGGGCTAGCAAGGACAGTTGCAGCTGTGCGGAACACCCATGCACGCAAGTGATTGGAATCTGCCGCCAATTGACGGTGCGCGCGTTAGCCAAATAAGGTCTATTGGCTCATTTGGAAACCATTCTCTACCGATTATGACATGCCAATTTTGGAACCAAACCAAAATTGGCAGAAACAGCACTCCTGTTCTATAGGGTGACTGATGTGCCATTTCTGCCAAAAATAGACCAATGAATTAAAATTGGTATTGGGAATAGAGATTACACTAGGTATGTGAATAAGATATGAAGCTAGGGATTGTGTCATTATAAAAGAACTAAAACGGGTCGGTCGCATTTTGGTCATGGTTTTCAGGCGAATGTTTGAGCTAGGTACTATGCTAGGTATCTTGGGCTAGGAATGAGATACGAGGCTGAGATTTGCACCATTGTGATCAGCATGAACAGAGCTTTCAATTGATGTCCATTTTGCCATAGGTTGAATTTTGACCCAAAATCATGAAAAAACATGGATTATAGCCTTTGGTCGAGTGCAATTTTTGACAAAAATGTGACCAAAAATAAAAATCAATGTTAGGACATCAGCTGAACATTCGTTTCCTGCTGATCACAATGGTGCAAATCCCAGCTTCGTATCTCATTCCTAGCCCAAGATATCATTGTCTAAAGAAAGACATAATGAGATATAAAGCTTGATAGCAGCTGTCAGACACTCGGATATAAAGCTTGATAGCAGCTGTCAGACACTCGGAGGTTTTGGGACTAAAACAGTTACAGTAAAACTCCCCTTCCCCCTAGCCTGCTGCTCAACATGTTTGCTTTCAATTTAAAGGTACTTTTATAGCTATACCAATTTCAGGGGAAAAACAAGCTCGCTTCCTGCTCAACATCACTGACCACGCAGGATGTGAAGGGCTAGGCAACATAGTGGTAGCCTCATTCCCAGGCCCCGCCCAGCTTTCCGTCGCTTGCATGCAGTACCGTGCAACCGAAAGCGGCGCGCGGGCCTGGGAACGAGGCTGACATAGTGGATGTCATATCATCTGCACCCATGCACCTGTAATGCACATTCGGGAGTATTTTTGTACATGTGCAATACCACAGGACAGGACACAGCTGTCCAGCAACATGTGGTACTCCCCTTGTACTTGTGGTTATTACACTGGAAACCATTGCCCACGCGCTGAGTCATAGAGGGTCCCTGACCAGCAATGTGGTTATTACACTGGAAACCATTGTGGTAAAGGCCCACTTGCTGAGTCATGGAGGGTACCTGACTAGCAATGTGAGTTACTCAGTTTGTGGTGAAACCTCACTCCCTGAGTCATGGAGGGGACATCCGTTTGAGTCATATGTAGGAAATGAGGTAATGAAGTTTGAAAACAATGCACAGGCAGCTGCAGGTATATTAC
This sequence comes from Axinella damicornis, assembly GCA_963931865.1. Classification (NCBI taxonomy): domain Eukaryota; kingdom Metazoa; phylum Porifera; class Demospongiae; order Axinellida; family Axinellidae; genus Axinella; species Axinella damicornis. The sequence goes on from OZ007510.1 coordinate 1,986,995, forward strand.
ATCCTTATCCTATCATGTAGTCTCGGTCCCAGACCCAAACCAACCCCAGCGCGGATCGCTTCCAGTATTGAACAGTTTGTTGTCTTACCGGAGAAGAGAAATGGTTCTCCACCCTTCTACATGCTACCTAAGCTTCCGCCCTCATCCTTGACACTAGCGTAGATGGTTTCTCAATGCAGTGTGCCTCATCTACATCAAGGCATTCCTGGTGTTGAGATCTCTCTCTCTCCACTTGCTACTGCCTCCGGGCTTAGAATGCCCCCATTCTCTACCCTTCTGCCGATGACTCCGTCCTGATTTTCGGCACTAACGCCAACTCTAGGTAGCACAGAGTCCATGGTCTACATCAGGAGGCCATGAGTGCCGCGAAGTGGTGCTCCTGGTAACATGAACACCTTCAGAGGGTTCATTACAACGACAATCAGCTCTCCCTGACACTGCAGGAGGCAGGCATCCACTACAGCAGAGCAACATTCCATCCTGCCCATCGGAATTGATCAAACCATGCATCAGTTTGACCTTTCACCAGCTCTCTCGCGACTCCGAGCTGTTCCGACTTCACCATAGCTAGTGACCGTCAACCCCAGTTGGCAAAATATAGCTGTAATCGCGGTCTCGACAACTTTGTTGAGCAGCTAGCTAGCTGAATTAGCACAAGGCGCATGTGGCATGAACATTCCAAACATCATTACCAGCCAATCAACCAATCAGATTCAGCCCTCTGAAATTCTGCGGACGACTAATTTTTATGTAGCAAGTTCACCAGACCCTTTGGGTCTGGGGCCCGAGACTACCTATCATCTTGATGGCACCACAATTCTTGACCAGACTGACATTGGCTTGTACATCACTTGCAACCATGGCAACCATGCCCTTGTAGGGCTAATTAGGATACACAAGTGCTACACCTGCACGCTCCCCTCCATGTAAGCTGCGCTGGACCCCAAGCTTCTTTCATCTCAGTGGTTTCTGCTACTCTACACTACATGCCTTCATGCCTTCTACGTGCTTAGGGTTAGGGTATAAAGGCTACTCCATCATGACCATCATTGCCTGCTAACACTTGTATAATTGTGCAAAACCTCACCTTGGTGCTTTTGTCTTCCCACTGGCCACTGTTGCTCGGTCTGACCATGTAGGTAGTACATGCATAATAATGTTACCTACACCTGTGTTACTTGGGGTGAGCCTTAAGCGTGAGCAGGTGGACACAGTCCATGCAAGTCCGCTTAAGTATGCATCAGTTGCGCTACCAGGGTGTAGTTGCTACTTGCTACTGGGAAGAAGTTACCCATTAACTTAACATGGCGATCAGGTGCAGGTCAGATATAGTTTGTTTGATTCTACCTTGACGGGTAATTTGCAGCTGCCAGCCCCACCACAAAGTGGACACACTAAGCGAGTTCCCTAGCATCAAGTGGTGTACTCACTTGTTCGGAATCAGGGGCAGTAACTCCTTGGGAAGTTTTGGATCCACCTCATAAGAAAATGGCATTACACTGGGTTGCACACCTGGGTAATGACAAGAATGACATTGATGGGTCGCCCCCGGCAACAACTCACAAAACTCGTCACCTTTTGGTGGATGTCTCACTAAATGTCCCACAGCCAATGGATTTCTTTGTGTCTCCTACATGAGGTAAGGAGGAGAGGTAGAGGGATGGAGGGAGGGGGAAAGGAGGGAGGGGGGACGGAGGGAGGGGGAGGGAAGGAGAGGGAGGGAGAGAGGAAGGGAGGGGGAGGAAGAGAGAGGGGGAGGGAGAGAGAGAGAGAGGGAGAGAGAGAGAGAGGGAGGGATAGATGGACGGAGGGGTGGAGGAAGGAGCCAGGAAGGGAGGAGGCTGAGATTTCCTCTAGAAGACCATCCACTGTACCATTTCGTTGTCACTTTGCAAATTCAAATAATAGTCTACCTCTTGCACATGCTGTTATATCTGACCTCCATTCTGTAATTATTGGCATCAATGACGGAACTGTCTGTGCGTGACATAAGGTACGGGTTCCCACGACTTATGTCAGGGAAGTTTGGCAAGTGTTTCAGGTGGGGAGGAAGGTACTGCACAGGGATGAGAGGAACAAAACGAGAGTGGGGGGGGGGGGGGGGGGGGGGGGGGAGGTAGGGTGAGGAGGAAATTGGGAGAAGCACAGAGAGATGGGGAGAAGATGAGGAAATGAAGAGAAGGCAGTGGAGAGGAGACAGTAGAGAAGAATTGTGAATCGGTGTTTTGGGAATCAGGTGTGCCAGGTGTACGTACCACTGTTCCAGGAAAGAAACATAGCACAGTTCCTGGTACAGCATGACCCTCCAACCTCACACCTGCAAGCGTGCAAAAGACCGACCAGCTCATAGTACGGGTCCCCTTGCATGCCTGCCAAATCCCACCCTCCTCCTATCCTCACAAATGATATGCACTGGAAAACAGCTGACCCTTGGCAATGCTAAGTGATAAAGAATGGAGGTCTAATGATGCAAGCTCCAGAACTTGCAATGGTAATATAGCAGCCACCTTCTAGGTCAGAAAATATGAATTTTTTGTGTATTAACAAGAATCCACACTGCATCAACCAATCAAGCTAGAGAAACGTTAAAATTGTTCACTAATCACCACACACATGCAGTCAGGATACTCAGCTAACCAGATGGTGCAGGTATACAGGATTATACATACCTGGTACTGGATTATTGGAATGGGGTGCAGGTGCATCTGGAATCGAAAGCCGGAAAGGCAACAAAGCACCTAATTCAGTCTCAATGTTTTCAGGTGTTCTGTCTACACTGCTGCGAGGTGGTAGTGCAGTGATGGCATTGTCAACAGCCTCTCGCAGCAGTTGCAGGTTCCTCACAACCTTATGAAAGAGCAGAGGACCACACAATGGCCACTTTGATACGCACCAGCTGCAGATGCTCAACTTGTCCCATACACACACATCACCGTCACTCTATCTATACCTGATTAGTAACCGCCGAGTAGACTGCTTGGTACTGTTTCGCAAATGACACATCCTTAGGACGGGGGACGCGCACTTCTCTCCCGCCACACTGCTGAAAATAGTGCAGTAGGTGGTACAGCTGCCAGATGTCCAGTTCCGTTTGGATCCTCCGCGGGTTCACCAGTATTCTCCTCGCTAGAGCACGCACAAAGGACATCCCAAATTGCGTGGTCGATTCGCGCCACGTGTCCGACGTCCACGTCCACGCGAGGTTAAACGGGGAAACCCCCTAACCCGCCACCGACTATAAAATACAGCGAGGCGCTGAAGTAGAGCTCACAAGTTTATTTCCTGATGGCAACCTCGTGGTGTATTTGTTTCTGCGTCTGCATAGTTGCATGTGCTGCAACAATAACCGAGTCAACTGGCGGCGGCGACAATGCAGATCCGGCAATTGTGGAGTATCTGCAGCGACTATTCGACAGCGTGAGAAGTCGTCAACCTCGTGGCGGGGAGCTAAATCTCCTACCGGTCGAGAGCGAAGGATTTGCTAACACTGTGCACTGCTTCTCCAAACAAGGTGAGGCCTAATACCGAGTTATTGTTCTTAGGCCACTCTAACACTGTCATGAAAGATGAGCTTGTAGTTGAGTATGACGCGAGTCTCGCGGGCCAGACGTCCAGCCCACAGGACTACAAAGAACGGTGCTTGTTGTGTGCCCAATTGCAGCTAAGTAGTATTACACGCACATGCAATAATCTTGCAATTCCTTTCCCCAGCAACGCAAGAAGACGACAGTGAGCTCCCAGCTAACAAGAAACAGCTGCAGTTCAACATCAGTTCCCGGCTCGATCCGTCAGACAGGCTAGTGGCACTTGAACTGTTGATCAAACCACCAGAAACCAGCACCACATCACTGCAAGAGTATAACATAAGTTTGTACGAATTCAGTTTTGGCAGCAGTACACCGGAACTTTTGAAGACGCATCCAATTATCTCCCCTACCTCCCATCGAGATCACGACTGGCTCGGGTTCAATGTCAGATGCTCTGATACCCCAGCGAGGGAAAACTACAGGCTTCTGATCGAGATTACTGGACAGAGTCTTCCTCCGGATTCCGAACTTTCCTCACTGCTGGACAGCTTAAAAATAAGGTTGATCACTTTCACGTATGACAATCAAACGATGGAAAACTTGGGACTAGCATCTGGGGCTGAGGAGCGCACTGTAAAGCGCCAGGCTTCCACAACAGTACATTCCAATGCAGAAGAGTGCCACAAACACCCATTCCCTGCTACCTATCAGCAGCTCGGCTGGCCGGGAAGCGATGTAACAGTGATTGCCCCCAACCCCCCAAACTTCAACTTCTGTCACGGCAACTGCAGGGCTCCCTATGGCGACAATCGAGGAATCTACACAATGCGTGCGCAAATGATTCAGGTATTAAGTGGAAGATACAATTTGCCGTCCCCTTGCTGCATACCAACACAGCTGACCCCCATGAGTCTCATCTACGAGCGTGGAGGGATCATCAGCATGACGTGTTTTCAAGATGTTGGCAGGTGTGGTTGCGTTTGATTCTACACTATATTATTTGTGGTACTGTTGATTTATTATACTAAACCAATATACACTTCTGGAATATTAACAGCAGAATTTTATTATTGCAGCTGCTGCATTTCACCTTGTGTAACTCCCCTTACAATGATTGTATACATGTCAATCTTGTCATAATATTTATTTGCTGCAATCGGTGCCACGTATGTGCATGGCATATCTGCCTAGCTTGTAAGTTCTATCAATGTTGAATGAGCATCTGCGTACTGTGAAACCATTAATGCAAGTATTCAGCAAAATAAATAGAGGCATGAATGAATTATAGGAAGGTACACACAGCTCAAAGCACATGCAGCTGCGTCAACATCACAACCCAGCAAGGTTCAAAAGCATGAATGGCTAACATAGTCAATTTTAATACAGCAGCTTCCTAGCGCACACTGATAAATCCAGCTTCTAATAGTTTCTGTATCTTCTCCGCAATCTCTGGATTCCTCAGATGGCTACATAGGAGATACATGGCAACATTATGTTCCAAGTGATGGCAATGATGTAATAATGACATCATTGTAACAGGCAGAAACATTATAATTGTGAATCCCCTCAATCCACTGATATCATTCTTGCCCAGCAGGCTGACAACAATAGAAGCTCTGCACAGCCAGTTGGCTACTTCAGGTCAGCTGGGAATTGATTCCAGTGGGAGGGCCCACCTGTGCTGCCAGTCGGGCTATGGGCCGGTAACTCCCACCCACCTATATGGCAACAAGCGGTGCTTACCACAGAGAGTTCAAAAAGGCTATTGGGAGTTAATTATGAGTATCTTGGAAGGAGGCTACTTCATTGCTCATGCTCAAAGTGTCAAGTTACTAGTTTTGACCTGCATGCACCTTCCTTATAAAGCCACATACCCTCAATGGCTTCAGTCTTCCAGCCAGTGCTCACTCTGAGGGTTCATACCTCTACTTTCATGCTGGAGCAGGCATATACGGAGTCCATAGGCTAATCTACCTCGTGAACCTAGACTGATGACACACTGGATCCCTAGCCTCATTCCCAGGCTGCCCACGGACGTTAAGAGGAAAGGAGCCTGGGAATGAGGTTATGCTGGAGCCCATGCAGCTGGCTTACTCCCTGAGTGCCTCCGGGTTGCTCTGCATCTGCTGCAGTATCATCTGCATTGCTGGGTCACCAAGGATCTTCTGCACCTCCGGGTCATGCATTGCACGCTTCCTCCTCTCCTCAGGATCGTCTTGAGTAACGCACTTCGAAAGACCAGCATTTGCATCCTGTACATGTGTATGTCAGGCACTCACATGTGACAAGCACATGACAATCATGTGGGTGGGTCATGCAGAGGCGGCGGAAGCAATTTGGGATTGGTAGGGCAAAATGTTCACTGCCGAAGGCAGTGTGTAGAGGCGCGTAGCGCCTATCTGTATACCGCGCGAAGCTGAAATTTTTTTTCAGGGTCATTTTTCAGTTGCCTGGATGGGCTCTCGTAGCACCTTCGTGCTTTGCACTGCACTGCCACTGCTCTCTCGTTTCCGTGCAATCCGTGACCGTCTCACTCTGAGGCTCGGCGTAGAAAGGAAATGTACGCTGCGCTGGTAGCCCACGCCTACTTACAGGCTACGAGTTTTTCGCTGCTTAATTCCTGGCTCCACCCCTTTCTAATCGCACGTGGTAGTTAGCACGTAACCAGTTTGTTGTTCGCAAAGGCCAAAGCTAACCATCGTACTCAACAAGCACCCAGATAATATGTCCTCCAGACACGTTGGATTCGTAAACAGACTTTCCCTCGAGCCTGGTCCCCAGTACTACGTAGCTACATTAGCCTCGTACCCGGCCGGTACGAGGCTAGTAGCTACATGTATCCACAGAGGAGGACGCTCAGTGCAAGTATACCTTGGTTTGTCAAAACATTGGTCCGGCAGTTGCCGGGTCTGCCGGACCTGTTCCGCCGCCCCTGTCATGTGAATACTTACAGCGCTCTTTGGATCCACTTCCAGGGCCTTGTGGAATGCTTGACTGGCCTTTACTGTGTCCTTCAAAGCCAGGAGTGCATGACCTTTGCGGATGTAGCCCTTAACTGGCGGGAGAATAAAGAACAAGAGTGATAACTTATCATAGAGTGATAGAGTGTAAGGCTACAAAGGTATTGGAAAGAGAAAGGAGGGGGGGAAAGGGAAAAGAGGATGGGTGAGAGATAAGGGGGAGAGAGCTAGTGTAGGGGGAGAGGAAGAGAAATGGGAAGAGAGGATGGGATGAAGGGGAGGAGAGAGAGAGAGAGAATGAAGATGAGCTGTTCAGGTGCATCTGTTTCTTCCTGTTCAGGTCACACGGCATGTCATGAAGTCACTCCGTGGACAGTTACAGTACCACATGTGATCAGTGGTCCAGGAAGAGCTAAGTTCCACTAGATTACGTACCTGCACAACACCATTATAAAGTGATGTCACTGGCAATAGACCGTGCACAAAATCAATTACTCTTAGCAATAATGTGCTTCAACTTCCTGTCAAAGGGCTGAATAACGACCTCTGATTGGTTGGAAATGGTCTATAAACTTGAGCTGATAATTAACGCTGACATGGCTATGGAGCTGTACAACAGGCAGTGGCATGCCTAATGGCCAGAAGTGAGGCTTGCCATCCAGCTCTATAAGAATTGATGGAGGGTACAGTGCTGGGTCGCTGTTCCATGCAGTGAGCCAAGTGCTATCCTTGTTCCCAGGCCTACCCTGTTTTTTGTTCTTCGGTTTGTGTCAACAATAATATACGGAAGCGGAAGAGCGGCGAAAAATGGGGAAGGCCTGAAGGAATGATCGAGGGTGGGGCCCGCAGTCGGTTCAGCAAGTCCAGCTAGGTCCACTAGTCCAGACTCTACACAACTCTGGTGTTTAAACTTCTTTGCAGTTCGGCCCCACCCCCTTACGTCCACCTGATATTAAATAATTCCCAGGCTAGCCTCGTTCCCAGGTCCCTGTCTTGGGCCTGGGAACGAGGCAACTCCCAGGCCTTCCCCATTTTCACCGCTTTTGTTAACACGAACAAAATACGGGGTAGGTCTGGAATGAGGCTAATACATAGAACAGCGACCCATACAAAAATAGCACTATACTGTCCAGTATACAATGTGGTCTACATAAAGTTGCATAGTAGTTTACACAAGCTGGAGTTGCTCTGGGGTGGGCAGCAGTATGTTTATTTTGTAGCACCTTCCGAAAAGGAAACTTCCAGACAGTTATATTGGAACATCTCCACTGCAGACAAGAGTCCTCCAGGTGGGCAGCAACACATGCTTATTTTGCAGCATACAAACCAGACACAGCTGCTAATTTCATTGACAATAATGAAGCAGTTTCATTTCCTCCCACACAGGAAGTACTACCACAAGGAACTAAGGACACACTTGGGCACCATTTGTGGAAGTTGGAGGTGGTCCAACTTCCGTGGCCAACTGGAAACAAGCAAATGCAGTTATCGTTTGAACAGGATGACATTAGTGCTCATTGTGCACACACTTCCTCGGTTTCAAGTTCCTAGAATGCTCTATAGCAGAGCCAATCTCATGCGGTATTTCAGGATACGTGTAATCAGTTTTGACTGGTACTAGTGCATGGACCTTAGGAGGATCTTAGGGCATGCTTGCCGTTAATTTAATGAAATTGGCAGTTCAAATGCTTTCATTTCCTGTATTGGGGCTAAATATAGCTCTCTTTGTGCGTGCGAATGTGACGGAAGACTATAATGACGCATGTGACCTTCGTACTTACTTAACCTCAATCTTGCGTTAATGTAGGACTCAAGGAGCAGTAGCTGAAGCGAATGAAGTACTTACCAATACCAATACTATAAACTCACAATGTGTTTGAGAATCATAGCAGGTTTTCCTACAGTTTAGCCTCTCCACTTGGCCAGGAGCGCACGAGCTTCCTTCGGTGGCTCAAGTGCTCCTGGATTGGCCCATTGATGTGCTCCTGGCTTGACCCATTGATGTGGATACAGATTACCAGGTGGAGAGGGCCTAGCAGGCTAGACTGGCTTTCTTACTGTCATACATGTAAATGAAACCTCATGCTAAACAACAAAGACAAAATACTCACCAAAGCTCGGATCAAGGCGGATACACTCCTCACAGTCCTGCGCACAAAGAGAGAGACGTATGTGCTCACCTCTACACACACACACACCCTGTCCTAGGGAGTCTCAAGATCATGCTGTGTGTATGGTGTCTTCAGACCCTTTCAAGCCTTAAAACTACCATTCTTGAAACGTCTGCTGAGTAGACAGTTGCACAGATCATTGTATTTCCAGGATTCCAGTTTGAACTGCAAGGTCAAAGTACAGTTCCGTGCCCCCCATCTTGACAGCTTGGGGCGCTCTTCGATCTGGCCGATGAACTTTTACCAGCTGCCATGGTCTCCCGTAACCTCACAAGCATTATGGGGGGTTTGCAATGCTCTCCAAACCAGTTTCTTATGGTCAGCAAACAGTTACAAACAATGTAGAAGTCTTGCCCTGGAGCTATAATCTTTTCTGTGTGTGTTGCAAAAACGTCATGGCCTACCTTTAGAGCCAGAGGAAACTCGAGCAACTTCTGGTAGCAAGCAGCTCGGTTGCTATAGAGCTTTGCATCTGTGGGATTCCTCTTGACTGCCTCATTGTAAAACTTGATAGCCCCTGGGAAGTCACCTGGAGGGTGTCATGTGATACCCATGTGACTGATACAGCTACCCAAGGTACTTGCCACATCAACAAATGCACATATACTGACGTACTTCTATTGTCCAACAAGTGGCCATTGAGGAACTACTCTCACTTCACAGATACCTCAGCCGACTCTGATGAATCTACCAGCTCGTACTTATAGCTAGCATCATTCCCAGGCTGCTTATAGGCAATTAACACACATGCATGTGACGTCAAATGACAGTTGAAGCAAGCAATGGTGGCCAATGGGAAGACAGAACATTGTAATCAGAATCCTTCCCAAGTGTTCAAACGTTATTTATGAAGAACCAGGTTTCCCAGTGCCAGGTGAATCCTACCGCTTTTGAAGAGCTGATTTCCCCTTTCCTTCTCCTCCAGACTCTTCTGAGGATCGATGTATGCTTGTTTCTGTTCCTCCTTCCATTTCTTCTGTGCCTGCGGGGAGGGGAGAGAAGGGGAGAGAGGGAGAGGGAGGGAGGGGGTGGAGGGGAGAGGAGAAGGTAAGGAAGGGAAGGGAGAGGAGAAGGTAAGGAAGGGAAGGGAGAGATGAGGGGAGGACAGGGGAGGGGAGGAAGCAGAGGGATAAATGTGTACGTAACAGGAAATTTCTAATATACTAAGTTACCTCATTTTTCTTGGCTACAATGTCAGGGTTTCTGTGCTCAGCCAGAGACTTATCGAAGTACTTCACTGCATTCTCCAAATCCTTTCGCTTAACATAGACACTCCCCATTCGAGCCAGCGCCCTGATTGAAATGGAAATGTTTGTGTGCGTGAATAATAGTGGGGGTATATATACTGTGCTGTCACTCACCTGGCGATGAGTTTGAAGTCTGCTCTGACTTCTCTCCCCTTCTCCACTGCCTCCTCGCATGTCCCCAGGCACTTGTCCCACTCACCCTGCTCAAAGAACACAGCTGTGTGTGTGTGTACATGTGTGTGTGTGTGTGTGTGTGTGTGTGTGTGTGTGTGTGTGTGTGTGTGTGTGTGTGTGTGTGTGTGTGTGCGTGTGCATGTGTATGTTGTGTATGTGAATGCATGCGTGCAAGAATATACGTGTGTGGGTGTGTGTGTGAGGAGAAAGAGGAAATGATCGGTCTTGGCTGTTACTGTACAAACCTCACCAGACACAACCCCCTGTCCCTTGGCAGACTAGAGCCTTTAATTCAGATAACATCTATCACCTTTATAATACTCGACCTCACTGCTGCCGACTCCTGACTGCACATTGTAGCTCCACGACGACTCACCTGCCTTGTTTGTGAGGAAAGTGACATCAGTTGGATTGAGCTCCAATGCTTTGTCATAGTGCGCCAGAGCTGCATCAAAGTCGCGCTTCTTGTAGGCAGCGTTCCCCAGCTCTTTCTCCTTCAGTGCCTGTGTGTGTGTGTGTGTGTGTGTGTGTGGTGTGTGTGTGTGTGTGTGTGTGTGTGTGTGTGTGTGTGTGTGTGTGTGTGTGTGTGTGTGTGTGTGTGTGTGTGTGTGTGTGTGTGTGTATAACGTCCAGGCTCTGTCATGTTCATGGGCTACTGCCTACTGCATGGTGAACGTAAATGATATCGGGTACAGCTATCCATGTCATCTTTGCTGGCAGCTAAGCACGCGTCTCTAATCTGTGCAGCACAGTCTCATAACTTAGCAAATTCCCCACTCGCGCAGAACATGCACCGTCAATCTCCGCCAACGTGTAACAAGAGTTTTCCCAAAGCGATGATCTCTTTGGGGTTTGTGGAACAGTGGGAATGACATTGAGGAACACGTGCTCACAAAAGAACTACCATGCCCGACAAGGATACCGCATCACTTTCCCTACCCACAAAGCTTTAAGGGTCATTGTAGTTGGTGGAAATATCTTGTCATAGCACTTTGTCATCATGTAATTTACACTGTGCGGAAATTTGCACCGGTGACGAACCGAACCACGTTCTAGGTGACCTGCATGAGGACCTGACTGCAGGTGTTCTTCTGGAGTGTGTTCACAGAACACTTATCCTATGAGTAAGTCAATGAACCTTTGTGTCTCCCAGGCAGCTGTTACTATGGAGTCACCGACACGAATCGGTAGTTTGGTGGGGGCCACCATGTTCATGCAAATGCACATGTGCACGTAGGAGATGGCATATGTGGTGCCAAAAGAGATACAAGCTCGTTCCCAGGCTCATTCTGGGAATGTGACAGCAGGAAATCAAGGTGAAAAAAGAGAACTGCCGTGAATTCTATAAGGTAAAAATGTTACAATGTGCACGTGCATGCACAAACATGGGACTGCTGGGCTGGGAATGAGACCAGATCTTGACAACAAACTGGGCTGGGAACGAGACCAGACCTGACAGAGAATGACACCAGATCCTGACATCAATACTGGTCTGGGAATGGCACCAGACCTTCCCCTTCCCTGATGTCAAGTAACGCTACGTCCTCTCCTCTTTGAGATAAATTTGCTGAGTGTTCCACTACCTCCACAGCCCTCATGAGGATGCTAGTCTCTGGTCCACCCGTCTAGCCGCTATAGCCACTCAGCTCCCATTCACACGTTTCTGTTCCTTGTGCTGGCTCAGTTCAGGATAAAAGTAATGTAAGGCATTCTCTTCAAAACGTCTCACCCTCCCTCTCTCCCTTCCCCCTCCCCCCTCTGCACTTTGCAGTCCGTTTATGCTACCTTCTCCTTTTCCTCTTCGCTAGGCGTCCTTGGTTTGGGATTGGACTCATGCTCGGCCACGGTTGGTTCCCGTTCCTGTTGTGGAGTGGGTGTGGCTTCTCGTTGGGTATCCTGCTGCTGAGTGGGTGTGGCTTCTTGGGGAGTTTCCTGCTGTTGAGTGGGTGTGGCTTCCTGGTGTCCCTGGGTCAGCTCAGGAACAGGACCAGCAGCACCACTGCTACTGCCCCCTTCTCCTGTCAGATCAACTATGGGATCTCCCACGCCAGGCTTCTCAACCATGGGGTCCTGGAGCTCTGGTGGGATGGCAGGGGAGCAAACAAGATGTATCACTCACTGGTAGTAGATGGTCAGACCAATACACTGAGACATGTATGCACAGAGAACCACTCAAGCCAGTCATTGGAACTAGAAAAGATAAATTCACAGTTGTAATTCAACCTTGACCCTTGAAATGCATGACCCTTGACCCAAGAGGTTAATCAACCCTTCACCTGGGACACATGGAAAGTTTCTTGGTGAACACCTGACCTTGAATAAGACCGAAAACATGTGGTGGAGCGAGATCTTGCTCTCCCACAAAACATACTCCAGTGGCGCCATTAAATAAATAACTCCACACGGACCAGGGTGGAGTGGAGCGAGGGAAGTGCACAATGTGTTGTACTGTACAAGTTGTGCATTTCATGCACGTGCTTACTGACTGCTTCCATCGGGATGTCCACATCGAGGAGGACAGAAAGAGCTAAGATCACTCTCTGGTCCATCATGTACCTGAGGGAGGAGGAGGGAAAGGGGGAAAGAGGGGGGAGGAGGAGACGGGGAGGAGGATGGGAGGACGGGAGGGGAGGAGGAGGGAAGGATGGGAGGGGAGGAGGAGGGGAGGATGGGAGAGGAGGCAGTACTGATTCATGTTTTAGATAACATTCTGTGGCCGAGACGTGATTCCAACCTGCGCCTAACGCTAAGGTCATGTGATCCAACCAGCCAATCACAGGCAAAATAAATGCCTGCGGTACCATACACCTACTTTGAAAGGTTCTGTGAGTCCTTGGTGAGGTCTTTCAGCTTCATTAGGAAATCAGGGTCTTTCATAAACCCTTTCGTCTTTTCACTCTCCGTCAGCCGCTGTATCACATTTGGAGCAGCAAAGGGGTTCATCACATCCACTGGAAGGGAGAGGTACTTTGTCAACAAGGCCAAACTACTGCACAGATATAACTGATTACAGAAGAGTATATTTCGTTGGAGATAAGTATATCTTTCCTCGATTATCGATGGAGCGGACATGCAATGTCATTGTTCAGGCACTGATGCAGAGCATTCCCGTATGACTGTACGTATTGCTGTCACTCACTCTGTTTTCTCTCCATCTCTGACACGCCTTCCTTCAGCTGTTTGTTCTCAGGATCGTGCTGCAGCCCCTGTCGGTACGCTTCTTCTGCCTCGGAGTACCGCTGCTGGTAGGCCAGTGCCGCACCCTTGCGAGAGTAGCCCTGGGGAGGGGGGAGGGGGACTATTACAACTATACGGCTTCAACATAGCCCCATTCCAGGTCATTCCCATCTTCAATATGCAACTACGGAGGGTAAGACTTGGTAGAGCTGGTCACATGTGGTGATGCCAGATAGACAGACAGGGTGATGCTGGATTGCAATAGTTCACATTTTGAATCAACCCATCCTCAGCGTTCTCAACAGTGAGCAGCACGGAATGCTCCGGCCTCCAGCCTTTGGATGAACTTGGCCTCATCACCCCTCGTGTGTCTACCTGACATCACTGCACGTGACCAGATCTCCCAGGCCTCCCCCCTCCACATTCGCATACTGCAATCCATCAAAGACTAGAGGCAGGAATGGCTTGGGGATGAGGCTAACCTTGACAGCCAGAGAATTTCACAGTACGTCAATAGCTCAGATCCATTCTAACATCATCACACTCTCTAACACACTCTCCTTAAATTTCACAATTGAATGGTCCTCACCTTGAACCAGTTAGGTTTGAGCTCCACTGTCCTTTCTGCATCCTTCAGTGCCAGATCATACTTGGCAGTTTTCGCATATGCTGCGGAACGGTTGCTATGGAGGATGTGGTTGTCTGGATCCAAATCGATGGCTTCCGAGTACAACCGTATGGCTTCATCCGGTCTGTCATCCTTCAAGGCCGTGTTGCCCTCTGTCTTCAGTTGGTTTGCCTGTGGCGAAAAACAGGCCACTGAGACTGCTTACCTTTGCTCAGGTTGCTCACATGATTGGCGATATACAGTTAGTAGAAAGATGTGCAGGACGTCTACTAGCGCTTCACGTAATCAAGCAATATAGACGTGGTTAACGTGTTTGATCATTCCCACTGTTCCTCATGTTAACTTATTAGAATGAGCAGTCATGATGACAAATCATGATGTCATAATGAGGTTAATCAATCACTGTGTCTCATGTGACTACTGTAGGAGGAACATAAAATGAATGTAATACTTCGGCTTACAGGGCGCTGCGATCAGAACACCGTAGTACGTTGTGGTACAAGATCTGATCACAAGTGAAAGGGTCTGAGCAACAAGCACAGACTTTGGAGTGGCAGTGGCCACACAAGGCGTCCAAAGAGTATACATGAATGAACAAAGGTTGAAATTAAAGAACCCTCATCACAAACTACAGTGTCAAGCACTCAATCCCCCCCCCCCCCCCCCCCCCCACAACATGCTCAGGCTACTTCTGCCTCAACTTATTACCTTCTCCTTGTTGTCTGCCATCTCTGGAGGCACTTCTCTAGCAGACTCGGTCACCTGAAACTCGCTGAATTATTATCTGATAGCCTCAAACTCGATCACCACGTGGAACTTTCCAGAAGGAATAGTCACGCCCACATGCGCAAATTAGTCAGGGCGGTAGTGTCGTTCCCATGTTTTTCTGAAGTGGCCTGGGAACGTGACTAGGCTTGCAGCTGGCGCGGGCCGCTACCTGCTGTACTGTAGAATTTTACCATGGGACATGTCACCTGAAGATTGGCGTCACTGCTGCTGATGATACACCAGCTGGAGCACTATGAGCGTGAGTGGGGCACCGGAGAAGCCAGTCTCTTGTCTGGACCTTCATCCCCGCATTCACTCGGCTCTGAAAAAAGGTCTCAGCCAGCTACACTGTGACCCCTGGCTGATTATTCTTCGTATGGTGCTTTGTCTCCATCTTCCACTAATATGCCCTTACACATACACCACACATACACCACACATACTAGCTGGCCTCCATCACTTGAGTTCCATCCTTGTTTATTCCTCCGGTGACCTCGTCAGGAGGACTGGACTCTCACGTCCAGACGTCCGCTCCCTTCTGCTGGTTGCATCCAAGGCTCTGCTCTCCACACCCCTCACCCTCACTGCGCTCCAGATGTACCAGGGGGAAGCTCAGGAGTACCACCAGGGTACGTACCAATAGTGTTACAGAACACCTAGACCTCTGGGATTCTATATTACAATAAATAACAGCTATGTAGTGCTATTACATAAATATATACATGGTTATTGGTCCGGCAGGAAGTACTTACTTTAAGTATGGGTAACGGACACGCATGCGTGGCCCTGGCCCTAATAACCCATTGGCCTACTTCCTGCCGGACCAAATAACCACATCGTAATTATATTTTACGCTACCCTATGGTGGATCATATCACCTGATAATCCAGAACACCACCAATTGCAAAGGCACAGCGGATGGCTGTAACTTGTGGAGAAGCTATAGTCCGCAGTTTGGGGGAAGCGGCTGGTCTAGTGGTCGAGCTACATCAAATCATTGCAGCAGTCGATTCATGAAATCAGTACCTAGCTATATACGGTTATACATCCATAAGAAATCACAACTGCCCGGAACGACAGGAAATTATTAACAGGTGTCCCCATGGTCTGAAATACCTGCATTTCCCTTATTCGTAATGGTGCAATGGGGAATGAAGAAGAATGCAGGTGACGTGATTCCTCTCCTTGTAGGATGGCTGAGCACCGGTTGCCCCGTGCTGGACAAGGCACTGCACGGGGGGCTGCTGGTCCCAGGTATCACAGAGATCGCTGGTACCAGTGCTGCAGGAAAGACCCAGCTATGTCTACAGCTGTGTCTGACTGTGCAGCTGCCCAGAGAGAAGGGAGGGCTGGAGGGAGGTAGGCACAGGCACATCACACTCCAATCAGTCTATACATGTAGTGCAGATCCGATTATTGTAACATGCTAAAGCTTCTACAGTCTTCCTAACTGTTCTGTTTTTGAGTGCTGAATTCAGTCAAGCTTTTACAGCAGATTGTACATGTATTATGCTAGCTCATGCTTTTCTGTGCCTACTGTGCATGCTGGCATAAACCTTGACAAGAGATAATTATAGCTCTTGTTTTGGCCGCAGTTTTTGCTGTCTGTAATTGTACCATGCTTTCCGGATACGACTATGTGACAACCTTAGTGCATGTGTGATAGTGATCCATCATCAAATTTAATATGTTGTTCAGCAGTTGTCACTATCCTAGCTTGACCATTGATTGAGTGCCACAGTAACCCAACTCTTTTGGCTTTCTCTCTGAAATATTAGGCTCATGCAGGACATGTTTAAAATTACTATGATATCAGAAAGTCGGTGATGCTAGCCTCATTTCAGCCTGGGAATGAGGCTAACATGCTTTTTTGACTCACCATTCTCATGCATGGTCAGGCATCCAGCAATACAAAAGGGTTTCGGGTTATTGAGGAGTGGTTATACTAATGCATGGTATTAACATCGCTGCAGGTGCTGTGTACATCTCCACAGAGGATGTCTTTCCCAACAAGAGGCTTCAGCAGCTGACAGAGCTGTTTGTGAGGAAGCACAGAGAACTGGGACTGAGTACACAGCAGCTGTCTGACAACATCTACGTGGAGCATGCAGCAACCATCGTAAGAGAGTTAATTTCCTCATATATTCCGGTTAACTCCCGTCTCCTCTTCCTTCTCTCACTTTGTTTCTAGTCCTTTCCTTTCTCTGTTACAGTTCAGAGGTTTATTTGCACCTCTCACTGATGTGTTATCATCACAGAATGTGTGTCTTCTCTGCAGTCCTCCCTCAGTGTGCAGCTGCAGTACAAACTCCCCTCCCTCCTCTCCCAGCGGCATGTGAGGCTGGTCGTGGTGGACTCCATGGCCGCCCTCTTCAGGGTAGAGTTCTCTGGTGCACAGGCCTCACAGAGGGCACAGCTGCTCCGTTCATTTGGGGCCCAGCTCAGGAGGCTCAGTGACTCCTTCTCAACAGCTGTAGTCTGTGTGAATCAGGTGAGTTGTAGCTGCAAGCTGTAGCATGATGTGAAGCAAACTGCATCAGGTATTCAGTATGGAACTGCTCCGACTCAGCTCAATTTTGTGAAGCGCAGTACTCACTTAGTGGTTATCATGACATTTGGCATGACTTGAACTTGACCATCTCTAGCACTCAAACCTTCCACCATAGGTGCCACCAAGCTATAGTGGTCTGCAGACAGTGCAGAGCCTCTTTACTTTCCTCTGATAGCTCTAATGTATGAATGTTGATGACCAGTAGGCTGAGTATAAATAACCATGCAGGACTGTCATTATGTGCTCCTGATATAACTATCTATACTTTGTGGCTACAAGGCTGATAGTTCTTTGTATGCTGGCAGGGGAGTTTGAGTTGGGCTGCTCTGTCCCAACTCATTTCTTGCTTATTTTCTTTGGTACAGGTCACAGCAGCAATAGGTACTGGGAATGGCAAAGGAGGAGGAGAGGGAGGAGGAGTAGGGGTGAGGCCTGCTCTGGGGCTGGCATGGGCGGACATGGTGACTGTGAGGCTAATGATGCTTAGGGAGGAGGGGGTGGAAGATGGGGAAGAACAGCAGAAGGTCAGTCATGTGATGTAAATTAATGTGCAGATGTGCAAATGCAGCAGGTATCATGTATAATAGTGTCAGACCAATCACATTCTAGTCCACACGTTCTCCCGCTTTTCTGTCACTTTAATGATAATGCATGCACACCATATTTTAGTCAGTGACCACTGACAACACACACACACACATACACCCACACCCACACCCACACACATACACCCACACCCACACCAGAGTCCTACCCGGGCATTAAGAACACTGCGGGTGCTGCTGGCTCCCCACCTCCCACCTACAACAGTGCAGTACTACATTGACTCAGATGGTCTCCACGGGGTGGAGGAACCTCACAGCAGCTAGGACAATGAAGAGAGCAACTCCAGTTGTATGACAAGCTTGCTGTAGGCCCTCTCCCACTAGGGAAGTGTGAGTAAAAGCAGAAAGCAAGCTTCCTCTTGTACACCATGCAGTCTCAATAACATTCCTGGAATCCAACCTATAAGTATGGGCATTACACTACTAAGTATAGCTGCCTTGTGGATATTGTACAGTCATGTATGTCCCATGTTAATGTATTGTGGCATCCAACTGACAATATTGTACTAGTATGAGAGTACAGAACAGCCTGTGTATACACTAATTGCTACCACCTACTGTTACTTGTGTCTGCACGACTTGAGAGTTGCTCTGGGCAGATGTATAGGAGTCTTGAAAGTGGGGAGCTTCCAGTGGTGGTGACAGGAAGGTGCTTTGTAGTCGGCTACTTCAGGGGACCCTGGGGTTCAATTGCAAGGCTTGTCAAGTATGTCCGACTTGTGGATTGCTCATCAACAAATTAATTCCGAAAGAGTTCTTGACACACATGTCAGTTTGCCTACAAGTAGTGACAGGATTCTGGCCAAATTCTTGGCTAATCAAAAAGGAGGAGTGGAGGCATTTGAACTAAGGGAAGAAATCATATTTCTCTCCAAGGTTTGTCTCAACACCTACACGTAGCCTGGAAGGAATTGAGAGATCAGTGGAACACAAAAGAAACAGTCTGGAGGGGAGATAGGAATAACGGAGTTGCAGCACACATGGGACCACGATCAGAGTGGACTGCATTGACCTGGAAGCACTAGCAGATCATAGATCAGGAACCCTACTACTGCAGGAGATCATCGGTTCCGGGATATACAAAATACCTATAATACATCCTTCAGTATTTGTATTTCAGTGGTCAGCTTCGGATGCAAGAATGCACCAGACAGGTACAGGAGTCACGTCGCTTGTTACAGTAATTCTGGAATAGAAACTCGGGTCAACTTTTGATGGAGCCAGTGAGAAGTGTCGGCTGGAGTCAAGATCCATGATGCTATACAGGTATGCTGCTGACGGAAGGGAGGAGCCTATCTTTCTGGGTAGAATATGTCCAAATGTATACTGTGTTATACATGACTTCAAATTCTAAGGCCCTACACTAATTACATTTGAATGGAAAAGCAAACAGCTCTACATACATGTGCAATGCAAAGTGGAAACTGACTCGGGCCTCACCCTCCTTCCAAAGCTCATATCTATCTCACAGAATTCATGGAAAGCCCACTGTCTCTTCCAACTAACGTCGAAATGTCCTTGCCTCTTCACTGAGCGGCAGAGGTAATTAGTATCCGCACTGCCCGTGGCTAGTTTCAAATATTTTTGGCGGGAAGTCTAGGTCAGGTGGCACGCGCATGCGCAACAGGATGCATCCGGTTTGGACTTAAATACTGATTTTGTAGCAAGTTTTGGCGGGAAGTCGGGATGGCGTGTTCGCTTGCAGACTGGGGTCTGAACATTGCCTCCCCAATAACCGAGTACGAGGTCGGGCCCCTCCGTACATACCGGTTCTCGACTTCCCCGCCTAGCAGCCGGAGTACGCCGGTTCCCATCTGACCACCGAAGCTAAAGGTGTCTGGTAGAAAGCAGGTCGCCCTCCTGTGATTCCAGGCACGCCTATCCAGCGCTTCTGAGGCTTACACTTCGGTGTCTGACCTGTCACGGAGGGATGGGTGTGTTGCTAGGTTGTATTTTTTTTCCTTCTTTTTTTTATCTTTTTTTTTTTATGCAGCACCTGCTGGGCTTTCATTGCATGATTCATCTTTTACTATCCAAGTTAGCTAAATTTTATTCTTATGAAAATGCCAAAACTATAATGCATTGTATATAGCAAGCCATAGCCTAATTCCTTTTCTTACATGTAAGTTACTATCCATGCAGTTAGCTAGCTACAAGCTAGCTACAGAGTAGCTAAAATTAATGTGCTTTTAGTAACCCCTTTACTAAAGTAAACTAGCTAACACTCCAAATATGCCACTAAGATAGCACTGATTATGACTACTGGTACTGTACATATCCTTGGTCAGTTCTCGGTGTGCCCATACAATTGGGGTGGTTTTTGAAGGCCTGTAGAAGGCTCCAGGCTATGCACATATGAGCTGGCTTTCTCACTGCCCAGTCTGTAGCACATACCATATATGGTATGTGCTACAGACTGGGCGGTGAGATAGGTGTTGGGATAAGCAGCATGACTGTATACAGTCATGCTGCTTATCCCAACACCACCTCATTTCTGGAACAAATCGTATTCTATAGAGCATAGATAGAAGAACCCTGGGTTGGGGAGGAGATAGTGTGGTTTCTCTGAAGGACATGCTCTATTTAATTTGAGCTATAGGATGTGGTTGCACTGCATTGCACATGTACATGTATACAACTAGCTAGCTGTTGCTAGGATAATATTTCTGTTCAACTGTGACAATAATGAGCTGGTGTATTATTCAACGTGGATATTGGTCCGGCAGAAGTACATACTTTAATGCAACGGACAAGCATGCACATTCAGCACTGGCCCTATAACCCATTGCCCCACTTTCTGCCGGACCAATAGCCATGCACTTAAATTATTTGAAGTCATGCATCACATTGGGATACACAATGTATCCGGCCTATTATAATAAAATGACATGGGGGGAGATCCACATGCACACGCTGAGGTTACTGGATCTGTTAAAGAGAGTAATCCAATCCTCCCAATGGACAGACATACAATGCTCTGCATTAAAGAAGAATGCATGTCATCGACAGTACAACAACTACTTTTAACAGCCGCTAGCTATATAGGCTGGGAATAAAGCTCATAGCACATAAAAATAACATCGCCGGAACATTCGCACAAACAAACATTGTACACAGAATCATAATACTGAGTTTCCAAGGTATATGAACACAGGAATCTGTGAAAAGGATGAAAGTGGAGGAGGCCTAGGAGAAATAAAAGCAGTCTGGATTTCTGGAGTACATGACATGAAGTAAATGTCATGTGACCGGCTCAGTGGATCTTCCTGGCCGGCATGGGGCTACCCACCTGAGCCTTCTTCTGTCTTCCCTTGGCCTTTTGCTAGAAGGGGAGGCCTCTGACGTGGTGATCAGCTTCTTGGCATTGCTGGAGCTGTCTAACTTGTATCCGTCCACTGATTCTGTCATACCTGCACAGAAGTGACTGGATGACTACGTATAAAAACATTAATTTGCCCATGGTCTGATCATCACCACCATGCATCAAATTTCCCTCATCCTCCTCCCGCCTCTTCCTCCCTTATAGGCTTCCGTGTATGCATGAGAATGAAGAAGGCAGCAGTAACATTGAGTGGTACAGATGGAATTGGGATTCGGAGAAGATGAAGAAGCTTCCATAAAATACGTACACAAGGTAATATTGTGTTGTCCATGATCCATGATTACATTCAAGTAGAAAGAAAACATTAGTTTAACCGCTGACTAGAAATGTTCTTGAGACTAGCAAGAAGAGGAGGGAAGAGGAGGAGGGAGGAAAGAGGGAAGGAGGAAGGATGAGAGAGGACGGAAAAGATGGAGGAGAGTGGAGGAGGAGGAGGTTGGGAAAAGGAGGGAGAGGAGGAGGAGGAGAAGAAAAGAGGAGGGGGGAGGGAGGATGGAGTTGAGGAGAAAGACAAGTTGTACCAAACTGATGACCTTCTAGTTGAGGCATGGTGTTGCATGCAGCGACAGTAATTTAACGTACCTCTCTCCACGTCTTCCTTTACTCTTTGGCTTTCTCTCTCAAGTGCATCTATCCACTGCTTCTTGACCTCTGCACTCTCGGCATAGATGATGATCCACTTGTCCTTAGCCTGGTTGTCCATTCTCCAAGCATTCTTTACTGTACTGTTCCCATGCAGGACTGCACAAAGACACAACAGTTATAGATAGATAGACAGACAGAATAATTTTTGTGACAGGAAATATTCCTTATCAGCGATAGTGCTGGTTTTATGAGTGTCCTGCATGTATAAGGCATGCAGGCTCTAGCAACACTGAGGCTCAAGTTACAGGAGTACTCCAGGTGAGGATGGAAAAGTACCAGATAAGCTCTTCTCTTGCATGACGTTCATTTAAATTATACATCCTCACAGGTTTCACCAAAGTGAGTGCATGGTTAGTATCCTGACTAGTTTTCTGTTGATGGTGACTCCAGAAGAAGGGGTCTACCATCATATGGAGTGGGACATTGGTGGGGTACATGTACTGAGCCAGGGACAAGTCACAATATTATCGGCTCAGACTCTGAAGGAGTAAATGCAAGGGCCATGAAATCCTGTGCCTGCATGGAACCGACCGAAGATCACCCTTACCTTACAGGCAAGTAGGAATGTTACATAAGTAGAGAAAAAAGAAACGTGACAACAGTAATGAGTAGACAAAGAGCTTGAATGAAACGGTAGCTAGGGATTCCACTAGAATGGTGCTTCTACGGCGGATACCCGACTTGATTACTTTACGCATACGTAAGTCGTGCACCGCGCGTGATCGATCCAAGGATAATTATTTTCCTTGCTCGATCGGGATCTGGCCGCGGCCGCGAGAGCTGAAAATAGGAGCGCGAATCTTTAGGTTGAGATTCAAAGAGAAGTTGTGCATACTGTAAAGCAGGGCACGGTGTCGAGTACAACCGTTCGGTGGCAAGACAATTATTGCAGAATTGCAGTACCACCAATTGGTAAGGTAGGGCGGGGTAATTCGGGCCACGGGGTAATTCGGGCCACGGGGTAATTCGGGCCACTTCAACTTCAGGTCAACGGTAACTAACAACGGACAGACTTTAGGCAAACTTCTGGCCATGTATATCAAGGGACTCAACCTGCCTACAACTCACTAGAAGCAAGAATAAAAGGATGCTTCTTTCCTGTTGCAACGTTGAAGTGGCCCGAATTACCCCGTACTATACCGTGGCCCGAATTACCCCGCCCTACCTTATTCTGTGGTTGAGTGTTCGATGGCAAATTATAGCTAACCTCGTTCTTTTTTCACCCCTTGAAGCATCTTCTGTGTGATACATGTATATGTGGTTTTCCGTGAGGCGTAGGGGAGCCTGGAAGCGATGGGTAACACTATCAAACGTGCAACCGACTACCTTAGAGACCCCTACCTTGTTCGAAGAGTCCAGGAGACATTTGGTGTGCGACAAATCGTGATACCACCGGCATCTGAAGTTGCACCATCAAGTGCTGATGAGGCAAATGGTAGGGTTAGAACAAATGGAGGGTTTATGAACGGTGGACTCAAATGGTTAACCTCTGTGAAAGTGAGGCGGCGGTTGAAGCATATGCATTCACCGTCTACTAGTCCTTGTGCAAGCATCTCATCTTCTAGTGACAGTGATACACCTGAGATTCCAAATAGCGTTATCATCGAAAGCATCCCTCTATTGGACATCTACTTCCGCTTGGCAACTCAACTCGGATACGAACCTTTCTACATCACATTTTTGCCCAGCATGTTTTGGAACTTTGATGGCTACATAGCTCGACACTTAATCATCCTGTGGTGCACATCCATGTATGTTGGACAGGCATGTAAAGCCATCTTCAAATGGAAGCGTCCCTCCTCACCCCCTGTGTTCAGATTGGAGGACAACCCAAAGATTGAGGCTGAGTATGGATTTCCATCAACGCATGCAATTGTCTCCACAATCATCCCATTCTACATCCTCTATTCCTGCTTTCTTCGTTATGAGGTGAGGTGGTAGTGGTAAATTAGAGGGAGCTTTATTTCTTTGAATGAAGTAACTACGTGGCACATCCCGTGTACTCACACATACATGCTCAGTTCTCCTTGTGGCTAGGGGTGCTCATAGCTTTCATCTGGTGGTCCTCAGTGTGCTTCAGTCGTATCTACCTCGGGATACACACAGTCTTGGTAAGGATAATTAACCCATCTATCACATGCTATGTGTATGTGCAGTTTGAAGAAACACCCAACACCATGCGTGCAAGAGCATCAAAGGCAGAATTGTACCAAATTTTTAACACACTTGTAGCCTAAAACCCGAGGGTTCAGGGCTGACACAATTGGTGCTAAATATAGCACCCCATTTCAATTTGCTAGCAGTACAATTTTTCAGCTATAAGGAAAGAATTTAAGTGCTTCACAGAACATTTGTGAGCAAGTTCTCCCTATACAGCAAGAAAACTGACTGAACGGTCACATAACCCGTCATCAACAAGACTATTGCTAGGAAAAGGTGTTAGCTAACCTAGTTCTGTCTGTCCTCCTTCCTCACCAGGATATCATTGGAGGTGTCATCATGGCACTGCTCCTCCTGGCCATTCTTATCCCAGGGCTCAGTGCAGTAGACCACTTGCTCTTCCACTTTCGGTATACACCGGTTGCTGTCCTTGCCACTACCATCTTTCTCCTCTACATCTACCCAGTGGAGCCTGACAGGTAACCGACTTGTAACGTAGTGCCCCACGTTCCTTGTTTCAGCAGTGAGTAAAGTAGGGGGGAGGGTGCCGAACAATGACTGGT
This sequence comes from Axinella damicornis, assembly GCA_963931865.1. Lineage (NCBI taxonomy): Eukaryota > Metazoa > Porifera > Demospongiae > Axinellida > Axinellidae > Axinella > Axinella damicornis. The sequence continues at coordinate 2,011,553 of OZ007510.1, forward strand.
TTGCTGAGCTAGACTACTAGGTCAATAGTGAATAGTAGGTAGGAGTAGTCAAAATCTTCCAAAGCTCGTGGCCGAAGGGCTATAGGATAGTGTATAGTTCCAGGATTTGAAGTGAAGGGTGCAGTGGGCACAGTCCTCACATTTGGTATTACACCAAACATTTCCTCACGTAATCATAAACTCTGATTAATTCAGAGGGCAAACTCTGCCAATGCTACAATCACCATTATGTTCCTGAGCTGTTTTGTATAGACATGTAGGGTAACTGGAGTTAAAAGGGCATGTTAAGTGCCAGGTTACAGAGGCACTCATCAGAAGCGGCACTTGTATGTTTCAGCATGACTCAGTAGTGAGTATAGTGCTTTCATGGACCTACAGGTGGACCGTAGATCGGGGTGACACAGCTGCTATTTGGGGGGTGGGGGCTGGAGTCGCTCTTGGATTCTGCTTACATGGACCCTATCCTGAGGACCTTGACCATGGACCTTTTGTTCTAACTCTCCCATCACTCCAAGTGATCAGCATGAGTGTGATTCGTTCTGTGGTTGGAATTCTCCTCCTCCTTCCTGTCCGATTCCTGATGAAACTGTTCTGCTTCAAGCTTCTTCCAGCCATCATGCCCACACATGGTGTTGAGGAGGTGGTCAAACGACCCCTCGTGGAACTCCCATATAAGATTATCACATACGGTACTATAGGATTTACAGCTGCTTGTGTTGCTCCAGTTGTGTTTGAGATTTGTAACATCTCCAGATGGGAGGAGGGGACAGCTTGGGGATAATGTCAATCATGGGACTTCCTTTTTAAAACCCAATTTTGTTGTATGTATCATGCAGCTACAAAGGTAACGTACTGCTGATTTTCAATTTGAATTCTGTACTCTGATCACCAATCAAGCTATCATCTAGTATGATCTATGTACTGCTGTTACATTGAAATTCCATACAGACCCTCCCGTGCCTCATTGTTGGTAACCTGTACATGCATGAACAAGTTACTAACAAATGAGGCTTCTGTTGCTAGTGTAAGCCATACCAGTGTAATGGTGAGACGGATGTGCACAATAAAAATGAATTTACAACCATACAAGTGTTGTAGGTGGCTAGCTAATTTACATACTTGCGAGAGTGGATCGTTACACACCCTTGCAGTCTAGCTGGTTAAGAGGTGACCAGCCAGACGAAGAGAGGGTAGCGACTAGACTGTACACACCTAGCAATTTATTAGGCCTATGCGATAATGGAAAGCTTGCCACCATCCCTGCTTGTTTACTTACTTGCTGTTCTGCTATCCCTAAATCTCCATACGTTTTTTTACCCTTTATATATTTAGTAAAACAGTTCAGTATACCATACCTGTATACTAGAAAAATATGTGGGAGATTTTATGTATTATATTATTGCTTGTCCGCTCTATCCCTACATTTAGACTCTACCAATAAACGATCATTAATATACACTGGCTAGCTACTGGCATGAGCAGCATCATCACCTCACCAATTACTGTTGCAATGGGATCCCAACGATAAAGGTAGCTATAATAGTATACCTTAAGTCCTTTCTATCCTTGATGTCACACACATGTGAAAAGATACCGAGGCCTCTGCTGTTCCTTCATGCAACTGAAAGCATGTGAAGATAAGAAATATGACACGACACAAAATAAGAATTCAGTGGTGAATTCGAATATGCATGTGCACACTACTGACACTAGGCTGTGGAGCGATCATACACCAGTGTGCAGAGCATGTGGAAGTCCTTGCTATGGAGCGATCAGACACCAGTGTGCGGGCGTGTGGAAGTCCTTGCTAAGGAGCCAGTGTGCAGAGCGTGTGGAAGTCCTTGCCAAGGAGCGATCAGACACCAGTGTGCAGAGCATGTGGAAGTCCTTGCATGCTATGGAGCAATCAGACACCAGTATGCAGTGTGTGGAAGTCCTTGCTAAGGAGTGATCAGACACCAGTGTGCAGGGCGTGTGGAAGTCCTTGCCAAGGAGCGATCAGACACCAGTGGAAGTCCTTGCTAAGGAGCGATCAGACACCAGTGTGCAACACGTGTGGAAGTCCTTGCCAAGGAGCGATCAGAAAAAAGTGTGCAGAGCGTGTGGAAGTCCTTGCCAAGGAGTGATCAGAGACGACTATGCAGAGCGTGTGGAAGTCCTTGCCAAGGAGCGATCAGACACCAGTGGAAGTCCTTGCTAAGGAGCGATCAGACACCAGTGTGCAGAGCGTGTGGAAGTCCTTGCCTAGGAGCGATCAGAGACGAGTATGCAGAGCGTGTGGAAGTCCTTGCCAAGGAGCAATCAGACACAAGTGTGCAGAGTGTGTGGAAGTCCTTGCCAAGGAGTGATCAGAGATGAGTATGCAGTGTGTGGAAGTCCTTGCTAAGGAGCGATCAGACACGAGTGTGCAGAGCGTGTGGAAGTCCTTGCCAAGGAGCGATCAGAGTCGAGTAAGCAGTGTGTGGAAGTCCTTGCCAAGGAGCGATCAGAGGAGTGGGTATGGGCCACAGCTGCATTGAACAGTGGGGATCGGTCCTCTTCTGCATTTGGTGCAGGACATCTGAAGTGAATTGATCCGTGATGATGACTCTCTAGCTACCAAGTTGTAGACAACTTGGAAAAGAATTCAAATTCTGGTTTCAGCCTCTCAATCTCCAGAGAATGGTAGCCAGCACAGAATCTATAAACAGGTCGACACACAGTGAAACTGATTTTCTGGTGCAGTCCCAAGACCCACAGCTACATAGCTACAATAGCTACATACATACATACGCATTGTGCTGCATCAGAAAAAGAAAGAGAAAGGAGGTCTGGTAAACGGGCTTACTAGAAGGTGCAACAGTACAAGTGCCTTGAAAAGTGTGAAAACTAATCATGACTGTACATGTACTGTATACATGTATTACAGCAAGCGCTTCGGCGGCTCGATTACAGCCGTTTGCATTTGAACTTTGAACCTGGATTGCTCGTACCATAGATAATGTATTAGCGGCTCGCGTACGTACCACATGAAACGTTCCGTATCCTTGTATGAAACTGCAAGGGTGAAGTTCGTGAAGGTAGAGGCTGCGAAACCTGTAACAGGCGTAGCTGGAGCCTGGATTCTGGAAGCGATGGGTAACACTGTTAAACGTGTAACTGACTACCTGAGAGACCCCTACCTTGTTCGCAGAATCCAGGAGACATTTGGTGTGCGACAAATCGTGATACCACTGGCGGCCGCATCAGAAAGTACGCCATCAAGTGCCGATGAGAGCGCTACAGAGGCAAATGGGGGGCTAATGACCGGTGGGCTTGAATGGCTGACCTCCGTGAAGGTGAGGCGGCGGTTGAAGCATTCACCGTCTACCAGTCCCCGTGCAAGCATCTCATCTTGTGACAGTGATACACCTGAGGCCGAGTTTCCAAACGTTACCACAGAAAGCATCCCTCTATTGGACATCTACTTCCGTTTGGCAACAGAACTTGGATATGAGCCTTTCTACATCACATTTTTGCCCAGCATGTTTTGGAACTTTGATGGCTACATAGCTCGACATGTGGTCTTCCTGTGGTGCATATCCATGTATGTCGGTCAGGCATGTAAAGCCATCTTCAAATGGAAGCGCCCCTCCTCACCCCCTGTGTTCAGATTGGAGGACAACCCGAAGCTTGAGGCTGAGTATGGATTTCCATCAACGCATGCAATTGTCTCCACCATCATCCCATTCTTCTATCTCTATTCCTGCTATTTTCGTTATGAGGTGAGGTGGTATAGTGGTAGGTGCAAGGGAGCTAGTCTATTCACAAGAATGAACTGAAAAAGGTGGTAGCAGCCACTCACTCAAATTCAGTACTATTTTAATCAGGTGACCGTACACAATACCAGTGGAAGAACTAACAATTGAGTGACAGCCAAATTGCAGACTAAACAGTGCACTGAGCCTTAGATTGTACACCACTTTATATGTATTGTGCACATGATGCATCAACTCCGTTGTTGTGACAATACCAAGGTGAGAAAGTCTAGGATATCGATTTTGAGTATTCTAAGATTCCAAAAGTTGTAACGGGCATGTGCCAGCCTTCTGAGAGTGGTTTTGGCGACTTCTGATGCCGTTTCGGGGTGTCACAGACAGATTCTTGGCCGCTGTAATAAATAGTTGCCCAGCTGTACATGTAGTTCGTACATGCCTTTCATGTGAGTTCGTACAACCTATAAGGCATGAATTAGTGAACCGAGTGGAGGAAGTAATCAAGTGCACACTATTGTTCTTGCATTACAAGGAACTGACTGATATATAATATTATATAGCTTGTTACTTTCACTTAAATTCAATTGGAAGAATTTTGCAGCAGCGATCAGTTGGAAAATTGGTTCTCAGTGGCTTAGCTTCGTCCCAGGCCGCATGGAACAAGGCCAACAGTGCATGGTTCCTCCATATACTACTCTTGAACATCCATAAGTCACTTCCACTACTTGACAAATATGAAGTTGGAATTTGGACAAGTGTCCTGGATAGAGATGGGTGTCTAGGGTTCCACTGTACATTCCGGCATTATCTTGTGTTGGTTGAGCAAAATAAATACATGCATGATGCTTCTCATGTACTTTCATATACACATGCGCAGTTCCCCTTGTGGCTAGGAGTGCTCACAGCGTTCACCTGGTGGTCCTCTGTGTGCTTCAGCCGCATCTACCTTGGAGTACACTCTGTGATGGTAAGGATAAAGTAGAAAGGGTTGGCTCGTTCCTAGACCCTGGGCACGAGACTATAGGTTGGACAGGGAGAGGTGGGTGGGTAACACAGCACAAGGCTGCGTGTGCTCTTAGATGAAGTGACTGCATGCTGCAATATGCAGCAAGGGTTGAAGGATTCAAGCAAACTGGATCCATCAACAACAGGTCTACTGGAGCAGATGGGAGCACCTAGCTCCACAGACAGCTGTTGGCCTGGGCTGCATCATCTTCTGCCTAGTGCTGTGATATTGCTCCTGACTGATTATTGGGGGTCGAATAATTGCCGATTATCCGATTATTGGTCAAAATTTGTGGAGGCATAATTATGTATGTAGTGATGCTTCATTGAGCTCAAAATACGTACATACCACCAAGTATTACAAACATACACATACGTTTAAGCTACGATGTGAGTTTCCTACAATATAATAGTACACCATGAATACACAATAGTATAGTTTGCTACAAGTTTATAATTATTGCATATCACCATTTTCTGTTCCCTTTATTGTGCTCGCTAACATACTCACAAGCAGATTTCAATAATTGATATCTTAATTTTACCACCAATTATTGGTCTAAGATCTTTATATTGATCAATTATTGATTATTGGTCACAGCTCTACTTCTGCCCCACACTATACTGATGATCCTACACAACTGATGTGTGCCAGTCATTTGCAACCCCCCTAGTACTTCACATCAAGACTGCAAAGGCTGTGGCTCCATCTCTAGCTCATTGCTGCATGAGGTTTGCACCTGTTGTTCTGCAAGCGAGCCATGATATTCAAGGTGGTACCAGTATCATTCAGCATCAGTTAGCACCGTACCAAGTCTGACTTGGTACAGTGCTAACTGATGCTGAGTGACACTGGTACCACCTTGAACAAAGTATCATGGCTGGCTTGCAGAGCAACAGGTGCAAACCTCAAGCAGCAATGAGCTAGAGATGGAGCCAAAGCTTAAGCCTTCAGTACTCCATGCAATGGGGTCACTTTTATAGGCTACTCCTTAGAGGATTTGTGGGCAAGTTAACTATCCAGCGAGAACACTGACTGGACAATCAGTCGCATGAAATGCTATTACCGTAGCTCCAAGGTATGGGAACACGACTATTGCTAGTACTGTTAGCTGTCTGTCCTACTTCTCACCATGCAGGATATCATTGGAGGTGTCATCATGGCACTGCTCCTCCTGGCCATTCTTATCCCAGGGCTCAGTGCAGTAGACCACTTGCTCTTCCACTTTCAGTACACACCGGCTGTGATCCTTGCCACTACCATCTTTCTCCTCTACATCTATCCTGTGGAGCCCGACAGGTAACCAACTTATGGCCTAGTGCCCCATGTTTCAACTCCACCTGCTGCTTTCAGTATGGTGCTCCATGGCCTTCAGGACATTGAGGTTCCATATTATTGGGCAGTGATCCATGAAGGGTGCAATGGGCATGTTGGTTTCGGTATGTCCTCACAAAGCCGGATGATTGAGCTTGTGTGTCACAAATGCACTCATTAGGAGTGACAGTCACTCCTATGTGTATATATACATGCAGAAACACATATTATTAATTACACAAGGTCTCTGTCCATTCTTATACCCTAGGTGGACAATGGATCGAGGTGACACAGCTGCCATTTGGGGGGTAGGGGCTGGAGTCGCTCTTGGATTCTGCTTACATGGACCCTATCCTGAGGACCTTGACCATGGACCTTTCGTTCTAACTCTCCCATCACTCCAAGTGATCAGCATGAGTGTGATTCGTTTTGTGGTTGGAATTCTCCTCCTCCTTCCTGTCCGATTCCTGATGAAGCTGTTCTGCTTCAAGCTTCTTCCAGCCATCATGCCCACACATGGTGTTGAGGAGGTGGTCAAACGACCCCTCGTGGAACTCCCATATAAGATTATCACGTATACCACTATTGGCTTTACCTATACATATATTGCTCCAGTTATGTTTGAAATTTGTAACATCTCCAGATGGGAGGAGGGGGTGGCTTGGGGGTAGAAAGTTTCTAGCCATTAGGCTTCTAATCAATCCGAAATGATTCAGACTCATTTTTCAGTTTGAATTGAATTTTGTACCAAAAACAATTTGACCACCAACCAATGCTACAAATATTTCATGTATACTTTACTTTTGTGGATTTTGAGTGTTTACAGCATTGCAAATAAAATGGTAGTTATTGTGGGAGAGCTAGGCTGTTAGTGTGGTTAGCAAAATAATGTTGACAGCTATGAAAACAGCAGTAATGCATGGCCATTAGTGTGAAAAGGTCGGCGCGTATATACGAGGACCACAAGCAACATCAGCTACTTGCTGGGCTTCTGTAGCCTGGTTCCCAGGCTAGGGCTTCTGTAGGAAGTGTCTGAATAGGTGTGATAAGTAAAGCTAAGTGCTTGTGGGTGAGGAAGCCAGTGACAATTATCTGAATGCACAGCACATGACTGCTGATGGGGCTGAAGCAACAAGTCAGCTTCTTTGTCAAAGAACACACAAACAATGATAAGAGCTGCATGTGATTCATGGCACAACGTACGACATGGCGTATGTAAGAGAGAGAAATGTTACAGCAACTCATCTAGCTATGTGGGGCACTCAGGCTCGCTCCAAAGGGATTTGTCTGCTACAGTAACTCGTCCATGTGTTCAGCTTTTACCCTCATACATAGGTGGACAATGGATCGGGGTGACACAGCTGCCATTTGGGGGGTGGGGGCAGGAGTCACTCTTGGCTTCAAGTGATTGCCCACAACAGTGGCACACTCCTAGTGTCACTATAAACTCTTGGTACAATAATATAATTTTACGACGAGGCTCAAATGCCTTTGCAAATTATAATGCATTTAGTTGTTGTTTCACTTAGTATTATCCACAAACAGTAGCTGTTTGCCATCAGGCAGTTAAGCTAACTTGGCTGTTACTCCTATACACATTTTAAAAGTGCCTACACAGCCTTCACTGTAAATACCTGCTGTACCGGCCATTTGTAACCATTGGCAACACCTGCAAAGGACATTCTCTTCCCTTGGTAGACAAGATCGCCATGCATAGCTATACGGAGCCCTGCAGTGAGGAGACGGCTCTCATGTATAATCAGACACTCCCACATGGAGACGAAGCAATGCAGAAAACTCGGAAATATCACAGAAATGTAGCATGGGCAAAGGTTAGCTGGAACTCCAAAAATGGCACCCAACCATAATTTCCTGTTCGCACTAAGGGCAATGCAAGTGACTGTCTGATAATATCAAAGATCAGACAGGGCCCGAGCATGTATTTCCAGACACCATTTCCTGTCCCTTCCTTGAAGCAGCTTTCAGCGAAATTCCTGCACCACTGGAAAGGCCTAAGTTCCTTCTGTTCCAGGCCTGATTTTTGTCACCATAACTGCTTTGGTCACTGAGGGACGTGGACAAATTTTGACCATGGTCTTTCCCCCTCTAACAAAATAGTGGATTTTGCCTTTTATTAGCTTTAATGTCACCCAATATACAGAAGGCCTATGATATGGGGATCATAGGAATCTACAGGTCCTCAGCAACACACTGGCACAAGTTCGGTGTTCATACTTTGTGTTGTTCTCGAGATAGAGCTGTTTTCCCTATTTTCCCCAATGATAACAGTTCCATCTCAAGAAAAACTGTTTTCCCTGATTGAAATAGGGAAAACAGCTCTTTCGCTGAAAGCTGCTTCAGGGAAGGAACAGGAAGTGGTGTCTGGAAATACATGCTCCCTGTCTGATCTTTGATATTATCAGACAGTCACTTGCATTGCCCTTAGTGTGAACAGGAAATGATGGTTAGGTGCCATTTTTGGAGTGCCAGCTAACCTGGGCCCATGCTACATTTCTGTGGTATTTCGGAGTTTCTGCATTGTGGGAGTGTCTGATTATACATGGCGGCCGATAATTGATCTATACCAGGGGGCATGCAGATACGTATCCACCTGGCCACAGTAGCTAGCTATTGACCTCATGTAAAGAATTTGCTGTAGCTAGTAATGTTGCAAGAGAACAAGGTAGGTAGTAGCTAGTAGGTAATACTGTTACATAGTTGGAATAATTAATGAAGCTGGCCAGAATTTCATCTAGACGATGTCTTGTCAATACCCTTTCTTCATGTTCTTTAGTGGACAAGTGCCATATCATATACTCCGAGAAGTATATAGCTAGCTAACTTGTTAGAGAACAGTAGTAGTGGTGTGGAAATTGTGCACTTGGACTCCAAAGAGAGTCTGGGAGAGCGAGCACGAGTAGCTAGCTCCATTGCTGGTACTGCTGGCCGTATACGACCATTCTTGCCAGTCACACTACCGCACCCCCGCGCGCCCCCTTAGCTGTAATTATACTGCGCATGCTCAGTGTGTGGTGTGTACATACACGTGTAGTCGAGTCGTTCTCAAAGTGTATGAAGGATGGCAATGAATGGAGGCAATTCCAGACGGACAGGTGTGTTCAAAGACAAGGAAAAGCCAACAGAAATCCGCCTCAGCAACATAACAGCGGCAAAAGGTAAACACTGACGCCCTGAGCGTCAGCAGACCACTAGCATGGGCAATATTCATTCACAGAGAGCAGTTTTATGAGACACTTCAAGAGGTATATATACATAGGGGCCATTCGAACCAGTGGCCACCAGTCATCATGTGAAGTGTCTCATGACACTGCCTTCCACTCTATTAGTCTCTCACCGCACCCACTATGGGGTCTCGCCTCCCTGTAGTGGGTTTGGCGAGAGACTGCATGATAGGCCTTCCTCCATGTTAATACTGCAAGTGACAATTGCTGGGGTGAGGCGGCCTGGGTATGAGGCTAGTAAAATATCACAACACACATACTCACACAGTAAATACTTAACTTTGATATTAAGTAGTTGCATACTCCTGTACTCATTCTATACGCCCACGGCAAGTAACTGTGATGATGTTCTACTTCCATGCTGCAGCTGTTGCTGATGCAATCAGAACCAGTCTTGGCCCTCGGGGCATGGATAAGATGGTTAGCTGTAGCCATTAACCCTTAGGCTGCATGTGCTGTGCAGCTGTGTTAACTCTTTGGCTGAACGTGTCACATGCTGTGTAGCTATTAACCCCTAGGCTGCATGTGTCAGATGCTGTCTAGCTATTAACCCTTAGGCTGAATGTGTTACATGCTGTGTAGCCGTTAACCCTTACGCTCCATGTTTCAACTCCTAAGTCAATTTTAAGAAGTGTACATCTCTTATTGTATAAGCTATTCAGGTGATATGTATAAGTTAGAGCATTGAGCTGCTACGTTTAGTGGAACCAATTCAACATTTAGCGAGTTTCTCCTGTGCTTCCGTCATTGGGTAGGGAGATGACACAACAGTACGGAACTGGTGCAGTTGGCTTGGAATGGTCTTGGAATTGGCCTAGTCCACCTCCTCACGTATTGTACTCCTCTGTCACATTAGATCCAAGGTAGCAGTGGTGACGTGACAATCACCAACGATGGAGCCACCATTCTCAAGCAGATGCAAGTGCTCCACCCTGTTGCTAGGATGGTGAGCTCACTGTGAACTCACAGCTGCATTTGTGATGCTATGTTGCTCCCCACTATGAGTACATTTCTCTCTGCCCCTATCATTATCACTTGCTAGTTGGTTGAGCTCTCCAAGGCTCAGGACATTGAGGCCGGGGATGGGACCACCACAGTGGTGATACTGGCCGGGAGCCTGCTCAGTGCCAGCCAGAAGCTCCTGTCTAAAGGTACTACGTGCTGTTAGGATGTATGTGGGCGTTCTATGAGCTGGCATGTTCACATGCCAAAACTAGCACATTTTGGAAGCCACTTGGCACATTTTTGACATGTCAGTTATCTATTTGAACCAAAATTGAGCGAACAGTACATGTTCCAAAATTGGCCGAACAGCACATGTTCCAATATTGGCAGAACAGTCACGTTCTATTTGATGGCAGAACAGCACACCCAATAGGATACACAGTGAAGCCAGCAAAGACAAAGTCTTAGACCTATATACACCTCCATTTTATGATCGCTCACAGTATACAAAAGTACTGTAAGAGATTGAAAACTGGCAGTGTAGATGGTCTGGAAATGAGGCTAGGCCATGCAGCTAAAGTTTACATGTACACGTATAACACAATTTTTACTATGCTAGGTATCTTGGGTTAGGAATGAGATACGAAGCTGGGATTTGCACCATTGTGATCAGCATGAATGGAGCTTTCAAATGATGTCCATTTTGCTGTAGGTTGAATTTTGACCCAAAATCATGAAAAACCATGGATTATAGCCTTTGGTCGAGTGTGATTTTGGCAAAAATGTGACCAATATTGAAAACTCCTTTTTGGATATCGGTTGAAGGTCCTTTTCATGCTGATCACAATGGCACAATACCAAGCTTCATATCTCATTCAAATGCATGGATAAAGGATATGTTCCATGCAATTTAGGAATTTGCGCAATCTAGAGACTGCGCTGCGCCTTCTCGGAAGATTGTGCAAAAGCACCAGCGTTGCAGTGTAACTACTTTGAGCTGAAATACCTGGGTTTTCTAATCATCCCCATGTAGGTATCCACCCAACAACCATCTCTGAGTCCTTCCAGAAGGCGGCTGACAAGGCTGTAGAGGTGCTGACAGAAATGGCAACCCCTGTTACCCTAGCTGACCGGAATTCACTACTCAAGAGTGCGACCACTTCCCTCAACTCCAAGGCACGTAATTTATGCGCAAATTCTAGTGTATCAATACATTAAGATTTTAACGTGTGTCTGTGTGTGTGTGTCTGTCTGTGAGTGATGGAAGTGGGATGTTCGTGGGGCGGGACTAGACTATAGTGACGGCGCGACCTTCGTACTTTAATTTATTTACTGAACCTCGAACTCCGCAAAGAATGTTAGAGAACATTGGGCTGGAATCCAGCTGGGGCTGCAAGCGGATGCATGCAATCGGGGAGCAGCAGTCGAAGCGGACACAATCGGGGAGCAGCAGCCGAAGCGGACGCGATGGGAGAAGCAGCTGAAGCGGACGCAAGCGGCGAGCATGCAGCAGCAGCTGAAGCGGGCGCAATCGATCACGGCGAGCTGGAAGCGGACGCAAACGGGGAGCAGCAGTTGAAGCGGATGCATTCGGGCCAGGGAGCAGCAGCTGCCAGCTGATTCGAAGCGGACGCAAGCGGCGAGCAGCAGCTGAAGTGGACGCAATCGGGGAGCAGCAGCTCTGCACAGAGAGCTGTCCGGCGCCGGATTACTCACGGTAGGCAAACGAGGGAGAAGTAGCTGAGCGAGCGAAGCTGCTTGTACATGTTACTCTTCCTCCTCTCTCTTCTCTTTGTCATCCCATCTTCTCCTTCCTCCATCCCTCCCACCTTCCTCCCCCTCCCTCCTTCCTTCCCTCCCTTCCTCCCCCCCCCCCCCCCCCCCCCCCCCCCAAGGTGGTGTCTCAATATTCCAGTCAGCTTGCCCCCATTTCAGTGGCTGCAGTCATGAAGGTCATTGACCCTGCTACAGCCACCAACGTGGACCTTAGGGACATCAAAATTGTAAAGAAACTCGGGTAGGCAAGCCACTGAACTTCCCTTAGGAAAGTATTTGCTTTCTATCTTCCTTTTTCATTTTGTCTTTCTCTTGTCCCCCAATTCTCTTCCTTCCTCTGCCTTTCCATTCTACCCTCTTCCTTCTACCCTCTTCTCCCCCCCCCCTCCTCTGCAGTGGCACTATTGAAGACACCGAGCTGGTGGAGGGTCTGGTTTTGGACCAGAAGGCCTCACACTTTGCCGGAGGGGTCACCCGGGTGGAGAAGGCAAAGATTGGACTCATTCAATTCTGCATATCACCACCCAAGACTGATGTGAGGAAAACCAATGCTCAGAAGCACATCATTGTTGTATTATATTCTACTAGGAATACGCATGCGCAGTGTCTGTGCCTCGCGCACGCTCACATCTGTAATAGTAGGCGTGGTTTCCTGTGGAAGAAAAACGAAGGTGCGAAAGTCAGTTCAGCGTGCAAAGTTTAGTTCATGTATATAGTTGTTCGAAGTTGTTGAAGGTTGAAGATGGCTAAGCGTTGCCAGGAAGAATACGAAGACGTTAGTGAGGTTCTACACCCTTCGACACTGTCAACACTCTATATGTACGTACCATGGCCTAGACTAAACGTTTACTCTCCTTGTATACATCACTTTTTCGTCAATCTGTCAGACTCTCTCTCCTTTGCCTTACTCTCTTTTGAGGCAGTGTCCCTTTTCGCTGTATAGATCTCTTCTTTCTCAACTATCAGCTATCGGGACCACAGAAACCGCAGCGATGCGCCCCCTGCCCCGCGCAATTAAAGTGTGATGGATACATATATATATATATATATATATATATATATATATATACAGACGCGATGTGACTACGCTGCATGATTAGTTGCCTCGCGCTAAGGTGCTCGGCAACAAGTAGCTTGATTCGCTTCAGCTATTGCCCCCTCATTTTCCCGCCTGAGCGGTCCAGCACTGGGTGCCCATGCAGTGCTGCAGAGGTCTCAGATCATGATGAAAATTGACTTCTGCTCAGCACATGCTGAATTCATCAGCTAGGCAAAGAAACTAATTGGCGTTCAAATGTGCTTACACACAAACACACACATTTCCCACCTTCTTGCAGATGGAAAACCAGGTGATTGTCTCAGACTACTCCCAGATGGACCGTATCCTCAGAGAAGAGCGACAGTACATCCTCAACATCTGCAAGAAGATCAAGAAGGCGGGCTGCAATGTCCTCCTCATCCAGAAGTCTATCCTCAGGTGAGAGAAGGAAGCAGCTGTCTACAGCTGCTTCCAGTGACTCTTCCACATGAATATGACCACTGGTAGGTTTCGGGTGCAGCAGTCCCAAACTGTGCTCACCATCTGTTGAAATTCCAATCTTCATTTCAGTGTTCTCGTTCTTATCCTCCCTCCTTTTTCTCCTTCCCCCTTCCCCTTCCCCCTCCTCTCCCTCTCCTGCCCATCTCCCTCCTCTCCTTCCCCCTCCCCTCCTGTCCTCCCCCTACCCCTTCTCTCCTTCCCTCTTCTTCCCCCTTCCCTCCTCTCCTTTCCCCTCTCCCCTTCCTTCCTCACAGGGATGCTGTAAATGATATGGCTCTGCACTTCCTGTCAAAAATGAAGGTGCTGGTGGTGAGGGACATTGAGAGAGAAGATATTGAGTTCATCTGCAAGGTCAGTACCTTTTCTCCCGGTCTCATTCCCAGACCACGGAATGTGTTTGGTATAGATTTGGAAAGGAGACCTCTTTCTCCATGCAAAGCATCGCTGCCAGGTTTTAAACATGTATTTAAAGAACCTACTTCCTTGCTGCCATCTTTTAGACGGTAGGGTGCCGTCCAATCGCCAGTCTGGACCACTTTCTTCCCGAGCACCTGGGCAGCGCTCAACTGGTGGAGGAAGTGCCCACAGGAACCAGCAAAGTAGTCAAGGTGAAGAGGGGGAGAGGGGAAGGAGAGGGAGGGAAGGGAATTTGTTTATGCTCATTCTCCTCCCCAACCAGTAGTTACCATCATGTTTGTATCCCTGCAGATCACAGGGGCCTCCTCCACTGCACAGACTGTGACGGTGGTCGTAAGGGGCTCCAACAAGCTGGTGCTGGAGGAAGCGGATCGCTCCATCCATGACGCCCTCTGCGTGGTCCGGTGCCTCGTGAAGAACAGGTTTGTGTGTGTGTGTGTGTGTGTGTGTCTCTGGCTTCATGATAGTTCCCAGGCTCTTCCCTGTGCACGCTTCTAGTAAAAATACTGCGTGAAAGGGAGGGGGAGCCTGGGAACGAGGCTAATGCCATCTCCATAAATTCATGCCCCCTCTCTGGATGGTCATACGGATGTCCCATGCCTTTAGACTAGTGTGATGATATATATCTGCATCCCAACATAGAGGTAGACTCATATTGCATATCACCCACAAACACAAGCTGAGACTTACTTCCTGCCTTGTAGAGCCCTGATAGCGGGAGGAGGGGCCCCTGAAACTGAGGTTGCGCTCCGATTGATGGAGTACTCCCAGACACTCACCGGGATGGAGGCATACTGCATTCGGGCATTTGCAGAAGCTATGGAGGTGATCCCGTTCACGCTGGCTGAGAACGCTGGGCTGAACCCCATCGGTGTTGTGACTGAACTAAGGAAGAGACACGCCCTCGGGGAGAAGGCAGCTGGGATCAATGTGAGGAAGGTATGTCCACGCGACACAGGTGTGTCCTAATCTATAAGCAAGTGAAGGTGTGATTTCCGTAATGCAGGAGGTAGAATTTCCAAAGCACTTGTCTGTGTGGCAAATAATGAGCTGAACAAAGTTCACATTTCCCCGTGGAACTCCCTCTTCTCCCCTCCCCTGTCCCCGTGGACCTCCCTCTTCCCCCCTCCTCCGTCCCCGTTGACCTCCCTCTTCTCCCCTCCTCCGTCCCCGTTGACCTCCCTCTTCCCCCCTCCTCCGTCCCCGTTGACCTCCCTCTTCTCCCCTCCTCCGTCCCCGTTGACCTCCATCTTCTCCCCTCCTCTGTCCCCGTGGACCTCCCTCTTCCCCCCTCCTCCGTCCCCATTGACCTCCCTCTTCCCCCCTCCTCTGTCCCCGTGGACCTCCCTCTTCCCCCCTCCCCTGTCCCCGTGGACCTCCTCTTCTCCCCTCCCCTGTCCCCTCCCCTGTCCCCGTGGATCTCCCTCTTCTCCCCTCCTCTGTCCCCGTGGACCTCACTCTTCCCCCCACCTCCGTCCCCGTTGACCTCCCTCTTCCCCCCCTCCTCCGTCCCCGTTGACCTCCCTCTTCCCCCCTCCTCAGTCCCCGTTGACCTCACTCTTCCCCCCTCCTCCGTCCCCGTTGACCTCCCTCTTCCCCCCTCCTCCGTCCCTGTTGACCTCCCTCTTCCCCTCTCCTCCGTCCCCGTTGACCTCCCTCTTCTCCCCTCCTCCGTCCCTGTTGACCTCACTCTTCCCCCCTCCTCCGTCCCCGTTGACCTTCCTCTTCCCCCCTCCTCCGTCCCCGTTGACCTCCCTCTTCCCCCCTCCTCCGTCCCCGTTGACCTCCCTCTTCTCCCCTCCTCCGTCCCTGTTGACCTCCCTCTTCTCCCCTCCTCCGTCCCCGTTGACCTCCCTCTTCCCCCCTCCTCTGTCCCCGTTAGGGGTGCGGCGATTATGCGGGAATAATTTCCGGAATAACCGGGGAGTTTTCGCATAAGCATAGTTTCGGGAATAATAGAGTTAAATTTCGGGAATAAACGGAAGTAAACAGAATTCCGTAAATTCAGTAACCACGTGCATGCACGTACGAGTAGTCTAGAATGGCGTCAAGCGGCAGAAAGAGTCTTTTCCCTCCTCAAGGCCTCTTTTGGTGATCAGCAGGAGAGCTGTCTTCAGGACTATGTGCAAACATCTTTAATGTTGCAGTACAACAAGAGATAAACTCGATTGACTACCGGTAGTATGTAACTGTTTTTAATGTCTCTTCTGTGTAATAATGATGTCGATTGCTAATAAATAATTGGGAATAATCGGAAAAGAATAGAGAATAATAGGACAATTTCTAAGGAATTGTGGAATAAAACAATTGGTAAAATTTTAGGAATAATTGCCTCAGGCCTAGTCCCCGTGGACCTCCCTCTTCCCCCTCCCCTGTCCCCGTGGACCTCCCTCTTCTCCCTTCCCCTGTCCCCGTGGATCTCCTCTTCTCCCCTCCCCTGTCCCCGTGGATCTCCCTCTTCTCCCCTCCTCTGTCCCCGTGGACCTCACTCTTCCCCCCTCCTCCGTCCCCGTTGACCTCACTCTTCCCCCCTCCTCCGTCTCCGTTGACCTCCCTCTTCCCCCTCCTCCCCAGGGCATGATCACAGACATTCTGGAGGAGAATGTGGTCCAGCCACTGCTTGTGTCCACCTCTGCCATCAAATTAGCAGCTGAAACCGTTAGGAGTATCTTGAAGATTGATGACATTGTGAGTAAATCTGAGAGGGAATTACTAAGATCAAACTTTGACTCATCCCCCCCCCCCCCCCCCCCCCCCCCCCTTTCTCTCCGTCTCTCCTTGCCTCCCACTCTCTCTCTCTCTCTCTTCTCCCACTCTCCTTCCCACCTCCCTCCCTTTTTCTCCCCTCCACCCTCTCACCAGGTGAATGCCCGATGATGCATCAGCAGATGGCAGTATATAGTGTTTTGACTTGTATTGTGCCCACTAGCGGTTCTTTGTATATGCCATGTTGAAACAGCCGTGTGTGTATAGCATTTTATGATCATGGCTAATCCAGCCATTCATGATTATAATGGTGACACACCATGCAACCAGAAATTATATTCACATGTGAAGTATAAGCAGTGCATGTTCTGGTGATGCAGATGATTTCTGTATGCACCCTTAAACCCTGATCGGTTGTTTCCTGACCCCTGAAATCCTAGCCTTGCAATTAATGATTGTTTGCAGGCCCATTACTTATTTCACATGATGACGAGAGTATAATGAAATCCTGTGTGAAGCAGTATACACGTGAAAAAACAGCTCATGAAATGATTGACTTCTAATTTGCCCATTATTTGCATGGCAAGCGCATGCATAATTATGCAGGTATACTTGTGTACCATGAAAGTACAAGCATGCACCTGCAGTAGCCTCGTTCTCAGGTCAAGCAAGGAAATGCTGGGAACAAGGCTACACATGCACTATTTCACAATCACTTTTACACAATTAATGTTACCGCGGACCACAGTGGGGGGTTAAATTCAAAAATTGGCAGCCTATATAGGTTCATTGTAACAAAAGAAAATGAAAGAGTCCGTGTGTCCAATTCTGATCATGAGCTGACAGACAACTACACAATTTGTGGGTACAAGTCAAACCATGACCTCTGTCAGCCAGAGAGGTACAAGTCAAACCATGACCTCTGTCAGCCAGAGAGGTACAAGTCAAACCATGACCTCTGTCAGCCAGAGAGGTGAGGAGAAGTGCTGAAAAAACCCAAAGCATTGCACATGCTACAAGTCAAACTATTGGACTACATTAGTACACTGTGATTCAGGGGTGGTTTGAGCTGCAGGAAGGACCTCGGTCTCAGCTCATCCTCCTCTCTGTGCCTGTTTCATGAAGAAATCCTGCATGCAGGGAGGCAGGAAGGTGGAAGGGAGTGCTAGCTAGATCTTGACCTCAGAATAGGGGGCAAAAACATTTTCTACCATCTAAGGTCAAGTCTAGCAGTTCTATGCTGCTCACACTTGTGAGGACTTGGCTTGACCAGTGAGTAAGATGCTTTTAGTATTTCTTTGAGCGCACTTCATCAATTTGCATATCTGTTACACCTGATGAGGAGTATACGTAGCTCAATCCGGGCACTAAGTATTCTCTGGTGTCACCATTCCCCGCTACTGAACTAGCTACAATTGATGTGCTCTTCAGGCAGTCTCAAATGTAGTGGTGTTCGAGCATTGATTAATGATTGCCTACTCCAAAGAGGCTACTCAAATTGTCTGACCCCATCGGCCGGGTGGAGAGGGGCTAGCGGCTAGACTGGGAATTGGAATTGGTTCACAGTTCTTCACACATACAGCACAACCCCACCTTGACAGGGGACAGGGCGTTGGTGATCTGGAAGCCTATGGATCTGAGGACCACAGCTGGAGTCCATGAGGTGGAGAAGAGATGGTAGAGTCCCTCGATAGTGAGTGCAGTGGGAACATTGTGCTTCTGCCTGGCTGTCTCATACTCATGCAGGGTGGAGAGGGAGCCTGTGTGTGTGTGTGTGTGTGTGTGTGGGGGGGGGGGGGGGGGGGGGGGGTTAGGTTATCGGAGGTACCAAACTGTTGATGTATTGGTGGTGGACTCTATCTTACCCCAGTCGGTGCCCATGCTATTAGCTCGCAGCAGCTGCTGTGTGAGATTGGCCACATCTCCTAAGCCAAGGTTGAGCCCCTGACCTGCCATTACGTGCACCCTGTGTGCTGCATCACTGTGTGTGTGTGTGTGTGTGTGTGTGTGTGTGTGTGTGTGTGTGTGTGTGTGTGCGTGCGTATGTGCGTGTGTGCGTGCATGCATGTGGAGAGAGCTCGAAATACCTACTGGCAACTGGCCAATTTCCAACTTGCTATACAACTTTATGCTTCTGCGACCAACCAACGTGTCTGCTGCGTACACGGCTGACGTGAACACACACACTCAGCCTCACCCAACCAGTGCAATCCTGGGCTTCACGTAGTTAGGTGCAAGCCCCATTGAAAGAGGAAAGGCGGCCCGGCTGTCTCTGTCGATACCAGACACGGTGGGTGGCAGCTGACGGGAGGGAGGGGGATCTGGAATAGGAAGACACAGATTACGTGCATGATTCGACCAATCAGAAGGCCATGTTTCACTCCAAGACAGGAGGAAGTATGACTTGTACTGTATTACCACTGTGCACGAAACCCTGCAAATACGGTACATTTTTGGTATTGGATTATCACTTTGGTAGCCTCAGGCAGTACCTACAGCTGCTGTGTATGCAGTAATTACCCTGCGTGCGCATGCACGAAGTGGGTTAAGGTTCCGGGATACCCAAATGTAATTAACGGGTGATTAATTAAGTGGGCGGGACTTCCTAGTTTTATAACTAATGTGGAGCTCGTTCTGGCTCACCCTAGTAAGCCAGGCCCGCGCACTACGAAGTACAAGAGATGTACCATTGGATGCTGTGGAGATCAGCGGTATAAGCGCTAGGGCACATGCACTGCGAGCAGTTATCGTACGACTCTGTTACAAGGATTTTTTGACGTCAAATTTAGCAGATAGAAAGGGACATTCAGAGCACAAATCGTACTTTATCGAGACCTACCTTGCCGATAGTGGTGACAGAGACCGTAGTGAAAGCCCGGGGAGGTCTACGATGAGAGATAGAATCGACGGAAGTCAAAAGTGGAAGTCACAGAGGTCAAACCATCCCCCTTTCAGCACGTACTACTTCACGGAAAGAGCCGACTATCGCTGTTCAGCTGTCTCTGGCACTGCAACAGGTACCTCACTTTCACTCGCGGTAACAGCGCACACCCTACACTGAACGGCAGCGAAGACGTTTGACGTCGAAAATCAGTGGCCATCATGAACGCGTCTTCACTATGGCAGGACAGCAGCTGTCTCGGTTAGGCGCATGCGTACAGGAAGTCACGCCCACTTAATTACCTAATTAGTTATTCGGTATCCCGTAACCTTAAGCAATCGGTATGTCCGTCGTCTGTCTGTCATCTGTCTGTTCAGTGAAAAAGCACGATCTACATGGTTGAATGATTGCTATAACCACAATAAAATCTGCATCTGTGTACCTGATTGTGACCAAAGTGCTTCTATTCTATGCATCTCCAGCTCTGTCTTATTAAACGTTGGTAGGGTCCACCATTTCAATACGGGCGTACACGGACTCTGGCATGTGTTCATACCAAAGACATGTCTATATAGATTGTAAACTAGGCGGGGGGGGGGGAATATCCCATGAATACACTGTAGTAACAGTGATCATACCGTAGATGCAGTTAATTTCGCGGTGGGGAAATTTTCGCGGTATTCGCGGATGAAGTAAGACCGCGAATATTAAACCCGCGAAATATATTTCCACAGCTAGCGCTAGGCATAACAATTACTGTCCTTCGTGTTCCTGGGCTCACGCTCACACAGTAGCTCTTCCCCGGCCCGGCAGTTGCTTCGCTATAGACGTGGTAGCCACGCATACACAGTTCGAGCGCTCCATCAGCACGATCGCACGTGTCAGACGTCAATAGTAAGTTATTACGAGCGGAATTTTTTTTCGCGAAGTAATCAGCGAAAATTTCCCACCGCGAAATATTTGTGTGTCACGTTTAGTGGCTAGACCGAGAAATTTTTGGCACGCGAAATAATCGGCAACTACGGTAGATAATATAGCTAGCTGCAGAACGGGATTGGAAACGGATCACGTGCGCTAACTACCCGCAATATCAATACATTATGATTTTAACGTGTGTGTGTGTGTGTGTCTGTCTGTGAGTGACGGAAGTGGGATGTTTGTGGGGCGGGACTAGACTATAGTAACGCGCGACCTTCGTACTTTAATTTATTTACTGAACCTCGAACTCAGCGAAGAATGTTCGAGAACATTGGGCTGGAATCCAGCTGGGACTGCAAGCGGATGCGGGGAGAAGCAGTCGAAGCAGACGCAATCGAGGAGCAGCGCTGCAGCAGCCGAAGCGGACACGATCGGGAGCAGCAGCTGAAGCGGACGCAAGCGGTGAGCATGTAGCAGCAGCTGAAGCGGGCGCAATCGGGGAGCAGCAGCTGGAAGTGGACCCAAATGGGAAGCAGCAGATGAAGCGGATGCAATCGGGCCAGGGAGCAGCAGCTGATTCGAAGCGGACGCAAGCGGCGAGCAGCAGCTAAAGCGGACGCAATCGGGGAGCAGCAGCTCTGCACAGAGAGCTGTCCGGCGCCGGATTACGCACGGTAGGCGAACGAGGGGGAAGTAGCTGAGCGAGCGAAGCGAGCGAAGCTACTTGTATTATCTATGCAGTGATACAACCCCTTTGTCCTTTGTGGATTATGTAAGCTCTGCTAACATGTTTACAGTAAGCAATTCAAACAGGTTTTCAGGATTGGGGGGACAGGATATATGGATACCAGGATTGAATTTCAATTATCCACAAGTAATGAACACCTTTGTCCTGATTGGATTGTGAGCCCCATTAATGAGTTATGGTCAGGAATGTGCAGTTTAAACAGGTTTTCAGGAGCAGGGACTGGATACTTGTAAAGTACCTGCTTAGGTCACCCATTGAGGATGTGGGTTGAACTCGGGATTAGTGCAATCATAATAGTGTGTGCAAAGTAGGTGCTCAAGCTTGCTCTGTGGTCAGAAAAGTAGATTGGTGGCAAGGGTCAGAGATTTGGCTTAGCCACAAACTTGGAGTGACTTCCAGATCAAGGACTGATGACTGTCAAGGACTGATTCTTGCATCAGTGATTTGCAATGGCTCTGTCCGCATGCATACCTGCTTTCAACAACTCCAGAGCATTCTTCACAGCTTCATTTACTTTAGTCACAACGTCATCCTGGGGGAGGGGGTCACACTGGGGGGACGGGGAGGGGAGGGGGAGAGAGGAGGGGATGGGAAGGGGAGGGGGGAGGGAGGAGGGGGAAGGAGAGGGAGGGAGAAGTATTATCCATGGTCAAATGTGTATGCACATAATTGTTGCGAAATCCCTAACAGCGCATGCAGGTATACTCAAGGCTGAATTAATGTAGTTAGTGGCTGATGAAATCCTGCAAAGAGATTGCATGCAAGTAGACCAATTTGAGATTCTGAGTTCCAAGTGTTCTGTGAAACTAGTCGGCCTTGATGCAGCACGAGGTGTACTCACAAAGGCAGAGTTGACGGCGTCCACGAACCTCTCCTCTGAGAGTTCCAAGAGTGAGTTGGCATGGGATGGCGTGGTGGACCATATCAGACAACTGAGGGTGTCTGACAGCTATGCATGCAGAGAGGAAGAGGAGAAACAGAGGAGAGACAGAGGAGAGTGAGTGAGTGACAGAGGAGTGTAAAATGTGTTGAAGAAGACATTATGCTATGGCGTGTGGAGTGGTAATCACAACTGCATCCCTTTACTGGTAGCCTTGTTCCCAATCTCCATTCCAGTTTGAGCTGGGATGGAGTTTAGGAATGAGGGTGCATCCCAGGGGGATAATTGCCTTCTTGAGAGCTGTCTACTACGGTACCATATCAACAATGTTTGATTTCCGTTCACCGACATAGTCACCAAGAACTAGCCTCATTCCCAGGCCTCTGCCCAGATTCTATGTCACAGTCGTGGAGAAAACTGGCTGAATGGAGCCTTGGAATGAGGCTAACCAGACTAGCTTGCTCATTCCCAGGTTGTTTGCAGGATTCTGAAGATGGTCGGGAAACATGGCTGCGTGTGGACACAGAACTCACCGGGAGCATTGCGATGGGTCCTGTGGGCAAGAAGCGCTGCCAGGCGGTGGAGTTGCTGTCGAGTGGGTGGATATGCAGTGTTGCAACCAGGGCAGACTGTTCGTACTTCCAACTCACATGCTGGAAGTCACACAGCTGGCGAATCCTGGAGCCTGGGCCGTCTGACCCAACCTGTGTGTGTGTGTGTGTGTGTGTGTGTGCATGTGTGTGTGTGTGTGTGTGTGTTGTGTGTGTGTGTTGTGTGTGTGTGCACGTTCATGTTGCATGTGGCGATGCTACAAGCTGCGGTACATGTAATTCTCACTGCAGATTATAACAGGGTTTACCAGCAGCCTGGTACTGACAGCTTTCCCACTGTCGAGGGTGAGCTCGACCCACGGAGAGGAGGCGTCTCCCTGAGGAAAGAAACAGCACGATCACACCTTCCATAACACCCTCCCTCAACCTCCCACACATCCTCCTCCCACACAGAAGGCGTACAGACTTGTGACTCCAATAGCAATGCAGCTCATGGATAACTATAATTATGCGTTTGGATAGCCTCACTTCCACACCTTTCCAGTTTCAACTTTGGTGGGGGGTTGAACTTCTTTCACCCTGACCCCCCTCTGCACCTCCACGTTACTGCAGTCTTCCAAAACATCCATCATTGCAGCCATAACGACCTTGTTTTCCACGATGTATCCCATGTTTTCAGCGTGGCCACGGTAACTGGAGCCAACGATGTCCTCTGATGTAGCCTCCTGGTCATGTGACGCGTCCCCTGTGATCATGCTGAAGTCATTTGAGTGATTGAACACAAGGCGGGCCTCACTGCACGCATCCCATACCTAATCGAGAGCAAGGAGCATTAGTTATTGATTCAGTTCTGCAACAAACAGTCAGCCCCTAACAAAATGAGAACTGTTACCAGTACACTAATCTGTGACCAGCATACAGATAAGCTGCTCCATGATTGCCCTGCCCAGTTTCTCGTCACAATGCAAAGCTGGGAAGCTAACACATTACAGCATTCTCTAGAGGTCTCAGTTGATCCTCTCCTTCCAAACCTCAATGCAATCTAAGGATGGAGACCAACACTTACATGCAGTTGGGTAAAGGCGTTTGCTCTCACTTCTTCAATCATCTTCCAAGCTCCAAGTTCTGCAGAGAAAATAAAATGCTTGCTGGTCAACAGCTCCAGTCACTCCTTGGAGTTAAAACAGTAATAATCCGAAGTGGGGAGTGTTCAGCTACAAGACTGATCAACAATATTCTATAGCTGTCCCTTAGAACAGAAACATGCTCGAGACTTTCATCCTCAAGCCAAGAAATCTACGATAGTTGCATGAGGTTGCTTACTTCTCATGAGCTCTACAGAGCCGAGGGAGAGCGCACTGACTCTGTTGCTGTACGGGTCATCTGCACTGACGGGTCGGGGGGCAGAGGGGTTGGATTCCAGCAGTAGTATCTTCCTGTTGGAGAGGGAAGGCTCACGGCCTGAGAGAAAATAGTCAAGGAGGGGAGAAGGATGTGTAGGCAAAGATGAATCACCCCAAGCATACAGGAGTAGCACAGACATATTAAATAATTTTTTTACAACCTACCCACGTTACATGCTAGTGCTGAGCCGACCAGCCCTCCCCCTACAATGACAAGGTCGTACAGCTCCCCTCCACTGCTGACAGAAGAGCTGCAAAGTCTTCCCCTTGTTGGAAGGAGGAACTGGGCTGACAGTCGCTGCAGGGCTGCTGCTACTGCCATTGCAGCATGTACTGGAGGAAGAAATATATAGTTGTGTGTGTGCACGTGAGTTTCGATCGATCGAGCTAGCGAGGATCTAGGAGCTCACAATTGCCTACTAGTACTTCAACCCACTGTCACCTTGAAGTTGGACTCCCGAGGTGAATGACGCAAGTTTGACCTTTGGACTCTCACTTTGAATAACTACTACTAATGAATATAGTGGAGGTATGATTGGCTGGTTACACATACCATGCGTACCACCTGACACGGTGGGAATGCCGAGGTCACCGCTAGGCTTACAAGCTTTTCACCCTTTTGTTTCTCAGCATCCAAGCACACTAGCACTATGAATGGTGCCGCGGGCAGCGTGGCCTATCCCCTGAAGCTGGCCTCGGTGTCCGAGGATCATGCTGCGCTCTACGCGGAGAGTCTGAAGAACCCGGAGAATTTCTGGGGAGACTTGGCGCGCAGACGACTTAGGTGGATAAAAGAGTTCGACCAGGTCATGGACTGTGATATGGGTGAAGGTCGATTCAAATGGTTCCTTGGAGGTGTGATAAATGTTTCAGGTAAGGCTGCGAAGAGTAGTAATAGGCCATAGGTGTGACATAATTTATATTATTTTTGGCGCCTTTATAAAGGGCGTGACGTCACAACCCTGTATGTGTGTTTGTATGTGTACACCCGTACCCGTACCCGTACCCACACACAATGATTACTCTGAGGTATACTTGCATTCTGTAGAAAATTGCCTTGACCGACATGTGGAGAAGAACCCTGACAAACCAGCCTTCATTTGGGAGAAGGATGACCCAGGTCAACATGAAGTTGTTACATATGCGTAAGTGCCTGCCACCTTGGTAACGACTCATCTTGACACTGGGGCTGCAATCTGATAACTGCACTGTGATATACCGGTACATGATTTTGATTATAATGTAATGATCAATGAGCAGCTGCAGGTGTTTGAAAGGTAATTGATTCGAGAGTAGGTTATAGCTTGAGTTCTTGTTTCAGTAATGGCACAACGTGGTCAACACACCAAAACCAAAGGCTACAGTGCTAGTTATGACCTGTTGGTGGTGTTGATTTCTTGCAGGCAGCTTCTGGATCTGACGTGCCAAGTGGCCAATGCCCTGAAGACTGAGGGGGTGAAGAAAGGAGACCGCGTGGCCATCTACATGCCAGTCTCTCCTCTGCTAGCAGCCTCCATGCTGGCCTGTGCCAGGATAGGTGCAGTGCACAGGTGAGACTCCCTAATGCTCAGAGTGAAGGAAGGTGTAGCTGGTGCATTCTGTTACTGGGGCTATGCATTTCCCCTGCAGTGTTGTGTTTGCAGGGTTCAGTGCGGAATCTTTGGGCAATAGGATTCTAGATGGTAAGTGACAAACGGTTTTTGAAGTGGGATGAAATGGTGCCCTGAAACCTTTTCTCACAATCCCTGTCTCCTCTCGATCCCCCATCTCCTTTTCACCCCCCCCCCCCCCCCCCCCCACACACACACACACACACACACACACACATGAACACAGCCTCAGCAAGTGTGGTTATCACAACAGACCAGGCAGTGCGAGGAGGAAAGATTATTCCTCTGAAGGAGATTGTGGATGAAGCTGTGGAAGGATGTGACTGTGTTAAGAAGGTGTTTGTGTCGAAGAGAACTGGAGCCCAAGTGCCCATGCACTCCTGGGACATTTCTCTGGAGGAGGTAAGACACATGCTCACCCCAGCTCCCAGGAGGGTCACAGCTCCCTCCTCCCCTCCCAGGCCATCTCGAAGGAGTCCACCAGCTGTCCTCCAGAGCCCATGGACAGTGAAGACATGCTCTTTATGCTCTACACCTCCGGAAGCACTGGCAAGCCCAAGGGCATCGTGCACACCCAGGCCGGCTACCTCCTCTATGCCTCAACCACACATCAAGTGAGCTGTGTGATTGGTGAGATTTTTGTGTTCCTCCTAATCAACTGGTCTGATCAGCATGACCTCCTCCCTCCTGCAGTATGTGTTTGACTACCAACCTGGGGATATCTTTGCCTGTGTGGCTGACATTGGGTGGATCACTGGACACTCGTACATTGTCTATGGACCTCTCTGTAATGGAGCCACCTCGGTACTCTTTGAGAGCCATCCCGCATACCCCAACCCAGGTGCACACACACACACACACACACACACACACACACACACACACACACACACACACACACACACACACTGTACCAACTCCTTCCTCAACAGACTCCTCTGTAAGAGCTGTTACAGTACATCCCTCAACCACAGATATGATGTTGCTTACCTCTGCCTTGCACGCATGTCACACGCATGCAGAAGTAAAATATGCACCCCCCCCCCCCCCCCCCCCCCCCCCATAAAGCCTAAATCCTTGTTTACTGCTGGAACACCTTGATAATCAGGAATGGTGGGTATAGGGGGTTACTATACCATGCACATAAATTATGTAATGCATATGTCCAAACACATCAAACATGTACATATAACACATGACTTGTGTACACATAGCATGTGCACTCATACGTATAGTACATGCCATACACATGTACACACACACACATGGACAGGACGGTACTGGGAGATGGTGGAACGGCTTAAGATCACTCACTTTTACACAGCCCCCACTGCCATCCGAATGTTGATAAAGTCTGGGGATGACTACGTGAAGAAATACGACCGCTCATCGATCAGGATCCTTGGATGTGGTATGGAGACTGTGTAGTCATGCAATGTACCATTCACAGATCAAAGAGTCATTGTGGCTGAATCCTCACTCAGAGGCACCCCCACATGGGTTGTAATCACTTGGCCAGAAGTAGTCTCATTCCCAGACCCTCAATACACACCCTGGGCATGAGACTAGGCCAGAAGTAACTGAATACTTCTGGTGAAGGTGATGAATGTTGCTGCCCAATTAGTTAACACATAGCTGAATGTGATCCCTGAGACATGTGGGAGAATGGTTAAGAGTGGCCAGGGTGTGTGTTGGAGTCTGAACTGGGACAGAGAGGACTACGACAATGGATCGGAGCTTCAGACCAGTAGCCTGGGAGATGATTCTGACTCAGTATTTACAGGAAAAACGAGGAACGAAGGAAGGAAATCTGCTTGCAGCACACTGCCTGTTAGCATTGAGGTAACAAGAGAGGTGATGGTTTTCCGGGTATCTATTCCGCTCGTCCTGCTGAAGTGTCTTGTGTCGTTACCAATCAGCATCTACCTTTCTGCATCAACACTCTAATCTTGCTAATGTATGATCTTTGACCCTGCACCACTGACATACTGCTGCAATGCATACAGCGCTGGTGTACATGTTTTTCTAGCAGAACTCTGTACAATGCATTTCTCTACTGCCAGTTGGTGAACCCCTGAACAGGGAGGCGTGGCAATGGTATTACCAAGTGGTAGGTGAGGAGCGGTGCACAGTGGTCGACACCTACTGGCAGACAGGTGAGGAGTCTCTGAAGAGCCTGGCATATCGGGATACATAATCACAGGATTCACAGCAATGGAAATCTGGAAGTGGAGATTGGGACTATGTGTAGAGGAGTTCCACATGCAACTGTTTGATTCTCCAGAGACGGGTGGTATCACCATCTCCCCGCGACCGGGGCCGGATGACAGTCCTCCCAAGCCTGGCTTCCCCACCAGACCTTTCTTTGGGATAGAGCCAGCACTGGTGGACATGGAGGTAAGAACCTCAATGCTTGAGCAGCAGTGAGGGTCTAGTCTGCACAGAACAGATGTTCCATCTAATGAGCACATTTACATGTGTACATACTAACTACAAACTTGAAGCTCCAGTGCTGTGGTTTTCCCCTCCTATAGGGTCACGAGGTGGTGGGGCCCAGTGCATCTGGCCATCTGTGCATGAAGAAACCCTGGCCGGGAATAGCAAGGACCATATACGGCAACCATCAAAGCTATCTTGACATCTATTTCAAGCCACATCCAGGTATGTGATTATTACAGGGCATCTTCCATAATTATTTTCACTTTGTCAACTTCTCACTTTGTCAACATTGATGGAGTGGGAAATGACACAGTGGGAGTTGACTAACTGGGAAGCTGGTCATGACAGAGGGAGCATTAACAAAGTGACGAAGTGAGAATCATAATTGACCAACTCAAACAAGCTCTTGATGTCATGCAATTGGTGTTTTGATACTGGAAACCACTGGGTGAGGATTTGTGTCTGCCATTGCGTCACTGTTACTGGTCTTACCTGTACCTAGGGTTCTACTTCAGTGGGGACGGTGCTCTCCGTGACGAGGATGGGCACTACAGGATCACGGGCCGGGTGGACGACATGATCAACAGCAAGGGGCACATCATTGGCACAGCAGAGCTGGAGTGTGCCATGGTAACCTATAGTTACATTAATGTCCTGATAGAGAAACAGCTAGCTTCATTCCCAGGCTCCAACTGCAAGCAATGTAGGGTGTATTTATGGTGAAGTAACTTCTGATGTTTGCTAACAGTTGTATGAGCCAAGCACCAAACTGATAGCTTTGTTCTTCATGCTGTTCTGTGCGACATGTTGCCCACACACAATTAAGTTGTTGGTGTCATGCATGTCATTTTACGCAAGAGCGCATAAGTAGGTCGCGCCACTCCGGGCGACCCACTTATGCACTCTTGTTTTGCGGTATAGGAGCAGGACGAATAGAGTAGGATCAGCTACTCTTTTCAATAAGGTCCAAAAAAAAAAGTAATTACCTCTACATGGCCATTTTGTTGCCTTCCCATCCCATCTCAGACCAATAATAGTCACCACACCCTTAGTCTTAGGTGGTGGTTAGATTTGACATGGGATGGAAGGTTTCAACGATCCACTTTGATGTTCAATTTCTCCAGAATCATCACCCAAGGGTGGCTGAAACAGCAGTCGTTGGCTACCCCCATGAGCTGTACGGTGAAGGTGCGTAGTATGCTACATAGTTACTACTGGTTAGATGTGTATAGCATGTGTGTGTATGTGTGTGTGTGTGTGTGTGTGTGGGGGGGGGGGGGGGGGGGGGGGGGGGGGGGGGGGATGGTCTGGACTACTTATGTATAGTGCAACGTGTAATCAGTTTGTTTTCAACTGTCATTCATAGAACTATGTGTGGCTGGGCATCATTCGTATTCTGTATCACTTTATCTAAGCCCTCTTGTAATCATGTAAGTGACATTAAAAATCAATTGCTATGTACCTACTCAAGCTTGCCCCCTTAGACCAGACCCAGGAACTCCCTGATGAGTCACATTCTGATAGTCAGCGATCTGTAATCCCTCTGCAGGTGTGTATACCTTTGTGATCCTCAAGAATGGGGTGAAGGTCGTAGAGGAGGAGGTGATTACAGGACTCAAGGAACTGGTGAAGAAGAAGATTGCCTCGTTTGCAGTACCCAATGGCTTCCTGGTAATTTGATCATTCAAGCTACTAGATCTTAGTATTCAGATTAACGGTTTTGAAAGTGGAGACTCCCTTCATTGAATGCTTTTGTACAGATTGTCCCCGGACTACCAAAGACACGTTCTGGAAAGATTATGCGTCGCATCTTGAAGAAAATTGCCTCCAACCAGTCTGATGAGCTGGGGGACGTGTCCACCCTAGCAGATCCCTCTGTGGTGGAGCTCATCGTTGAGAAGCACAGAGAGAAGAGCGAGATAGAATCCACCTCTTAACACTCCTGTTTGATGCCGAAATTGATTGTTTACTGTTTCCCCTTTTCACTGTTCTTTGGAATCTAGCCATGAAACTTATGAAACATGCACTGTATACTTATGTCTGATTGAATACAAAGTACGTTGTTATGTGTCCCACAGGAAGTAGGGTGAATAGTTACACTCCAGGTAGGGGAAAAATTGTGCAGTGTAAATAATTAATGTTTGAGTACTTAGGATTGGCCTATAGAGATTCTGACTACACCGACATGATCGCTATCATGCACTGACCTGAACGTAAAAAGTTGGTGCTGAAACTCACCTTGGTGGTGGAGATATGAGCGCTTTTGTCTCGCCGTTGGCCGCCATTGCTCGAGCGCTCTATCGACTTCCGGTGGCAGTACCATTCGTAGGAAAGGCACACAAAGATTCTGACCACATGGCCGTGATCGCTGTCGTTCACTGACGCTTACATGCCGAAACTCATCGTGCTGGTGAAGTTGTGAGTGCTGTAATAATGTCGTCTTCCTTTTTGTTGCCATTGCTCGCGATCGACTGAGCGTGGTTGCCACGTGACATGTGCGTTAATTGGAACTAACTGCGATACTTAGCTTGCACTACGGAGACGAGAGTCGCAGCCGGCGTTGCAACGGCTACCAGGAGTGCGGTTGCCCCTCGAATAGAATAGAATTTAGAAGAAATGTCCTGTCGCAATGACAGCAGGCCAAGTTTGGCCCATACAGCATAGGACCACACAAAGTACAATTTAATAGTTGATGGTAGGTTACTAATAGCTAGGGTTGATGGCCATGGTAGAGTTGGAGGTAGGAGGGAGAGGGGACCTGCTCAGTGTAGTTTCAAGCAGAATGACTGTGGTGTACCACGCATGCATAACCTTTGAGAGCATGCACAATGTTTCCCGGCCGGATTTAAATACTGAATTTGTAGTTTTGGCGGGAAGTCGGGATGGCACACTCGCCTAATCTTCCCAAATAACTCTATCCAAGAATTCTGACCATTTATTGCTGGTCTAACTGTTCGCAAAATTGACATGGATCATTACAAAACTAAACGTGAACATAACAGCAGTTCAGAAGTAATCACGACACAACACTCTGTAAACAGACTTCAATTGTTGCCCATTTCTATTGCCGTTTTGTTTGGATGTGTTTTTGAACAATGAGCTCCACCACAGAGGGGTCGGCCAGGGTGGACACGTCCCCCAGCTCATCGTGCTGGTTGGAGGCAATCTTTCTCAAGATGCGACGCATGATCTTGGCAGAACGTGTCTTCGGAAGGCCAGGGACAATCTGTACCAAGGGGAAGAATCCACAGTTAAAAGTTATCAAATTGCAAGCAATCACAACTCAGCTTACAAGGAGGGACTGCGGGACAGCAAAGCGTCCAATCTGCTTTGCAACCAGTTGCTGCAGGTCCTTGATTATCTCATCCTCAGGATCAGTTACACCGTCCTTGAGAATCACAAAGGCATAGACATCTGCAGGGCAGAGTAAAATGTAACGTTTTGATTCAACAACTCTATTGAGAGCCAATAAAATACAATCATACCTTCTCCGAAAATGTCATGTGGATAGCCCACCACAGCTGTTTCCGCCACCCTATGGTCATGGTCCTGGGAAAACAGTAGAATGGCATACCAAGAACACGTACCATATTAATAGATTGGAGCTGTCTAGAATGATTCATCTTGCTACATAAGCTGCAATGACCACAACAGACATGTGATCATGCAATGCGTCCAGTGGGAAGGCCATGTGATCATGCAATGCGTCCAGTGGGGAGGCCATGTGATCATGCAATGCGTCCAGTGGGGAGGCCATGTGATCATGCAATGCGTCCAGTGGGGAGGCCATGTGATCATGCAATGCGTCCAGTGGGGAGGCCATAGAAAATAATGATACTCCACCAATTCCACCAGCATAAGTTCATATCTCATGTAGTGAGTGTTCCATGATGACTCCTGGATCTGTAAGCTTATGACAGTTGGGCCATCGATTGTGTCAGCCATCACATGCAGAATAAGTGCACGAGTGTCGTGAAAGTGGAGGTGCCACATTATAGATAGTCAGCAAGTGTACTGGACCCTACTCCTAAGAATGACCATGGATAACACCCAGACCAAATAATATCACGTGCAGCAAGTCATTGAAAAATACGTGGTGGAGGGGCCACAGTACCATGTGATAAATCAGCTTGAGTCAGACAATAAGTAAAACGAGCACAATCGTTTACCTACTTATGCGCTCTTGACTCCATGCACTGTAAAAATAGGACCAAGCATGTCCGTGAAACAACCAGCATAATAGACCCGCAGAGAGCTGCACAGGAAATGGCAGGCAAAGCAGGCTATTGCTTTAATAACGCGGGTACCCCAAGCTACTAAGTGTTTCCTATCAAACTCATAGCCTCGCTATGACATACCATGCAGCTCTCCAGCTCTGCCGTGCCAACGCGGTGCCCCTTTATGTTGATGACATCATCCACTCTGCCTGTGATCTGGTAGTGACCTTCCGCATTACGGTACGCACCATCCCCAGTGAAGTAGAGGCCTGTAATGTGTGTGGTGTGCGTTGTGTGAGGTGAGTGTGGTGTGTGATGTGTGGTGTGTGTGGTGTGTGTGTGTGTGTGTGTGTGTGTGTGTGTGTGTGTGTGTGTGTGTGTGTGTGTGTGTGTGTGTGTGTGTGTGTGTGTGTGTGTGTGTGTGTGTGTGTGTGTGTGTGTGTGTGTGTGTATACATGCAACTGAACGTTGCAGGTTCAAGTCCAGCATGTCATGGGTAAGCATATGCAGCTCTGTCTGCCAAACGAGGAGGTGTGTGTACCAGGTGCTGAGGTACACACACCTGATCTTTGGGGGTACGGAGGCTCTTGTTAGCCCCTCAGGGGGTAAATTAATAACCAGCCAATAGTGATATGGACCTTGGTCGGAGAAGTACCGTACTGGTATGTAACTCTGCTGGTAGTATTGTCGAGGGAGAGAAACCAAACCACATAAATTCTGCAACCAATCCAAGACTTTGTGAATACCACTCAGATGCTCTTACGTAACACTAAGATGCAGAGGAGCAGCACAAAAGCAGTTTGTGTGCTCACAGGCCTTCCAAAAATGCTTGATCTTGAAGGGAATCCGACTACCTCGTTTGCGGTGCAGGGCCGGGAGAGCATGGGAACGAGGCTAGAATCTGACTCAGTAAAGGCCCTGCTGTGGAGTATTTGTGGACAGTTGTGAGCTATGAAAACCTGTATTGTGTGTACTTGTCCTACATTCTGGATGGATGGGTGAATGGATGATTGCAGGAGTGCATAAAAACATAATTATGCATTCCTGATGAATGGATTGTAGGCCAAGACAAATCCAGGCCTTCCAAAAATGATCTAAACTCGTACAACATAGGATGTGCAGGGTATAAAGTGCACTCCAGCATGCAGGAAGCTGGTTATATACCCCCTTACACTTGTAGGTTTTGTGGTTTCCGGTTATACAGTATTCATATGGAACATATACATGACATTCACATGCTCTGACCACACAAAGTGGGTACTAGTATCCACCCCAGTTCAGATACTGGAAGCGATCAGAGCTGCGGTTGGTTTGGGTCTGGGGCCGAGACTATGAACAATCTATCTCTTCATGTCCTGCAGAGCATATGCAACTGGGGCAGCTCCCTGTGCAGAAGACTGCCGAGCCTTTGTAGTATTTGTGTTAGTGCAGCCTACGACAATTCTCTCTTGAGCAGTCTTGGGAGATTTTGCCGTAGTTCTTTACTCTGACTCACCGACAGCCTTGTGCGATAGTGTCTCTGGTGACACACACGTGCACGCACACAAACAACACACAACTCTTGATGCATTGATATCACCCATCAAACTGGCTAGTGTCAATCTCGCCTCAACAAAGGGCCCACCCATTGGTCATAATACACACTACAGCCTGTTGGTAATACAGCACTCATATGGGTGGGTCGATACTACAGGTACCCACCCCCTGTCCCTCCACTGTACCCACCCCCTGTACATGTACATAATTCTCCTTCCATTTTGTATTGAGCTACCCCAACTGAGCCGACACCTCTCTTGCCCTTCCTAGCGCTCCCCACCTGGATATGCTCTGAAGTATGTGTCCACAAACTTCTTGTGGTTGCCATAGATGGTCCTGGCCATGGCCGGCCAAGGTGAGCGCAAACAGAGGTTACCGGAGACATCGGTCCCCTTCACCTCATTACCCTAGTGGGGGTGGGGGGGGGGGGGGGGGGGTGGGGAGGGGGGGGGGGGGGGGGGGGGGGGTGGGGAGGGGGGGGGGGGGGGGGGGGGGGTAGGGTGAGGGTAAGGGTTAGGAGGGGGGGGGAGGTAGGGTGAGGGTAAGGGTTGGGGGGGGGGGGGGGGGGGAGGTAGGGTGAGGGTAAGGGTTAGGAGGGGGGGGGGGGGGAGGTAGGGTGAGGGTAAGGGTTAGGAGGGGGGGGCTAAGGGAAGGGGGAGGGAAGGAGGAGGGTGGCGAGGGAAGGGGGAGGGGAGGAAGGATGGTAATCTTTCCTATGCACTTTCTGTTTGTACCTTATCATCCACCAGCAATGGTTGGATGCCATAGAATGGTCTCATGGGGAACCCTGGTGTGGGGGTGTGGTCATTGGGAGCGGGCCGGGGGGCAATCAGGACCCCTCCCGTCTCTGAAAGGGAAGGGAAGTAAGGTGGAAGAGTAGCAACATCGACAAAGGGGAAGAGGTCACATCATAGGTCATGGGACAGGACTGACCTGTCTGCCACCATGTGTCCACCACGGTACACCTCCCCTCCCCGACCACGTGGTGGTACCACAGCCACGCCTCATCATTCAGTGGCTCTCCAACTGGGGACAGGACAGGGTAAGCATGATGTCAAGTATGTAACGCTGTGTTTCTTGATGAGTAGCAGAGAAGCAAAGAAAGAGGTTGAGTGAGTCGTGGACCACTATCTAGTCATGTCAGAAACTGCTGGCACATTCCCAGGATATAACGTCATTCCATACTCTGTGATTTGCAATGTGATCAGGTGCTGAAGCTTCACTGCACTGGACCATAAATTCATCCTGGACTTGTGCTCACCACATCCCAGGATCCTGACCGATGAGCGGTCATACTTGTGCACGTACTCATCCCCAGCTTTCAGCAGTAGCCTCAGGGCAGTGGGGGCTGTGTAGAACTGGTTCACTCCAAGCCGCTGGATGACCTCCCAGTAACGTCCTGTGAGGAAGGGGGAGGGGGGAGGAGGACGTTGAGGGTGACAGAAGTCTGGGTATTACCTACAGGTGGTTACAATAAGCCTTGTTTGTGGCAGTTAGCAATGCAGAAAGTCGTGACAGTGCTGGCCAGCTGCTAGCTAGAGCTCACTCATCTCAAGTACTGAAGTATTGCAACTGTCTACATTGTCTAGTATGCAACACCTGATAGTACACTGCTTTCCTGCAAAGAGGTGTGGCTGAACTACGTCAATGACTATCGCTAGGAATCTCTTCCTCAACCACACTGAAACAGCTGTCCCACCTGGGTCTGGGTAGGTTGGAGTGCTCTCAAAGAGTACTGAGGTGGCTCCATTACAGAGAGGTCCATAGACAATGTACGAGTGTCCAGTGACCCACCCAATGTCAGCCACACAGGCAAAGATGTCACCAGGTTGGTAGTCAAATACACACTGCAGGGAGGAGGAGGTATTGCTGGGCAGCAGTTCATCACACCTGAGTCTCACCAAGCACACAGCTCACTACTACAGTGCTTGAGCCAGCTCACGTGATGTGTGGTTGAGGCGTAGACTAGGTAGCCGGCCTGGGTGTGCACGATGCCCTTGAGCTTGCCAGTGCTTCCGGAGGTGTAGAGCATAAAGAGCATGTCTTCACTGTCCATGGGCTCTGGGGGACAGCTGGTGGACTCCTTCGAGATGGCCTGGGAGGGGAGGAGAGAGCTGTGACCCTCCTGGGAGCTGGGGTGAGCATGTGTCTTACCTCCTCCAGAGGAATGTCTCGGGAGTGCATGGGCACTTGGGCTCCAGTTCTCTTCGACACAAACACCTTCTTAACACAGTCACAGCCTTTCACAGCTTCATCCACCGTCTCCTTCAGGGGAATAATCTTTCCTCCTCGCACCGCCTGGTCTGTTGTGATAACCACACTTGCTGTAGCTGTGTGTGTGTGTGGGGGGGGGGGGGGGGGGGGGGGGGGGGGGGGGGGGGGGAGGGGGGGGGATGGGGAGGGACAGGAAGAGGGAAAGAGAAGGGTGTGGGGAGGAACAAGGGAGGAGGAGAGGAGGGAGGACGGTGAGAAGGGAAAGGGTGAATGTGTGTTGTTAGTTTCATGTCCAGGCCTGAGATTGGACAGAAGCATGGCTAGGGTCTTGTAATTGTAACTATTGCTGTTCTCCATTCGTTAGTGCCGACTTACCATCCAGAATCCTGCTCTTGAGTGCCTCTGCACTGAACCCGGCAAACACAACGCTGAGGGCACACAAGAAGTTTGCGGTATCAGTTTCCAGGTCACAAACACAGCAAAAACACCCAAAACACATCCATAAGTGACCACCCCTTGACAGAGCTCATGGAATACTTACACATGTACCATTTTTTGCACTTTGGAACATGGTACTAGTATCGGCAATCAGTTGTCACTTTAAGAAAGGTCCTGCTAACTCAAATTTGGAAGGAGCCTCAGGGTGGAACCAAGAAAATACAGTGTGGTATGAGTTGTATCACGCTACTGATGTAACCTTTGCATGTCTCTTGCATAAGCATTTGTGGGGGGGGGGGGGGGGGGGGGGGGAAGAGGATTCTGCAGTAACAGTGTGGCCTCTCTGGTAGCCCTCCCCTTGAGGTCCATGTGGCTCTGGGAGTCTCACCTGTGCACTGCTCCTATCCTGGCACAGGCCAGCATGGAGGCTGCCAGCAGAGGAGAGACTGGCATGTAGATGGCCACGCGGTCTCCTTTCTTCACCCCCTCAGTCTTCAGGGCGTTGGCCACTTGGCACGTCAGATCCAGAAGCTGCCTGCAAGAAACCAACAGGTCACAGGTTAAACTTGCAATACTGTTGGGTGGGTGGGAGCGATATATACATGCAGCGATTCTAGGACATACACAATTTGGACATAATATTATTAGAGGAATGACTGATGAGAAAGAACAGCGTGTGAGAGTGTACCATGTGCATGTAAGGGACTTATACATGCAGAGGAAAAGGAGGTTAAATAAATGCTGGGTGGGGAGAGTTGGCATATATGCACGAGCTTCCAGCATATTGCGCATGTACAAATGGAGGGGTGTAAGTTTTGGAACTTTGTAACCTCTCTTGTGCAAAATTTGTAGCCTCTTTTCTGCAAAATTTAAGTCATGAATTTACTGCATTCATATTACCAAATGTTACTGCTGTGAATAAATTCACCCCACTCACTGAACCTGTTTAATGCTCTGGGCTAAAGGAGAGAATCACATGATTCAAATGTCCTCACTTGTAGGTGATTGTCTGATGTTCTCCAGGCTCGTCCCTCTCCCAAATAAAGGCGGTCCTATCGGGGTGTTGTTCGACATGGCGGTCCAGACAGCTCTCTGCATGAAAACAAAGGAACTTGCTTCAGTGGTGCAAACGTAGGAGTAGGACTCCTCAGGTTGGGGGTATGAGCCCCAAAATACAGGCCTGTCAGAAGCTCCTCAGGGGTGGAGCGACCGTAATGTCAGAGGTTGCACAGTGGCCGATATTTCAGAGGCTGTGAAGCAGGCAAGAAACAATGCACGGGAAAAGATTTGCCATCATTTCCAGTGCTCTGGAAGGGTCTTGATCTGGTTGCACCTCATCACCCATTTGCAGTTGGTTACCACTACCACACAGAACCATCATGCTGACCCGGACCGACTAAGTGTGTTAAAGTTAAAAGGTCAAAGTCCAAAGGGCTACAACAAAACTATTGACATAGAAAGCCCCTGCTGTCTCGCTTCTGATGACCCTGAAATGTACTTCTCCATGTTCCCAGGCCATTCCCATTCCCACCGTCAGTGTTTGATCGCTTGCAGTATGCAAATATCATACTGCAGTGGGAATGGGCTGGAAGCAAGACTAGTGTGTACACACACCTATGCAAGTGTACACACACCTGTTCATGCACCTGTGCATTGCACACACTATGCCAATGCTAGCCTCGTTCCCAGGCCATCTGCCAGTCGCGTGCGCATCGCATATTCGTGACCTTTGAACCCTTGTCAGATAGCTGCCAGCTATCTGACAAGGGTTCAAAGGTCACGAATATGCGATGCGCACGCGACTGGCAGACGGCCTGGGAACGAGGCTATGCCAATGCAGTGTACACACTAAAAAGTGTACATAGCCTCATTCCCAGGCCGTTCCCCGTTCGCACATTCAGTATTTGATCGCTTGCAAATATGGACGGGAAAGGCCTGGGAGATCTGGTCATGTGTACGTCAGGGTAGATACTGCAAGCGATCAAATACTGGAGGTGAGAATGGCCTGGGAATGAGGTTAGTTGGTGCGAGAGGGTCTGGCATCATGCTACTGCAGTCCATAATGTAATTAAGACAACTTGTCTTGGGTAAATTATCACATTCCAGGATGACACAAGATTCATCCATGCTCATGTGCCTGGGACTGGCTGATTACTTGTGGTTACCAATTTCCAGGCAAGCAGCCCCGCCCACATGACCACACCCACCCACTACAGCTCAGACCAGGAGCACATGAGGCACCGAAGGAGCATCGAACTCAGCATGCCCATCCTAGCGGAAGTAGTAGGTATTCACGCATCCCAAAATTTTATCTTATAGGGCAAGAGGCCATTATGTAAAAGTGTGAAAGACAAATTGGCATTTGTGTGGTGCTGCAAAGGTCTTCCATATAAGGTACATGTATGACCGTAAGGCGTGAGGGCACACAACAATGCTTTGCATGAGTTTTGCATGACACACGTACACCCACACACCCACACATTCCACCCTCCCTCTACATAATTTGTCTTCACCTGTGACATTAAGTTTTCCTCCGTTGAACCAGCTGATCTTCCCTTCCTGCATGTCACAGTCCATGACCTGGTCGAATTCCTTCATCCACAGCAGCCTCCTCCGCGCCAGGTCGCCCCAGAAACGCTGGGGGTTCTTCAGACTCTCTTCGTACAACGCAGCATGATTCTCAGACACCGAAGCCAGCTGCAACGGGTAGGTCACACTGGAGGAAAGCCGTGCGAGAGATGGCTTGTGAACAATACGCTTTAGGCACTGAGATAAGCTCCTCCCAATTAGCCCCAAGGGGAACGCAGCCATCGTAGAAGTACTCCTGTTTTCTACTTCCTGGGTGCAATTGCAGCTGGCTCAACAGACTAAACCGTCTCCACCTGGACTTGACTCTAGCTCTGGAAGGTGTGGAACCACCACACTGAACAGAACAAAGGATTCTCTTATTAATGCTCTGCACACCTCCCGCAGACAAGAAGGGATTTCCCCTCCATTTTCGACCTGTACTGTAAATCCGATAGCTAACTATGTAACCTGTAAGTCCAATCAGTAGCTAAGTCATGGGAAATTATGCCTGCCCTCACCAACACTAACCCCAATCAAAGGCATGAATCCGGCATAGTTTCCCATGAGGCAATAGCCTCGTTCCGAACAAGGCTAATGAGGCAATAACATGAGGGAGGGGCTGTATACGTATATAGCTATATATACCTAGAATTCAATTTGATAACCCAGGAATGCCGCATAAAATTAATAGTATTGCTCAAAATTGCTTTCTGGAAGGGCAAAAGGTTTTGGTGAAACCACCCTTCAACAGAAAAAAAACAATTTGGCTTGGTGGGAGTAGAACCCAGGACAGAACCAAGTTGAACACTAGAGACTCTCACTCTACCAGTGCACCACCACGCAATACAACATCGATATTGGTCTGGCAGGAAGTACATACGAAGTACAGGTATAACAGGCATGCATACGCATTCAGGGCCTACTTCCTGCCAGACCAATAACCACTTCATTATCATTACATAAGCCAAACCTCACAACAATTATTTATAGGGAAATTGATGAGACAGAGCACACCTACAGAGAATCAAGGAAAAAGGAATAACTAGTAGAACAGTGCAGTGGCTACTAGATGTAGCAAGAACTATCTATCTACATGTAGACAGATATTGAGGAGGAGAAAACCTGCTGCTAATACAGAGTCAAGAGAAAGAAAGAACTATGCAATTGTAGCTACCAGATGTAGCAAGAAACTATCTATCTAATCTATCTACATATAGACAGATATAGACAGAAATTGTCATAGCTAATTATGTAGCTGTATACATCAATCTGCACTTGTGGAGCTGAAAGGACGTTCCCTGCTCATGGAAACAAATTCTTCTGCTCATGGCACACACACATCCATGCACATGGCACTCAGCAGTCACAGTCGGTAGCTACTAAACAGTCGTCTCTTTATCGAAGTCCTGCATGTCAAAGTAGACCGAATGTTTGTCACCAACAACTTTATCCTTTCTCCTCTTGAAGTACGCCTCAATCTCTTCGAGCGTTTTGCCTTTGGTTTCAGGGATGAAGATGAGTACGAAGAAGATGCCGAGGAATGATATCAATGAAAATGTCCACCATGCTGTATACTGCTGTACGGCTTGCTCATAATCTTGATAGAATCCTGTGATTAAGCTGGCATAGACCCAAAGAGAACACAGACCGATTCCTCCAAGAAGTCCACGAAGTCTTAGCGGAAACAGCTCTGATATCACAATGAAAGGCAGCGCCCTCCAACCAACTGAAAACGCAAACCCAAATCCCACCAAACTGCAAATAGCAAGTGGAGCAAAAGCAGCACAATTGTCAGTAGTGGAATTGAGCACTGTCGAATTGGCATCATCACTTGAGGCATTTCCACAGAGGGAGGATCTTGTAATGAAGAAGTGAGCCCCTAGGCTAGCACTGCTGATGGTCATGCCAATGCTTCCGGACACCAAAAGCACCTTTCGTCCAGCCCGGTCAACTAAACCGGATGAAATGATTGTTGCTAATATCTGGAGAGCTCCAACTGCAAACATTGCAGCCTCCCTTGCGTAGTGTATTCCAGCTGTTTGGAATATGGTGGCTGCGTAGAAGATGATCACATTGATTCCGCTAAACTGGTGGAAGAAGATTAGGGTCAGTGAAAGAATAAACGGCACGTACAAGTGTCTTTGTCGCAGTTCATACAATCTTCTTGCAATGGAGAGCTTGGGTGAGTTCTGTACAATGTTCTTTATTTCTTCGGCTTCTTCTTTGGCTACTTCGTGTGACTGCCTCAGCCAGGATAATGCCTTTTCTGCACTTGAGTCACGTCCCGTGGATATTAGCCATCGTGGAGATTCATACAGCAGCAGCACTAGTATCTCAAACAGGAGCGTTAACATCCCGGCTACGACTGCAGAATGGACATAGTTGAGATTGGGGATTGCCCCCACAGCGTAGGAGAGAAATATGCCAACGACAGCCAAAATTTGATAGAAGGAACCAAACAGGCCTCTCTTCTTGGAGCAAGCAATTTCTGCTACATACAGCTAAAGTAGAGATGAAAGTGAGAATTCAGTAATAATTATAATGCAATTAGATAGTGATTGGCCACATAATAATAATGGGTTCACAGTAGGAAGGCAATTGCAGAAGCCAATGATGTGAATATGGCATCAGGTAACCAAAAGAGAACATACAAAATCTGCTGTGAGAAGTAGCTATGTGGAAAAATACTTAGTACACAGCAACTATTAAAGTAACACTATGGAGCTTCTGGTGCTGTGTGTCTCATAGTTAGGAGAAATCGGTTGCCATGACAATGTGTGCATGCTACAGTTCCAATGTGTGGTAGTGAGTCGAGGTTCCTGGAAGGAACATTATATTACATGCATGCACATAGAAGCCAGTGCTATGAATCATAGACTCGGTAGAGTCTATATGTAGGGATACGACGTACACGCAATACATGCCAATACAAAAAAATCTCTCCAAATCTCAGAAACGGTACACTTATAAGCCTTTATAACCACATACCGTTCATCTTCGAGTGTTTTCATGACCAACAAGACTCCTCGCGTCGCGAAAACCCGTCGCGAAAGTACCACACCAGGTACTCGCAAAACGGGCAAATTGTTTTTCTTTCTTCTTTCTTTCTTTCTTTCTTCTTTCTTCTTTCAGACGGGCTAGCTCAACGTCGCCTCAATCCCTCATGATGGTTTTCGCACGAAACAGCAGCATTTTACACCGAGCAGTGCACCAGCCCATCGCTTTTTGGCAACCTCCAAGTCTTCACCAGGCGGCTACAGCTGCCCACTCAATAACTATGGCTTCATTTGTCACGCCATTTTCATGTTTGTACGCATGCGCACTTAAACGATCACTTAGCAACGATACGTAATTATTATTCAAGATCGCTGAATTAGAAGTGCCTTGCGCTGTTGTGTTACCGTAAGAACTAGACTGAGGTAAATTCTCTGTGCTATATATGTTACTAGACTATGTTCTGTGAGAGGGGTGAATGCCTATCTAAAGACTCAACAATGTGTCGCTACTACTATCTGGTATAGCTATTCTATACTTAGCAGCTCAGGGAGCACTGGCTTAGTATCCATCCAGAAAAGGGTTGGCTTTTGAGATGCTTGGGTCTGATTCTTCAGCCATTGCTGGCAGTGTAAATGCCAGAGTCCAGTATGCATGCGCCTGCTGCTTAAAAAAATGACATAAACAAGTAATAAAAAACATTTAAAATGTAACAGGATGTAGGGATACCAGAACCGCAAAAAGTAAGGAAACAAGGTAGGGATGATCACACAAAACAGTGAAGTATACAATCCCCCTACATATCTTTTTTCATTATACACGTATTATGGAAAAAGATCTCTGTAGGGGGGTTGTATACTTCACTGTTTTGTGTGATCATCCCTACCTTGTTTCCTTACTTTTTGCGGTTCTGGTATCCCTACATCCTGTTACATTTTAAATGTTTTTTATTACTTGTATATTGAAGGCCACTCACTATTAACAAAATATTTGATGTGTTTACTACCTTGTCTTATACTAGGTAGCTAGTTACATAACATTGCGCTTACCGGTACTGCTGTTGATATCCATCCGGATGCAATGCCAGTCAAGACTCTGCCAGTAAGGATGAGCACCTGGAACTCCCGAGCACTCTTGCTGTAGTAAGACAGTATGATCACCATCCAGCCAAGGAAGTTGGGGATCCCAGTTGCCACTAGAGATGCTTTCCTGCCCGTCTGATCTGCCATTAGTCCTCCGATAAGACTGCCAACGAGGGCTCCAACAGGCATCAGTGCCTGCGAAAAAGGTTTAATTTCTGGTAACATAGCCACTGATTCTGCAAGCCAAACAGTGGACACAAAGCTGACACAAACTGGTGTTCATTACCACATTCAATTGCAGGCATGTTTCCAACTTGTAATTTGTAATTTGTATAGTTCTTGGTTTCTATGACAGTGTACACTCGTACTCATGCTCCTAACAAACCACAAGCTACTCTTGCGTCTGATTATATAACTACTGTTGGCTGTATGTTGGGTCGAATCCTAATGCAGTTCAAATTATTTGAATTGTCTACGTCACTGCATGCACAGTTGGCAACTAGTATATGCACCTGTGGAATTAAATCGGAGGAATACAATGTTATGATTGTTCTGGTGCTTGTGTATGTACAGCCAACATCAATTGGCATGATGCAACCTGATTTGAAATCTATTTGTGCATCAAAATTAACAAATTGCTCAAATTATGAAACCTATGGCGGACAAACCATGCATGCGTACATCAACCAGCACATGGACTTTATGGACATCAATTTTAGTACAAAGGGAATTGCATTTTCTGTTCTATAGAGAATACCCACCTGTATGATATACATAGCTAGCTACATACATTTCCACCAACAATGCCATCATGTAGTGAAAAAGTGCCCCCCCCCCCCCCCCCCCCCCCCCCCCCCCAGTTGCACACCAGTTTGCAGTATAATGTGCAACGTAATGGTTTGAGCTAGCTACTTGCAGTATCAGATCTAGTGCAGCTATTTTTCTAAAACCATATCCACTTTACAACACCTTGCCTCCTCTTCCAGTACCACCAGTGAGCCCTTCTCCCTCATGCACATGCTGGAGTCCTGCTGCTGTTTCTGGGTTCTTCAGAGTATGCTATGGTGTCCCTCTATGCTATCATTATGAGCTCATAGCTATAAACTGGCTTTTGAAACAGAAGAATTGTAGGCAATAAATTATGTACTGCCGTACGATAGCTTTGGCGCCATT
This sequence comes from Axinella damicornis, assembly GCA_963931865.1. NCBI lineage: Eukaryota > Metazoa > Porifera > Demospongiae > Axinellida > Axinellidae > Axinella > Axinella damicornis. The sequence goes on from OZ007510.1 coordinate 2,055,885, forward strand.
TCATTTTGAAAACAATCAATGTTAACTTACTACAAATAGGTCGCTCGTGGTGCTGCCTTTCTCAAAGGCGTAATCCTCAGGTCGCTGTAGCTTCTCGGGATTGGCTAGGTCGATCAGGGCAGAAGAGGGATAGCCCATTGCATACCCCACGGTCAGGGACCCCAGCGTAGCAACAAGCGTGGAGACGAAGGTGGGCCACGTTTCCGACTGGTGCTTCGTTGCATTTATAGAACTGTTATCAGATTTGAGTGAGCTACATCTTCTGTAATCCCGTCCCATTTTCAATCTGGAGTTCTACTGTGGTCTATATGCACCATAGATACTAATATAGTATCCATGGTGCAGCTGCTTAGAACCCGAAAAACAGCAAATGCAAGTTCCAACTTGCAGGACTAGTTTTACGGGAGCCAGTGCAGTGCGAGCGTCTTTTAATTGTATTCATAGTACCAGTCCAAACGGCGCTTGAGCGCGAGCATCGTCCGAGCACTGCATGCTGTACGCACTTGAAGCATAGCTAGCTAGATAATAGAGCGTAAAGTGAAGTGACTCTACTGAAGCTAGCTACCGGTATGTGGGTAGTTGTGTAGCCTGGTCTGATCTGGGAACAAGACTACCATGCAGTTATAGCTACATGTACAGTCAGTCCATGCATACCCTATCACTTCAGTGCAAATTATATGTGTGTGTGTGTGTGTGTGTGTGTGAGGGGGGGGGGGTTAGACACAGTGCCATACGTTCTAGCCTTAGCTACAAAAAAAATGAAACAGCTGTACCACGGGTAACCGGTTATGTTGTGTGTATAAACATCACACATTCAAGTTGGTGAGTCTATTTCTAGTCGCAGACCCCGTTCCGCTTTAGTCGCAGACCCCGTTCTGCACTGAGGTATTAGCTAATAGACCGGCCTGGTTCACTCATAGTGAGCCACATGTCACGAAGGAAAGGCCTCTCTAGGAGACTAGGACAGGTCATTGTTGACCTGCCCGGCTACAGTTTGGGAATTTGTATCACTAACATCATGACTAATCCCTGAACAACAAGCCACTTAATGGCAATGTCACAGATAGACCCTTTGCCTCAGTGCAAAACAGGTATAGCTAATGTAGCTGACATCACGGTTGTGAACAATGTGTTGTATATAGCTAGATAGTGAACAGCCTTATTAGCTAGCTAAAATGAGTGGTAGCTACGTGCACACTTGTTGAACTCTCAAGGTCATGGCTATAATTTCAGGCTCTGCCTCGAGGGTTCTCAACCAGCTGCTGCTGTGCAGTAGCATTTCCTCACGTAACTGCATGCTTCCCACAGCTATTGCACACCTGCCCATTTACCTTGCTCACCTGTATAGCAACACATAGCCTATACAGCTATTGACCACCTCTGCAACAATTGCAAGTGTAGACAGTTTGTTAGTTGTTGTCAAACATTTACTGTATTGACCAGTGACAGTAATTACACGGCTTGCTACATAACGATCAAACTGGTTGTTCTTCTCCTTCTAAGAAAGTGGTGGAGCAGCACTGTATATCTGGGCACCACACAATTCCATTGTAGCTAGCCACAAGCACTGTATAGCTATACACTGCACACCATTTACCAGACAAGTCATCCGAACAGACTCATTCTTAGCTTAGCACATAACTAGCTCGCATGACTAGCTATGATTGTTATCTCTGCAGGCCTTTTATGAACTGCCTTCTTTACTTCAGTAAGGCAGCTAGGTCAGGGTGGTCCTCACTATTAGCCGTATAACATTATATCCAGCTGTTATAAGTGGATGCACGGTTCCAGCCTTGTTCGCTGTATGGCATCAATTTCCTATAGGTAGCTAGCTATATACACTGCATGCTTGAGTGCTTACAAAACATTCTCCCTAATTGAAGATGGCTTTCCCAGGAAGGGAACACTGCCACATCATGTTGTAACATGTTATACCACGAAGTCATAATAACAGAGTACTGGGGTACAGCAAACCACAACACAAAAGGACAAAAAGTTTATCTAAAACCAAAGGTAAATGTACAGAAATATCAAGGACTAAATTAGAGGCAATAATTAATATGTTACAAACCAAAACAAACAAACACCAAAAAAAAAAAAAAAAACAGACAGTGAGTTAACAAAACAGAAGACAAAACAAACAATAATAATAAATAAAATAAAAATACAATAATAAAATAAAAAATAGTAAATTAGGTACAACACGGATACACACCCGGCAGGTCCAGGCCTGACCGGCTCCCCACCGACCCCATCACTGAAACATGTCATAAAAATGTTTTCCCTGTGCCTGTTCGATTCAGTGATCTGAACATACAGGTATACAGGAACTGACTCATAGATCCATGCTTGTACTATACAAGCATAAAAATATTAAAACAGAAAATTAGAAACCAAGAAACAAAATACAAATTGTTATAAGTCCCATACAAGCTTGTCTCAATACATAGCGGCTTCCTTCTGTTTGTCCTCATGCTCACAACTGCCAGGCCTAGGCCTCCCCCTGAAATACAGCTCAATATCCTCAAGAGATTTGCCTTTTGTTTCGGGGATGAAGATGATTACAAAGAGCAGTCCAAGGAGAGCGATAAATGCAAAGCACCACCAGGCTGTGTATGGGTGAGCAAATTGCTCAAACTCCGGGTAGAACCCTGTGACAATGGCTGCAAATGTCCATATTGTACTGTCCATGATGCCTCCAAGTACACCACGCAAACGTAGGGGGAAGAGTTCAGACATCAGGATAAATGTGAGAGATCGCCAGGAAAGCGAAGATGCAAAGCTGAATATGATCAGGCTGGAGATGGCCAGGGGGGCAAAGTGTGGATTACAAACAGAGCTGGTTTCATTCGTGTGGAAAACAGACACATTACTCAAATTTAAAGTTGCTTGTTGGCAGAGAGCAGGTCGGGTGAGAAAGAAGTGTGCTCCAAGTCCAGTACAGCTCAAAAATATTCCAATGCTTCCAACAATTAGAAGTACCTTTCGACCAAGTTTGTCTACTAGAATGGAGCTGAGGCCAGTGGCGACTATCGTTACAAACCCAATACTGTAGAAGGCAGTCTGCCTGGCATGCTGCACTCCAGCACTGTCGAATATCACTGCTGCATAAAATACGACAACGTTGCTGCCACTAAATTGGTAAATGAATGCAACCACTTCTGCAATTATCAGTGGCTTGTACACATGCTTGTGCCGGATTTCAAGGAGCTTCTCTTTGAAAGGTAGTTTGGGAGCATTTCTGATGAGATCCAGTATATCCTTCACCTCGTGATTTGCAAGTTCTTCTGACCTTCTCAACGAAACAAGTGTCTTCTTTGCAGCTTTCTCCTTGCCTTTGGACAGAAGCCATCGGGGAGACTGAAAATTTATTGCTGCCAAACTCACATAACATATGATCAGTCCTAGAGCCACAATCGCAGAGTGGATGTAATTGACAGATGGTATCGCACCCACAGCATATACCAGGCATATTCCAATGATAACAGAAAACTGGTAAAAGTTTGCAAACAGTCCTCTCCAGTTCTGTGGAGAAATTTCCGATGTGAACATCTACAGAAGGAAAGTGAGGGTGTTTGTCAACAGTCTATACTTAAACTGGTACCAACAATGAACACTGTACTTGGTGCGTTCTTTCATGAGGCAGTGAATAAGAAGCAATATGTTGACTGGCTTGTAGGTTATGCCACAAATCTACCAGACCATCGATGCTCGAAGGGCGGCCTCTATCTTCAGACTCCACTGGACCGTATAGCTACTTCAATCGTCAGACAAAGCGTTCTACGACCAGGCTTTATAATCTGCTGCTACACGGTCTGCAGAGTTGAAATGCAATTGTAAATGACAGCAGAAGTAGATTAGAGGTTGAGGTTATGTGTAATTAAGTTACGTTTGGAAAATGCCCAGAAAACTACAGAGCACATGGGATGTGGAACATAGACATCATTAGAAATTTATATAGGACCGTAGGTGCGAATAGTTTGGCAGTGTCTGATTTTGCATGGTGTCCAGTGATTGATGGTGTATACTATGACAAGGATCATCCATTAGACAAACCCAAAGCAACCGCTCATCGGTCATTAACGTTTCTTCCAGCTTCTTGGCTACCCGTGCACGTTGTATTGTCCACATATCCTTGAAGACATAATGGGCACTTTGTTGGACAGAGTGTGCTGACCCTATATTAATGCTTGCCATCTGAAATGTGCATGCAGGTGGTCGCTGCATGCATCGATCATGTGTAATTTTTGTAGGAAGAGAAGACCAGGCTCTGGTCACCACAATTGCATCTCAGTGCCTCCTCCACTGTGGTGGTCAAAGAATGTGCCCACGAACACAAATTTAATGTTGTGTAGCTTCATTTCTGAAGTTTGATAATAATTATAGGTACGTGACTTAGCTTAATTGTTTACCCATCATCTGTATGTCCCTATAGTGGTCAAGCAGTGTAAATGATCTGCTTGAAGTGCAGCTGCATTACACTTCTAATAGTATTCCTATACTTCTCCTAGTTACCTAAGAAACTTGGCCTAGATTATCTCAACAGGCCAACTAGGTTTCCTATCCATTAGCTATTAAACTACCTCCGATCTCTTTGTATAATATACAGGTATGTAAATATGTGATTATACAGTGACCATGCATATCACTTCTGGCTCCTCACTGTAATTGGCGATGTCATCCACCCAGTAGCCATCCCTGTTATGAATCGTCCAACTAATAGGAGCCCCTTGAAGACTGCTGGATTCCCACTGTACTGAGCAAGTACAATTATTATCCAGCCAGCAAAGTTAGGGACTCCGGATAGCAAGAGTGATCCCTTTCGACCTATCCAGTCTGCCACCAATCCACCGATAGGACTGCCTACCAGGGCACCAAGTGGCATCATAGCCTGTGTACATGCAGAATATATATATGAGGGGACAGGCCAACATATATACAACTGCATGAGTTCCTACTTGAATATGCAACCATTTTTGTATCTCCTCTACATACACCTGTGGGGGACATTCGTACTATCCTGCAGGAGGGATCTTAGGACATGTACACATCCCAAGATCCCTCCAGATGGTACATTTCCGATCTTAGTGTGGAATGTCGTGATTATAATTATAAGGATGCTGTAGGGACCAGTATTCACATGTCCACTAGAACACGAGAAGCTTGCACACAACTGCTAGTATAGATTGCACCTATGTAATCCTGATCACCCAGCCTCCCGGGCCCCAGGGACACCCAATCACTTCTGATGGCCGGCCCTCTGGGCACTAGGAAGTCCAACCTTCATAAATAATTTTCCAGTGCAGAATAGAAACAGTGTGTGTCTTCAGCAAGCACACAAAAGACTGCAATGTTGTGCAGACAATGCAGAATTGGATGAAATCTCTGTTTAGCCTCATTCCCAGGCCACGTGGGAACAAGGCTAACCTAGCTGTCTACTGGTGCTTTCAAAACTCGGTAAGGCTTCTAGCATGGACAATAACCAATCATTCTTTAATTGGGGTGAGTCACAGTAGTGTGAAGTGTATTTCTGAAATTGCCATCAGTGCATCAGCAACTGAACAAGGACAGAGTGATAGTGTGCTTGCAGTGACTGCATAATTATGTTATGCTCCAGCTCACCCCATAATGTCCTAGTCACACCACAGCTGCATAAACACTACCGTAGTCTCTCGAAAATACGCCCATGGGCGATGAATTTAGAATCTGCTCAAAGAGGGGGATGGGCGTATTTTCGAGGACCCCTCTCCCGAAAATAGGCCCACCCTTGACTCGAAAGTAGGCCCACCCAATTCGAAAGTAGGCCCACCCAAGTACATGCGTATACGAGTGCAATACTGCAACAGTCATTCTAGCAAGGCTTAACCACTACTAGTCCCGGAGTTTCTTGGTGAGCAGGAACAATCTCTTCGTGTGAGTAGCTACAGGAACAGCAAACAAGACACAGCAGGACTGCTTGAATGACGTCGAGTGCGCAGACTATCTTCGGGACTTGCCGATTGCTGCAGAAATCCGTAGTGCGCTGCTAGTGCTATGCTACGCTAAGGCGATTGCACACGCGAAGACACAAACATGCAATGCACAGCGCGTGCACAGTCTCATGTCATGCATTCAGTACACAGCTGATTATGCAATGGCATGCAACATAATGAAATTCATTGCAAATAGTACCGATAGCCAGCCTTCATTTCTTAGTCCAACCTCTTTGACAGTGCTTCTTCCGGAGCTATTCAAGTGCTTTCTTGTTCGAGCTAATAGGGTGGGCGTACTTTCGAGTAATAAATGACCCTTTGCAACAACTTGTCGCGAAAAAGGGGGGTGGGCGTATTTTCGAGGGTGGGCGTATTTTCGAGAGACTACGGTACTACTGTTTGAATAACGGCATCAGGCAATATTCATGTCACAGTGACTCTCTAGTGCTGATCAGGCACGAGTAATGTAGAAGCAGGGTGTACATGTCTGGGCATGCTGGTCATGTCACTGCTACATTATAGGAAGTACTGAGCATCTTGTATATTCAATGGGTACACTGATCCATACTTGGAGCTATATACTCTGTATTCTGTTGTCTGTGTGCAACGTTTTCATAATAGAATATAGTCCACCCTTATATCTATCTAAATCAACGTGTAGTTCGATGTTCCTGTCTTTTGCTCTATGTGTAGCTCTAGTGTAGCAGGAAGCATGCAAGGCAAGTTATCACATAGTATGGAAATGCTGTACATGTATATTTATGAGCGGCAATACAGGCATTCCAAACACAGCTAATTACAAGGGTGGAAGAGGTATTCACAGAATATCGGTGGGAAATCAGTTTGATTTTGATAGGAATGCTGCATCTCCAATACAGAAGGTTTTCATGGGCCCCATTAACGGGGACTCGGTTGAGGACTATAGAGACTCTCACTCTACCAGTGCACCACCACACATCCCTGCAGGCCTGATTCAGCAGCAGAAATCAAAGATCTACCATGCAAGCCACCCCCTCCTTTGGGAGACCAGCAGCTGAAAAGGGCTTTAGCTAATAAAGTTTGGTGCTCACAATATGATAATAGCTTACCGCAAAGAGGCCGTTGGCAAGGCTTCCTTTCTGGAAGGCATACTCCGAAGACAGCTCTGCCAAGTCGAGGAGGGCAGAGGAGGAATAGCCCATAGAATAGCCAGCAACAAGCGACCCAACGTTGACGGCAAGTACCGACAGGAGGACCGGCCAAACTGGCGCTCGCTGCTCACTGCAATCTGTTTTCATCGCCGCTGCCTTAATTAAGGATCAATTTCTGCACACTGTACACGTACATATAAAGGGACTTCCGAGTAGGGGGCGTGGGGGTGATTTGAGGGCGTGGCTCACCCTATTAGGCGTGGCTCACCCTATTAGGCGTGGCTGAGCGCTAGTGATATTATTATTATTATTATTATTGCTTTACAGCAGAGTGCATGTTGTGACGGTGGTGAGAGTGGTACACAAGAGAGACTGAAAGTTAGCTGAGAATGAGAACTGCTGTAGGTCAGCTAAAAGATTCTTAGCTGCCTTAAACTTAATACTTACACATACTTATTCGTTAGGTTAAGGGACGACTTTACAAAGATTGAACAAAGAACACTAGTAAACATAATATCATATGGGGTTCATGAGATTGTGACATGGGTATTAGTGCTGAGCGAGGAGGACTCCTTCAGATTGGTGGTGGTCTTGTCAGGTGGAAGTTTGTGGTAACTGGTGTATGGACATATGACGTTAGTAGTAGTCAATAGTTGCTATAGTGAGGTGAATACTGTCCTGGGAACAGTTGAACATTTAGAACAGGGACATGAATAGTGGAAGGAGCAGGTGGATTCGGGGTTGAAGTTGGCGAGAAAATGGTTCCAAAGAGTAACTTTGAGACGACGCTTTATTAGCTTGTAGCTAAGAGTCAAGTCTATAGCCGGGAGTGAATTCCATAGAGATGGTAATCTATTGAAATAAAACTGTTTATCTCTTGAATGTTTTGATAGAGGTTGGACTAGCTTCATATGCAATCCAGACCTAGTTTGGTTCGTGTTGAAGGAGACAAAATTGACAATATTAAATGAGCTGCTGTTAGCATCAGGAGATTTCAAAGATTTGATGAAGAAGCAGATGTCGTGTAGTTCGAACAACATCGATAGAGGCAGTAGGTGCAGCTTTGTCAACCTTGCTTTGTAGTCAGAAGTATAGTCGTTCAGAATGTATTTTGTTGCACGGCGTTGAATTGATTCTATTAAGTTGATGTCTTTGATCAGAACCGGTCTCCAGATTTGTGAGCCATATAACAGTTGGGATCTCACAAGAGATATGTAGAGTCGTTTCTTTGTACTGATACTATTTGTAGCACAGAAAGTGCGGCGAAGCAGCCCCAACTTCTTGTAGGCTTTAGAGGATATGAGGTGCAGGTGATCTGTCCACTTAAGGTCAGATGCTATTACAATGCCCAGGTCTTTGTGAGAGTTGCAAGGTGCAATTGACCGACCATTTATGTAGTAGGAGTCAGCTGTAGACAGAGGGTTAGAGCGTTTGGTATTGATGGATAAGAGATGGAGCTTAGTTTCATTGAATGCCAACAGCCACTTTTTGCTCCAAGAAGAAACCCCATCCAGGTCGGATTGCAGCAGGAGATTATCAGAAGGTGAGGATATGCGAGAGAGGCATTTGGTGTCGTCCGCAAAAAGGAATAACTTTGTGAAGAGGCTACTGGATGGGAGATCGTTGATGTATATAAGAAACAACTCAAACAAGAGGGGACCCAGAATGCTTCCCTGGGGTACCCCAGAGATCACAGGAAGTGAAGAGGAAGAGCAACCAGAGATTGAAACATGTTGCTGTCTGCCTAGTAAGTAGGCGCGAAACCAATACCAGAGACTCCCATTTACACCCTATATATAATTATATAGTGCCTGAACCATGTGTGCCAGGAAGTTACTATATATACGTAGCTTCTAGCTTCTATACGAGTACAACTGGTGAATGAATCAATTATCAGGAATAGCTATGTAGTGCCTGAACCATATTGCATGTGTACTAGGAAGTTACTGCAATTACGCTCTAATAACTCATAACCAGCTTGTCAGAAACCAGGGTAACCCCTACCACTCCATATTTTGTGTGCACATGCAGTTATATTCTTTCTGTGCTAATGCTTGCAAGCACAAAGTTGTATCTGAAAGAGTAATAATTGTGCGCTGGAATCGGAGCGAGAGTACCAGCTTCTTTAGCAGTTTACAGACTGTGTCAGTATATTATGTCCCTTGACTTTGGAATTGTGACTACATTAATTTGTGTCACAATTCTGCATACCTCACACCAGTAGGTGTGTCAAGTCTCTCAAATACTGTCATCATGCACGTTTGTATAGCTGTCTTTGAAAACAAGCTTGTCTGTGTGATCAGGCTACATATAGTCTGACTATGATCAGGTTGGGTGACTTCCGAGAAGATGGAAGGTTTTCAATTCGACTAATAACGCAAGACAAACTCCCAGTCACCAGTTGTACTCGTATGCATGGTGGTGAGAGTTTGGTGCAGTACAACAGTGTACAGTACTAATACTCCATCACTGTCTGGCCCCGACTGCTGCTGATTTGCTATCCACTGCTTCACTCCACATTGCGGATAAGAGACACACATATAATATATTACAACCATGGCGAGTGGGTAGAAAATGGATTGTACAAGAATGTCCTGTCATACTTTTGGTTCTAGAGCAGAATTCTAGCAACCAGAAATGATAGCTTTTATCACACTAGTACGCTACTTCTTGGGCTACCAGTTGCCAAGTCTTGTTTCCAGTCAAAGTCAGGATATGGTGGTGATACTGCAAGAGGTACACATCAAACATCATAGCAAAATTTCTGAGCCCCTGGTATTCATGATTAGTACTGTAGCCAGTGCAAAGCTGGCTGCTACAGGCAGTGGGTTTAATTAAGTAACAGGCACTACCACTTAGTTAGAACGCCAACACTATGATGTAAAGATGTATCACATGCTCCTGAGGTAAGGTGTGCTGCAGCTCACGTGCTCCTGAGGTAAGGTGTGCTGCAGCTCACGTGCTCCTGAGGCAAGGTGTGCTGCAGCTCACATGCTCCTGAGGCAAGGTGTGCTGCTGCTCACATGCTCCTGAGGTAAGGTGTGCTGCAGCTCACGTGCTCCTGAGGCAAGGTGTGCTGCAGCTCACATGCTCCTGAGGCAAGGTGTGCTGCTGCTCACATGCTCCAGAGGCAAGGTGTGTTGCAGCTCACGTGCTCCTGAGGCAAGGTGTGCTGCAGCTCACAAGCTCCTGAGGCAAGGTGTGCTGCAGCTCACATGCTCCTGAGGTAAGGTGCGCTGCAGCTCACGTGCTCCTGAGGTAAGGTGTGTTGCAGCTCACGTGCTCCTGAGGCAAGGTGTGTTGCAGCTCACGTGCTCCTGAGGCAAGGTGTGCTGCAGCTCACATGCTCCTGAGGCAAGGTGTGCTGCAGCTCACATGCTCCTGAGGCAAGGTGTGCTGCAGCTCACGTGCTCCTGAGGTAAGGTGTGTTGCAGCTCACATGCTCCTGAGGCAAGGTGTGCTGCAGCTCACATGCTCCTGAGGCAAGGCGTGCTGCAGCTCACATGCTCCTGAGGCAAGGCGTGCTGCAGCTCACATGCTCCTGAGGTAAGACTTGCTGCAGCTCACAAGCTCCTGAGGCAAGGTGTGCTGCAGCTCACATGCTCCAGAGGCAAGGTGTGTTGCAGCTCACATGCTCCTGAGGCAAGGCGTGCTGCAAGTGGTCACAGCAACCCTACCTTTCTGAGAGTAGATCTGTGACCGACACTCATGACAGTGATTCCTAGCTGCTGGATGGTTGTGTAGAAGTAGTGCTCACTGTTCTCACTGAGTGAACATGAGGCCTCATCCAGAACTATAGTGTGTGTGTGTGTGTGTGTGTATGTTGTGTGTGTGTGTGTGTGTGCATGTGTGTGTGTGTGTGTGTGTGCATGTGTGTGTGTGTGTGTGTGCATGTGTGTGTGCATAGCATGTGTATGTTGTGTGTGCATTGTACCGGTACAGGGCAATGTGTATGTGTATGTGCATGTGGTATGTGCATAAGCATGCAGTGCATTTGTGAATGTACATTCACAAAAAAGAGCTTCCACGTAGAGAGCACACATACAGGTGTTCACAGGCAATGTGGTAACATGCAGTCTTGTCCTCACTTGCAAATGGCGGCTTGTGATAAAAGAGTCTTGCAAACGCTATCTTCTGTGTCTCTCCTGGTGAGACAATGTCATGCCTGCACAGCAGAACAACACCACTATACTCACTGCAACAGGTACACCACGTGGGCAGATAGTGTCATCACATATTTGCATGAGTAGGCTTGTTAATGGAGAAGTCTATTGCTCAGGAAAGGATTCCCTGCTTGACGGCCTATGTTCACTGCATGTTCCTTGACAACATGCAATTATGGCACACCATCAAGCTTGCAATTTTGGCTGTGATTGCACAGCCAGTCTACAGAGAGTTTGTACAACCATGCAATCCGAGATACTACAATCAACTCCTACAATACTGTACAGTACCACTAACCAATTTCCTTGGACTGGTGTGTTGATACCACCCAGCCTCTCTCTCAGGAAAATCTAAATTCAAAGTACATAGTAAAAGAATAATAAAATCAGCTGGTCAAAGTACCTACTCTCGGTGAAGTGGTTAGGCGGTGCAAACTGGTAACTTGGGGCAACCCGAGTGTGCCCAACACACAGTCAGTAGAATGACGATTTGTCTATGAGATCCCTGCGCGGGGATACACGCACCATATACTTAATTAAACGCCATTTCATAATTTTTTGGTCGCCAAAAATAAAACCGTGTGATTCGACTTGGACTTGGAAGACCGTACTGACATAGGCACAAACAGTGTAGAAAAGGCCGTTCTTCCAAGGACTGTACTGCCTAGCCATCTGTCACACCCTAGTGCTTCCGATGGCGTGTCTCCAAACAGTAGAATCAAGTTACTGGCAGACTATTGGCGAATAGTTTGCTGGAATTGATTTAACCAGCGTACAACGGCTACAGTATGAGCTACAGTATAGTCTGCATGTTGACTACCCTCCCTGCTTTGTATCGAGTGATTGTCTGACCATGCCCACAGCGTGACGAGCCCATAACCTAAAATCATACAGAATGCTACACAGAACCAATTTGACTTGGAATTGCACAACAGAAGCAAGAGCAATTTCCTTTGTTGGCTGCATGGTGGTGGAATTATCATTTGATTAGGTAACCCCTACACTCAAGCCCCACAAGTGAATGGGACTGGGTATTCCACACTTCCTGGATACCATTTGCTGCAAACATGGCAGACTGGGTCAAACTAGTTCCAAGTGATGGTATCCTAGCAACTAACCACTAGCAAGAGCAGCCTGTCAAAATGCTGTATATATTTCCACAGTAAATAATCAGCATGCTTATACAGGATATCATACCAGTCCGGCCATTTGCAGAGCCTCATTGATTCTGTCCACAAAGAGTGCCGGTGTACCTAGAGAGTCACAAGACCACCACACACAAACCGGAGGAGGTAAACAAGTGTACTTGCACAACAGGAAATCACTACAAGTAGCCGTCCGAGAGATCAAAGGCTCTGGTAAGCTCCTGTTTTGCTTGCACTGTGGGTTACTGAACAAACCCTGTTAGCCTCATACCAGGTCTCCCTGAATGACTATGGGAATGAGACCAGGCTATTCATACGTACCTGACACTTCTAAGTCTGTCAACAACTTGGGTTTCTCCGGGAAAGCTACCTACATAGGAGGAAGTACTACTCAGTCATTTTGGTAGTAATCTCTAGTAATCCCTAGTAATCTCTAGTAATCCCTAGTAATCCCTAGTAATCCCTAGCAATCCCTACCCTAGTAATCCCTGTAATCCTAGTCAATCTCTAATAAGGACTACATTTCAATATGCTACACTATGGGCTTGTGATTACCATATCCTTGCAAACGACCATATATTCATGGTGTGCTGAACTCCAGGCTGCCCACACAAAATTAAAATTCCATCCTTGATGTCATGAGAGAGATACTAGGCAGCTACTTCAGTTAAGTCTTGCTAGCCAGTCTTTCACTTTGCTGAGAGGCTCTGGCTTACCACCGATGGCTATACACTCCTGGAAGTTACTATAGAGATTACTAGAAATGTTGTGTGACATGTGCATTGCAAGTTATAGTAGTCACACACTTGGGGTGCTGTGCACTGTCCTAGCTAGTCACGTCTGCACAGCTGTCGTGCTCTGCTGCTCTCCCTCACCTGATCAGCCAGGGAGCCACTCGTGAGGTATGGCTTCTGGGGAAGAAACATCACATAGTGGTGGCTGCCGTCCGGGCAGAGGCAGGCTGATCCCTTTAGAGGTCTCCAGAGATCCCGCAACACCCGCAGGATGGAGCTCTTGCCACTTCCTGTAGGCAGGTACATCCACGGCCTAAAATTAGTACTAGCCCAGTAGCTGTCCAGTAATTATTGTTATTACTAGCCCAGCAACTCATAATAGTACTAGCCCAAGTGGACACTGCTAGTTTATTACATCTACAATAGGTGCATTACGGTTGGATAACCAGCCCGTATACTAACATGCACTGAAGTGAGAACTGCCCTCCTGGTTATGCAACTAGAACGGTACCTCAGGTCTTACTCTCACCTTGTGGATACTTCAGCTGACCCTGATTGCATCCACTTGCTCATACGACTGTCATGCTGCTTGTAGGCAGTTAGCTCATGGCTTGTTTCAATTAACGCACATACATGAAGTCATATCCTTTCAATTACACTGAAGTGAGTAATGGCGAGGGGCCAATTGGAAAACAAAAGCACTCATACCAAAGAGCATCAGTGCAAGACAGCGATCACAATGATGTAGCAGAATCTCTGTGTACCTCACCTGAGTGCTATACAATTTGATTTGCTTATACAGGACAAATTTACCCCTACAAGGAGTGTAGCAACAGTCTACGGTATTAGCTGAGAGTTACCTGAGTCTCCAAGTATCAAAACATTTTTGCCTTTCTTAAATTGCAAATTCAATCCTATATGAGTGAGTGTGGGTGTGATGGGGAGGAAGAGGAAGGGAGGGGGGAGGGAGGGTAGGGAAAGAGAGGAAGGGGAGGGAGAAGGAGGGAGGGGAGAGAGGAGGAGAGACCATACATAGGATTATTACGTGGCCTGAATCTGCACATAATTATGCAACTGATATAATGATATGTACCTTCAACCAGTGGTATGGTTTGGTGTGGGGGAGCCACTGAGAGATTGCTGAGAACAGCTGCGAACTCTGTGCACTGGGGTGGGAGGGGGCGGCTGTGCAGGAAGCAAAACGAACAGATCTTTCAAATTACACTCTTGTGGAAAAAGACATGCACGAAGGTGTCCCCTTTCCCATATACTCCCACTCCTGATCCCCTCCCCAAGCCCCTCCCCCAAGCCCCACCCCCCGATCCCCTCCCCCAAGCCCCCTCCCACACCTATTAGAGTTGATTGAAGGAATTAGAGTTCCAATTTTACTGTCCTCTTCACTGCAACTGTCTTCCTTCTCTTCTTCCTCATTTTCCTCCTCTTTCTCATCTTCTTTCTTCCTTGAGATCAATTGTTGGAGGGCTTCAATTAGCTCTCCTATTCTGCGCAAGGGTAATGGCAATACAATCAAGATAGTCTCGCTCACAGTCTCATACCCAGACCTTATTAACCCTTGGTCTGCGTTCATTAATATTCATAACTTCCGCTCACGCGACTCGTGATCAATTTATTGCCTAGGTTACACATCTCTAAGGCTTCTCGCCGTTTTAACTTACAATCGCGGAGTAGACTTCAAGTTCGAAGGCTAAGAACTGTCGAAGTATAGTTAATTTGTCTGCTAAGGGCGTGATTGAGCCCCGACTATCGTTATATGGCTGCTAGGCCGAGTTATACTCAAGCGCTCACCTTGGAACTCTCCCTGTTGTTGTGCTGTCGATGTCTGCCCTCCAGCGGGTGAGTTATTGGTGTTGATAGATAGTTCAATGATGCCTCGAGCCTCTTCTAGGCCCTTGAGCGCTACCAATAGCGTTCCGTAGGCGAAAAAGCCTGTCCATGCTGGCAGTACACAAAACGGCGACAAAACAGTGAGCGCTTACTTATCTCTCGATCGGTAGGAGGAGCTTCTGATCGACTGCTGATATCCGTAGGGTCTGCCTCTTCATGACTGTGATTGCCATTATATTAGCAGGGTCTGCCCCGCTTCAGTTTAGCTCGCCTCGCGATCTTGTCGTAAATATGCGACAGCCGCATTTTGCGCGCGTCCGCGCACGTCGCAATTGGGCGACAAACGCAGGCAGAGAGTTAATTATACTCATCCCCGGCAAGAATGGTCTGGTGATACATACCTCTCAGTCAGAAACTTTAGGTGGGTACATGAGAGCTAACACATTCAAATTGAGAAGAACAATTACAGACTGCGTGGGACTGCATGAGGCAGTTGTAGTCTCGGCCCCAGGCCCCAGTGCGGATCACTTACAGTATCTTGGGCTAGGAATGAGATACGAGGCTGGAATTTGCACCATTGTGATCAGCACAAACGGAGCATTCACATGATGTCCATTTTGCAGTAGGTTGAATTTTGACCCCAAATCATGAAAAACCATGGATTATAGCCTTTGGTCGAGTGCGATTTTTGGCCAAAATGTGACCTATACTGAAAATCCATTTTAGGACATCAGTTGAATGTTCTTTTCATGCTGATTACAATGGTGCAAATCCCAGCTTCATATCTCATTCCCAGCCCAAGTTACGTAGCAAATTAATGTATTGCGCAGCTGCATGCCTTGCCTCATTCCCATGCAGACCTCTACACCGCCAGTTTTTCGCTTACAATATTCTTGCATACTGAAAGCGATAAAAAAACTGGACTTGGGAATGAGGCTATGCATGCCCACAGGACGCCCTCCGCAACAAGTGGCATAATTGGGAGAAATGGTGCCAAAATGTGCCATAATTGGGAGAAAATGGTGTCCAAAACATGCATTTGGATGACACAGTCACAAGATCTTTTTCATGCATGATAATTTTCACACCATTGATTTGAGGCTCTTACAAATTAATCTTGGAGCCCAACCATACCTGTGTGTGTAGCCAGCTATGTCAGTGAAGGCGACGGCAGTATCCACTAGGGTGGAGAACTTGTTCAGGAGGTACATGGAAACAAAGGCATTCTGGTGACAGGGGGAGAGGTCAGAGTACAGTCACTACATGACTTGAGAGTACTGCATTTCTGTGATCAGATGTCATGGACAGTACTATTTCATGTTGCAGTGACCATTCAGGGAAGTATGACAAATGGCAATCTTCCTGGGTATCAATCCATTTTATTTAATGTTACTAATTTTGTTTATGGTATGCATAACGTATGGTGACGTTCAATACACACATGGCACGAGAACACACACTGCTCGTCAAGCTCGCCCCAATCATTTGCTGCATGAGGTGAGTTCATGCTACTCGAAATACTAGCTGCAGGCACTACTTCAGGGCATTCAGCAGCACTTCTACTCAGGGTGTGGGTATGATCTGAGGGTGTGGCTACGATCTGAGGGTGTGGCTACGATCTGAGGGTGTGGCTACAATCTGAGGGTGTGGCTACGATCTGAGGGTGTGGCTACGATCTGAGGGTGTGGCTACGATCTGAGGGTGTGGCTACGATCTGAGGGTGTGGCTACGATCTGAGGGTGTGGCTACGATCTGAGGGTGTGGCTACGATCTGAGGGTGTGGCTACGATCTGAGGGTGTGGCTACGATCTGAGGGTGTGGCTATGATCTGAGGGTGTGGCTACGATCTGAGGCTACAGTCTGAGGGTATGGCTACGATCTGAGGGTGTGGCTATGATCTGAGGGTGTGGCTACGATCTGAGGCTACAGTCTGAGGGTGCGCCTACAATCTGAGGGTGTGGCTATGATCAAAGGGTGTGGCTACGATCTGAGGGTGTGGCTACAATCTGAGGGTGTGGCTAGGATCTGAGGGTGCAGCTACAATCTGATGGTGGCATCATAGAAATACTACAAACACGTACCAGTTTGGAACAAGAGATTGCAGGCCATCTGCAGAAACGTGGATCCTACAGATTCACAGGAGGCGCATCTGTAAGATCCACTTTCAAGCAAGTTGGATCTGCTACTTATATGTTTCATCCAAACAGCAAGTTGGGAGCACAGACAGAAGGACAGACTGGCAGACAGACACATAGACAGATAGACAGACAGACAGACAGACAGACAGACAGACAGACAGACAGACAGACAGACAGATGAACAGACAGACAGGTGCAGAGGCAAATCGATAGCTGGATAGATCGACAACCTTGCTGATGACTGAGCTGAGCTGGGATGGATCCAGACTGTCGTACTTCCCAGAAAACACAGTGATTCCAACCAGAGAGTAGCTGATGACGGAGCTCACATAGTCAAACACATTTACAGACACTGAAGGTGAAGCAGAGAAGAAATGGAGAACAACTTGAAAGCTACCTCCCACGGATATTGCATGGCGCTCTCCTATTGTACATGCTGTTGCTAAGGACAATGCTAGGGCTGTTGCGTGGGCTGTTGCTATAGCCATTGTACATTTTAGTCTCATACCCAAGCCCTATAGGTATGAGCGTAGTAGAGATTTGCATCAAATGCTGTTTCAGCTGTTTAGAAGAATGACAGTGTGTTTAGCAAGTATCAAAAACAGTCTGGGTCTTATTACATCCTCCGAAGCCTTAGCTGTTCCAGGTTCGAACTCCTTCCACTCCCTGCAAATATAAAAAATTGCTACACTGCAAATATCAAAATTGGAGGTGGGAGGGGCTGGGAACAAAGTAAAGTTCATCTTCTCAAGGCTTAACAGGAGTATGAGGGAAGGGGTAAGAGGGGAGGTAAGACGGAGGGAGGGCGGAGGGAGGGAAGGGATAAGAGGAGAGGGATATAAGAGATCAGGGGAGGAATAAGAGGGGAGGGGTAAGAGGGAGGGAGGGGAGGGGTGAGGGAGGGAGGGAAGGGATAAGAGGTCAGGGGAGGAATAAGAGGGGAGGAGGGAGGGAAAGGATAAGAGGGCAGGGGAAGAAAGAGAGGGGAGGGGTAAGAGGGAGGAACAAGAGGGGAGGGGTATTATAAGGAGACGGATAAGAGGGTTTGGCATGTGCAAGAAAGAGATTTAGATATCACTTACTGTTCAGTAGAAACTGCCAGTGGACGACACCACGTTGAGTGTGCAGCAGAGACTACAGGGGAAGCAGCAGTAATTGCCGTCTCTCTCACTCCAACGCCATCAATCTACGTATATACCTTTAGCAGCCTGTTAGACTTTTCTCCTTCAAGGTTTCCGGCCCTGAGGAGGACAGACCGATGACATCATATGGTAGCATAAAACAGGACGTGGAAGAGGCCACAATTTTGAGAGCATGAGAAAGAACTGAGGGCCTGAGAACTGAGTATATTCGGCAATGTTGTTATACATCTGGAGGCCTGAAGCCCCCATCAGTGGCTAGAGCCTCATGAATAAACTCCTAGATACAATTCAGTAGTCTAGTGCCCAGACCACACCCCCTCACAGTTCTCCCACGAGGGGGTGTGGTTCTGGGCACGAGACTAACAATTCGGGCATCACCATCACTCACTGGTAGAAGGCCACAGACTCGGCACTGGCCCTGACCTGGACATGGTGGAACCTGCAAGGGAGAAACAAAGCAGCTGCCAATCAAACATGTACAAGCATAATTATACAGTAATGTTCATTGAAGGACTAGTCTTATCCCTGGGAACAAGGGTAGCATTGAAGGACTAGTCTTATCCCTGGGAACAAGGCTGGCATTGAAGGACTAGTCTCGTCCCTGGGAACAAGGCTGGCAAGGACTAGTCTTATCCCTGGGAACAAGGGTAGCATTGAAGGACTAGTCTTATCCCTGGGAACAAGGGTAGCATTGAAGGACTAGTCTTATCCCTGGGAACAAGGGTAGCATTGAAGGACTAGTCTCATCCCTGGGAACAAGGGTAGCATTGAAGGACTAGTCTCATCCCTGGGAACAAGGCTGGCAAGGACTAGTCTTATCCCTGGGAACAAGGGTAGCATTGAAGGACTAGTCTCATCCCTGGGAACAAGGCTGGCAAGGACTAGTCTTATCCCTGGGAACAAGGGTAGCATTGAAGGACTAGTCTCGTCCCTGGGAACAAGGCTGGCAAGGACTAGTCTTATCCCTGGGAACAAGGGTAGCATTGAAGGACTAGTCTTGTCCCTGGGAACAAGGCTGGCATTGAAGGACTAGTCTTATCCCTGGGAACAAGGCTGGCATTGAAGGACTAGTCTTAAACCGGATGAAATGATTGTTGCTAATATCTGGAGAGCTCCAACTGCAAACATTGCAGCCTCCCTTGCGTAGTGTATTCCAGCTGTTTGGAATATGGTGGCTGCATAGAAGATGATCACATTGATTCCGCTAAACTGGTGGAAGAAGATTAGGGTCAGTGAAAGAATGAACGGCACGTACAAGTGTCTTTGTCGCAGTTCATACAATCTTCTTGCAATGGAGAGCTTGGGTGAGTTCTGTACAATGTTCTTTATTTCTTCGGCTTCTTCTTTGGCTATTTCGTGTGACTGCCTCAGCCAGGATAATGCCTTTTCTGCACTTGAGTCACGTCCCGTGGATATTAGCCATCGTGGAGATTCATACAGCAGCAGCACTAGTATCTCAAACAGGAGCGTTAACATCCCGGCTACCACTGCAGAATGGACATAGTTGAGACTGGGGATTGCCCCCACAGCGTAGGAGAGAAATATGCCAACGACCACCAAAATTTGATAGAAGGAACCAAACAGGCCTCTCTTCTTGGAGCAAGCAATTTCTGCTACATACAGCTAAAGTAGAGATGAAAGTGAGAATTCAGTAATAATTATAATGCAATTAGATAGTGATTGGCCACATAATAATAATGGGTTCATGTAATTGCAGAAGCCAGTGATGTGAATATGGCATCAGGTAACCAAAAGAGAACATACAAAATCTGCTGTGAGTACTGAGTAGTAGCTATGTGGAAAAATAGTTAGTACACGGCAACTATTAAAGTAACACTAATGAGCTTCTGGTGCTGTGTGTCTCATAATTAATGAGGTAGGAGAAATCGGTTGCCATGACAATGTGTGCATGCTACAGTTCCAATGTGTGGTAGTGAGTCGAGGTTTACATGCATGCACATAGAAGCCAGTGCTATGAATATATTGAAGGCCACTCACTATTAACAAAATATTTGATGTATGTACTACCTTGTCTTATACTAGGTAGCTAGTTACATAACATTGCGCTTACCGGTACTGCTGTTGATATCCATCCGGATGCAATGCCAGTCAAGAGTCTGCCAGTAAGGATGAGCACCTGGAATTCCCGAGCACTCTTGCTGTAGTAAGACAGTATGATCACCATCCAGCCAAGGAAGTTGGGGATCCCAGTTGCCACTAGAGATGCTTTCCTGCCCGTCTGATCTGCCATTAGTCCTCCGATAAGACTGCCAACGAGGGCTCCAACAGGCATCAGTGCCTGCGAAAAAGGTTTAATTTCTGGTAACATAGCCACTGATTCTGCAAGCCAAACAGTGGACACAAAGCTGACACAAACTGG
Source organism: Axinella damicornis (assembly GCA_963931865.1). NCBI lineage: Eukaryota > Metazoa > Porifera > Demospongiae > Axinellida > Axinellidae > Axinella > Axinella damicornis. The sequence continues at coordinate 2,076,534 of OZ007510.1, forward strand.
TGTTCATTACCACATTCAATTGCAGGCATGTTTCCAACTTGTAATTTGTAATTTGTAGTTCTTGGTTTCTATGACAGTGTGCACTCATGCTCCTAACAACTACTCTTGCATCTGATTATATAACTACTGTAGGCTGTATGTTGGGTCGAATCCTAATGCAGTTGAAAATTATTTGAATTGTCTACGTCACTGCATGCACAGTTGGCAACTAGTATAATATTATGCACCTATAGTCTCGGTCCCAGACCCAACCAACCCCAGCACGGATCGCTTTTCCGTGCGTTATACTGCACTGGAAGCGATAGACGCGCTGGATAAACGGTCTGGGAACAAGACTAATGTACCTGTGGAATTAATATCGGAGGAATACAATGTTATGATTGTTCTGGTGCTTGTGTATGTACAGCCAACATCAATTGGCATGATGCAACCTGATTTGAAATCTACTTGTGCATCAACATAACAAATTATGAAACCTAGGGCGGACAAACCATGCATGCGTACATCAACCAGCACATGGACTTTATTTTAGTACAAAGGGAATTGCCTTGTGCATTTTCTGTTCTATATGAGAATACCCACCAGCATGATATACATAGCTACATACATTTCCACCAATCATGTAGTGAAGTATTTTTCTAAAACCATATCCACTTTACAACACCTTGCCTCCTCTTCCAGTACCACCAGTGAGCCCTTCTCCCTCATGCACATGCTGGAGTCCTACTGCTGTTTCTGGGTTCTTCAGAGTATGCTATATGGTATCCCTCTATGCTATCATAATAAACTCATAGCTATAAACTGGCTCAAGTTTGCAATAAATTATGTACTGCCGTATGATAGCTTTGGCGCCATTTCATTTTGAAAACAATCAGTGTTAACTTACTACAAATAGGTCGCTCGTGACGCTGCCTTTTTCAAAGGCGTAATCCTCAGGTCGCTGTAGCTTCTCGGGATTGGCTAGGTCGATCAGGGCAGAAGAGGGATAGCCCATTGCATACCCCACGGTCAAGGACCCCAGCGTAGCAACAAGCGTGGAGACGAAGGTGGGCCACGTTTCCGACTTCGTTGCATTTATAGAACTGTTATCAGATTTGAGTGAGCTACATCTTCTGTAATCCCGTCCCATTTTCAATCTGGAGTTCTACTGTGGCCTATATGCACCATAGATACTAATATAGTATCCACGGTGCAGTTGCTTAGAACCCGAAAAACAGCAAATGCAAGTTCCAACTTGCAGGACTAGTTTTACGGGAGCCAGTGCGAAGAAATCCAGCGTCTTTTAATTGTATTCATAGTACCAGTCCTAAACAACGCCAGTCCGAGCGGGCTGTACTGCATGCTGTATGCGGCTTGAAGTGACTCTGCTCTGTGTAGTCTGGTCTGATCTGGGAACCAGACTACCGTAGTTGATGCAGTTAGCTACATGTACATGTACAGTCAGTCCATACCCTATCCTGCATGACCAGTGCAAATTATGTGTGTGTGTGTGTGTGAAGGGGGGGGTAGACACAGTGCCAGACGTTCTAGCCTTACAAAAAAATGAAACAGCTGTACCACGGGTAACCGGTTATGTTGTGTGTATAAACATCACACATTCTATTTCTAGTCGCAGATGCTTTAGTCGCAGACCCCGTTCCGCACTGAGGTATTAGCTAATAGACCGGCCTGGCTCACTATGAATCATAGTGAGCCACATGTGCAAAGGAAAGGCCCGTCTAGGAGACTAGGACAGGTCATTGACCTGCCGCTACAGTTTGGGAATTGTATCGCTAACATCATGACTGGATAACGGCTAATCCCTGAGCAATTGCAACAAGCCACTTAATGTCACAGATAGACCCTTTGCCTCAGTGCAGAACAAGTATAGCTAGCTAATGTAGCTGACATCACGGTTGTGAACAATACGGCACAAGTAGGCTGCCTGGGAACGAGGCTGAGGCCGCCGAAGCATGTGTTGTATAGCTAGATAGTGAACAGACTTATTAGCTAGCTAAAACATGAGTGGTAGCTACGTGCACACTTGTTGAACTCTTAGTTGTTGTCAAACATGTACTGTATTGACCAGTGACAGTATAAATTACACATGGCTTGCTACACAACGATCAAACCGGTTGTTCTTCTCCTTCTAATAAAGTGGTGGAGCAGCACTTTAGCTATATAGCTATCTGGGCACCACACAATTCCATTGTAGCCACACGCACTGTACTGTACACCATGTACCATTTACCAGACAAGAGTCATCCGAACAAATTTAAATTTAGCTTAGCATGCCATAACTAGCGCTAGTTATGGCATGCTAAGCTAAATTTAAATTTGTTCGGATGACTCTTGTCTTGCATGACTAGCTATGATGGTTATCTCTGCAGGCCTTTTATGGACTGCCTTCTTTACCTATTTATAAGGCTCAGCTAGGTCAAGGTGGTCCTCACTATTAGCCGTATACTCAAGTGCATGCACGGTTCCAGCCTTGTTCGCTGTGTGGCATCAATTTCCCATAGGTAGCTAGCTACACTGCATGCTTGAGTGCTTAGAAAACATTAATTGTCCCTAATTGAAGATGGCTTTCCCAGGAAGGGACCACTGCCACATCATGTTGTAACGTGTCATAAAACTGTTTTCCCCGTCAGGCGTGCCTGTTCAGTGATCTGAGCATGTATACAGGTACAGGAACTGACTCATAGATCCATGCTTGTATATATACCTACTATACACAAAGCAGAAAATTAGAAACCAAGAAACAAAATATATACACATTGTTATAAGTCCCATACAAGCTTGTCTCAATACATAGCGGCTTCCTTCTGTTTGTCCTCATGCTTACAACTACCAGCCCTAGGCCTCCCCCTGAAATACAGCTCAATATCCTCAAGAGATTTGCCTTTTGTTTCAGGGATGAAGATGACGACAAAGAGCACTCCAAGGAGAGCGATAAATGCAAAGCACCACCAGGCTGTGTATGGGCGAGCAAATTGCTCAAACTCCGGGTAGAACCCTGTGACAATGGCTGCAGATATCCACAGTGTACTGTCCATGATGCCTCCGAGGACACCACGCAAACGTAGGGGGAAGAGTTCAGACATCAGGATAAATGTGAGAGATCGCCAGGAAAGCGAACATGCAAAGCTGAATATGATCAAGCTGGAGATGGCCAGGGGGGCAAAGTGTGGATTACAAACAGAGCTGGTTTCATTTGTGTGGGAAATAGACATGTTACTCAGATTTAAAGTTGCTTGTTGGCAGAGAGCAGGTTGGGTGAGAAAGAAGTGTGCTCCAAGTCCAGTACAGCTCAATAATATTCCAATGCTTCCAAAAATTAGAAGTACCTTTCGGCCAAGTTTGTCTACTAGAATGGAGCTGAGGCCAGTGGCGACTATCGTTACAAACCCAATACTGTAGAAGGCAGTCTGCCTGGCATGCTGCACTCCAGCACTGTCGAATATCACTGCTGCATAAAATACGACAACATTGCTGCCACTAAATTGGTAAATGAATGCAACCACTTCTGCAATTATCAGTGGCTTGTACACATGCTTGTGCCGGATTTCAAGGAGCTTCTCTTTGAAAGGTAGTTTGGGAGCATTTCTGATGAGATCCAGTATATCCTTCACCTCGTGATTTGCAAGTTCTTCTGACCTTCTCAATGAAACAAGTGTCTTCTTTGCAGCTTTCTCCTTGCCTTTGGACAGAAGCCATCGGGGAGACTGAAAATTTATTGCTGCCAAACTCACATAAATTACGATCAGTCCTAGAGCCACAATCGCAGAGTGGATGTAATTGACAGATGGTATCGCACCCACAGCATATACCAGGCATATTCCAATGATAGCAGAAAACTGGTAAAAGTTTGCAAACAGTCCTCTCCAGTTCTGTGGAGAAATTTCCGATGTGAACATCTACAGAAGGAAAGTGAGGGTGTTTGTCAACAGTCTATACTTAAACTGGTACCAACAATGAACACTGTACTTGGTGCGTTCTTTCATGAGGCAGTGAATAAGAAGCAATATGAAGTTCATGTTGACTGACTTGTGGTTATGCCACAAATCTACCAGACCATCAATGCTCAAAGGGCGGCCTCTATCTTCAGACTCCACTGGACCGTATAGCTACTTCAATCGTCAGACAAAGCGTTCTATGGCCAGGCTTTATAAACTGCTGCTACACGGTCTGCAGAGTTGAAATGCAATCGTAAATGACAGCAGAAGTAGATTAGAGGTTATGTGTAATTATGGAAAATGCCTGCCCAGAAAACTACAGAGCACATAGGATTAACTCCCATGTGGAACATAGACATCATTAGAAATTTATAGACCATAGGTGCGAATAGTTTAGTGTCTGATTTTGCATGTTGTCCAGTGATTGATGGCGTATACTATGACAAGGATCATCCATTAGACAAACCCAAAGCAACCGCTCATCGGACATATCCTTGAAAACATAATGGGCACTTTGTCGGACAGAGTGTGCTGACCCTATATTAATGCTTGCCATCTGAAACGTGCATGCAGGTGGTTGCTGCATGCATCGATCATGTGTACTTTTTGTAGGAAGAGAAGGGTGTTTTAACCAGGCTCTGGTCACCATGCACAATTGCATCTCAGTGCCTCCTCCACTGTGGTGGTCAAAGAATGTGCCCACGAACACAAATTTAATGTTGTGTAGCTTCATTTCTGAAGTTTCACAATAATTATAGGTACGTTAATTGTTTACCCATCATCTGTAGATCTATGTCTGTTGGAGACCTATAGTGGTCAACCAGTGTAAATGATCTGCTTGAATAAGTATAGCTAAGTGCAGCTGCATTACACTTCTAATAGTATTCCTATACTTCTCCTACATGTAGTTACCTAAGAAACTTGGCCTAGATTATCTCAACAGGCCAACTAGGTTTCCTATCCATTAGCTATTAAACTACCTCCGATCTCTTTGTATAATTATATATACAGGTATGTGATTATACAGTGACCATGCATATATCACTTCTGGCTCCTCACTGTGATTGGCGATGTCATCCATCCAGTAGCCATCCCTGTTATGAATCGTCCAACTAATAGGAGCCCCTTGAAGACTGCTGGATTCCCACTGTACTGAGCAAGTACAATTATCATCCAGCCAGCAAAGTTAGGGACTCCGGATAGCAAGAGTGATCTCTTTCGACCTATCCAGTCTGCCACCAATCCACCGATAGGACTGCCTACCAGGGCACCAAGTGGCATCATAGCCTGTGTACATGCAGAATATATATATGAGGGGACAGGCCAACATAAATATACAACTGCATGAGTTCCTACTTGAATATGCAACCATTTTTGTATCTCCTCTACATACACCTGTGGGGGACATTCGTACTATCCTGCAGGAGGGATCTTAGCTAGGACATGTACACATCCCAAGATCCCTCCAGACGGTACATTCCGATCTTAGTGTGGAATGTCGTGATGATATTCAAGGATGCTGTAGGGACCAGTATTATTACATGTCCACTAGAACACGAGAAGCTTGCACACAACTGCTAGTAGATTGCACCTATGTAATCCTGATCACCCAGCCTCCCGGGCCCCAGGGACACCCAATCACTTCTGATGGCCGGCCCTCTGGGCACTAGGAAGTCCAACCTTCATAAATAATTTTCCAGTGCAGAATAGAAACAGTGTGTGTCTTCAGAAAGCACACAAAAGACTGCAATGTTGTGCAGACAATGCAGAATTGGATGAAATCTCTGTTTAGCCTCATTCCCAGGCCACGTGGGAACAAGGCTAACCTAGCTGTCTACTGGTGCTTTCAAAACCCGGTAAGGCTTCTAGCATGGACAATAACCAATCATTCTTTAATTGGGGTGAGTCACAGTAGTGTGAAGTGTATTTCTGAAATTGCCATCAGTGCATCAGCAACTGAACAAGGACAGAGTGATAGTGTGCTTGCAGTGACTGCATAATTATGTTATGCTCCGGCTCACCCCACAATGTCCTAGTCACACCACAGCTGCATAAACACTACTACTGTTTGAATAACGGCATCAATATTCATATCACAGTGACTCTCTAGTGCTGATCAGGCACGAGTAATGTAGAAGCAGGTGTGTCTGGGCATGCTGTTCATGTCAGAGCTACATTATAGGAAGTGAGCATCTTGTATTCAATGGGTACACTGATGCAGTGTGACACCATACTTGGAGCTATATACTCTGTATTCTGTTTCTGTGTGCAACGTTTTCATAATAGAATATAGTCCACCCTTAACTATCTAAATCAATGTGTAGTTTGATATCGATGTTACGTTCCTGTCTTTTGCTCTACGTGTAGCAGGAAGCATGCAAGGCAAGTTATCACGTAGTATGGAAATGCTGTACATGTATATTTATGAGCGGCAATACAGGCATTCCAAACACAGCTATAACTACAAGGGTACGGGTGGAAGAGGTAGCATTCACAGAATTAATATCGGTGGGAACTCAGTTTGATTTTGATAGGAATGCTGCATCTCCAGGTTTTCATGCAGGTCATGGGCCCCATTAACGGGGAGTTGAGCACTGCATGTAGAGACTACCAGTGCACCACCACACATCCCTGCAGGCCTGATTCAGCAGCAGAAATCAAAGATCTACCATGCAAGCCACCCCCTCCTTTCGGAGACCAGCAGCTGAAGAGGGCTTTAGTTAATAAAGTTTGGTGCTCACAATATGATAAATTATAGCTTACCGCAAAGAGGCCGTTGGCAAGGCTTCCTTTCTGGAAGGCATACTCCGAAGACAGCTCTGCCAAGTCGAGAAGGGCAGAGGAGGAATAGCCCATGGAATAGCCGGCAACAAGCGACCCAACGTTGACGGCAAGTACCGACAGGAGTACCGGCCAAACTGGCGCTCGCTGCTCACTGCAATCTGTTTTCATCGCCGCTGCCTTAATTAAAGATCAATTTCTGCACACTGTACACGTACATATAAGGGGCTTCCTAGTAGGGGGCGTGGCTCACCCCACTTGGGTGATGTGAGGGCGTGGCTCACCCTATTATGATGTAAGGGGCGTGGCTGAGCGCTAGTGATAATGTTTGAGTACTTAGGCTTGGCCTACAGAAATTCTGACTACACCGCCATGATCACTATCATGCACTGACCTGGATGTAAAAAGTTGGTGTTGAAATTCACCTTGGTGGTGGAGATATGAGCCTGGGGCGTTTTTAGGAAAGGCACACGAAGATTCAGACCACACGGCCGTGCGCTACCAGCGAGTTGCAACCGGTTGCATCGGCTGCTACCAGGAGTGCGGTTGCCCCTCGTTATATACGTAGCTTTTTTTATTTTTTTATTTTTTATTTTTTTTATAAAGTTCTGCATACAAGCATGGTCCATGAAATAGCAAAGCTAATACGATACATGAACCTAAACGTAAGACAATAATATAACATTCTTAAATATAAGACTACTTGGTGCACATACAACAGATGTTGGTAAACTGTTCCAAAAGCGGAGCATGTGAGGGAAAAAGGAATTATAGTAAGTGTTTGTTCTGGCATATGGTACAGTGAAATAGGAAAAGGTACGCATATTGTAGTTGGAGGGGGGATGTGGAAGTAATAAACCTTGAGGGATAAAACTGCCACCGTGCACAAATTGATACATCATATTGGCCTTTAATTGTAACCGCCTTTGTTGGAGAGATGGTATGTCCAGATACGACAGCATACTTTCATAGTCCATGACCCAAGATTTGCAGCATATTTTGCTAGCAAATTTTTGCACATTCTCAAGTAGGGTAATGTCCTTAGTGAGGTGGGGGTCCCATACTGTACATGCGTATTCAAGGTGTGGCCTAATACATGACAGGTAGAACTGACGGAGGGTGTTTGAGTCTGCATAGTTGTAGAATTGACGATAGAGTAAGCCCACTAGTCTCCTGCTTTTAAGGCAGATAGACTGAAATGGTCCGACCATGACAGACTAGAGGTGATGGTAACACCAAGGTACTTGTAGCTTTGAACTTGTTCTAGCAGCTGACCAGCCAGATAGAGTCGGGGACACTCATGGGTCTTGCTCCTTGTTATTAACATTTGTTTGCACTTTGCTGTATTCAGGGTTAGGAAGTTCCCGGTCATCCATTGTTCAATGCTAGTTACATCCTCCTGCATTTGGTTGTAGTCTGCATTTGTTTCGATCGATCTGTAAAGTAGCATATCATCCGCATAGACAACCATTTTGGAGCCCAGCTTCAGGTCAGCCAGATCATTGATGTAAAGGATGAACAAAAGAGGCCCTAGGACCGACCCCTGAGGAACTCCAGAGAGAACAGGTCGAGGTCTGGAAGAGACACCATTTAGGACAACCCATTGTTCTCTGCCTTTGAGGTAATCACAGATCCATCTCAACAGAAAATCATTTAGACCACGAGATTGAAGTTTGCTAACAAGTGTGGCATGTGGTACGGAGTCAAATGCTTTGCGTACATCGAAAAAGACAGAGCAAACTGGTTTACCAGCGTCCATACTCCTCAGCCAATCATCGATAATAGTGGCTTCTAGCTTCTACGAGTACAACTGGTGAATGAATCATCAGGAATACCTATGTAGTGCCTGAACCATATTGCATGTGTACTAGGAAGTTAATGCAATTACGCTCTAATAACTCCTAACCAGCTTGTCAGAAACCAGGGTAACCCCTACCACTCCATATTTTGTGTGCACATGCAGTTATTACCCCACGCGCGCATGCGCGAAGCGGGGTTAAGCAATCGGTTTTGTCCGTCTGTCAGTCGTCTGTCTGTCTGTGCCGTCCAAAAAATTGAAATCTCGCCACATAGACCCTCATAAACCATCGAAAGGGAGTCAAACAATAGCAAAATATAGCAAAAAACTGCTCTATGTGTACCTGACTGAAGTCAAAGGCGCTTCGTTTCGCTGTATTTCGGCTATTTCCTACTTTTCATAACTATTCATAACATTGGCTCCACCTCTTCGTCCCATCCAGAACAGAACACGTAGTGCATTTGGAAACTTCATGCTTCGAGATGACCGCTAGAAAACAGTACTTTCCCACGATTTATGTACTTACAGACGTCGTGACTATTGTTTAGGCTGTTTTTTCCAGCTATTTCCTATTATTTGTAACATTTGGCCCCACCTCTTCAGCTTACGTGTTGTACAACCTAAGGATAGAAACTGGGAGATATAAAAGACCTCAAATTCCAGCAGAGCAACGAATATGTCTATACTGTAACAGTGGAATGGTGGACGACGAGAAACATTTTATAACAGGCTGCAGAATCACACAGGGCTACAGAGATATTTTGTACAAAGCTGCTTCAAAAGACAACCCTGCTTTTCTAGAATTATCAGAACAAGAGAAGATGTTATTTATGTTCACCACCACCAACACCAACATTATTAGGAAGCTAGCTTGGTTTATATCAGAATGCTTTTCGTGCAGAATGTGTTTTACCGGCATATAAATCCTTCATTTTTGTCACTTAGTCCTTATACTTGTCTGTCATTTTATATGTAGCTACTGACTGATGGGCCACCTTGGGCCTCTACAAGTCATTAAAATTCATCAATAAAGCTATATACGGTAAGCGGTCACTCCCACACCTTGGATATGGCCATACACGAACACAGTATACGTGATAGCACCTGTTCGATGCTCATCGGCAGAGATGCCACGTCGATTGTAGCTGCACTGTATCCTGTAGACGTTCCGCGCGGGGTATGTGTTCTATGAACATCTCTAGTATTCTTTCTGTGCTAATGCTTGCAAGCACAAAGTTGTATCTGAAAGAGTAATAATTGTGCGCTGGAATCGGAGCGAGAGTACCAGCTTCTTTAGCAGTTTCCAGACTGCGTCAGTATATTATGTCCCTTGACTTTGGAATTGTGACCACATTAATTTGTGTCACAATTCTGCATACCTCACACCAGTAGGTGTATCAAGTCTCTCAAAATACTGTCATCATGCACGTTTGTATAGCTGTCTTTGAAAACAAGCTTGTCTGTGTGATCAGGCTTTATACATGTAGTCAGACTATGATCAGGTTGGGTGACTTCCGAGAAGATGGAAGGTTTTCAATTCGACTAATAACGCAAGACAAACTCCCAGTCACTAGTTTTACCCATATGAATGGTGGTGAGAGTTTGGTGCAGTACAACAGTCAATGACAATGTACGGTACTAATACTCCATCACTGTCTGGCTGCTGATTTGCTATCCACTGCTTCACTCCACATTGCGGATAAGAGACACACATAATCAGAGAACGCGGTAGCGTTCTCTATTTAGGGATGGCTAAGGAAATTTCGAAATACCATACTGATACACCAGCAGGAAAACGGCCAAAGAAGCTACTACCCCCCAAACCAAGCATGCAGACAGAATGACACTGCCTAGCAGTTCACAAAAACACTCGCAAACGTACCTGAGAGTACGCGGGAGTCGAGTAATAAGTCGCCGTAAAATTCCGATTTCGTCATCTTCTTTCTTCTTCTTCTTCTTCTTCTTCTTCTTCTTCCTCATTGACTAGCATAGCTGGACAACAAAAGCATTTCCTGAGCTAGTTCACTCACAGAACAACATCGCTTTCGTCGTAGTAGCTCCTTTCGGCCCTTTTGACTACATACTGGCAAGAACGGCACTGCTGGCTAGCTACGATTCCGTGAATTGCTAGCACGAAGCCATTTTGATGCAACCAGAGGTCACGCGTGCCAAATGCGCATGCGCAGTTCACATGCAAACGCACGTTGCATTCTTTTTTACAGCATTTTGGGCGCTTGGTGATCAGCTGAATCCTTGTGAATCCATCCTCTGGTGCCTCACTACCGCTGCGAGGAATTTATACCAACCGGTTCTTGCCAAGATCTATCGTGACTATGCCATCATGGAGGCGTGGCTTTCTTTTCATGACGTAACTACAGTGCGGAACATGTAATACTGTGAGTGAGGCTAGAGTTTTGGAATACTCATATTATTAGTGGAAATAGCTAGAATGAAGCATCAAAGCCTGCTCAGTGCCCAGCAGAAGGTTCACATCCATCAAGGCAATTAATAATCTGACATCAGGAAAGTTAGCTACGCATTCCATGCGCTCAAAAAACCTCACAAACTAGAAACAAAAAATTTTCTTACAAAAATTACAAATGATTTAGTGATGGCCACCCCGATCGACTCCCGAAAAAGCAGACAAACAAGGAATGCCATTAACCAGCCTCAGTCCCCATCCCATCCCTAAATTCTACATTTTTCAATGGGATGGGACTGAGGCTGGTTAATGGCATTCCTTGTTTGTCTGCTTTTTCGGGAGTCGATCGGGGTGCCGGTGGCCATCACTAAATCATTTGTAATTTTTGTAAGAAAATTTTTTGTTTCTAGTATTAGGCCTATATAAGTATCACCATAGTACCAAGCTATACCGGAAAATATCACGAGTTTGTTGCCGTAGTATTGTTACGAGTGCGAAGCACGAGTAACAATGCCGAAGGCGACAAACGAGTGATATGTTTCCGGTATAGCTTGGTACTATATATGGTGATACTGATTTTATCATACAAACCTGGAATTTCATTGCACATTCCTCTACCAATGAACGTAGCGAATGCGCGTTACCATAGCTTGCTCATGGCGACAATATTTTCATTTCTGGTTGCCAACCCTTCGCGTTAGTACGGCAAGCTTCAAACGCTTGGGCGAGAAGGCCTGCGTACCAAGCCCAAGGCGGAGCAACGCCGATAACTGGCAGCTGTACGGTCGGTCCACACTGGGCAGTTGTACGGTCCATTTCAAGTATACAAACGAGTTCAACCTCGACTTCCGGAAGTATCGAGATGTAAGTCAGCCCTCTTCAGGAGCCCAAAAGGTAGTCAGTACCAGCTAGTCCAGGTAGTCTCTATCACAGAAACTATCACAGAGTTGCTGTAGCGCACGTGACTTACTGTACGCGTGACCAACAGTACTAGACTAATACGGATTTTTCACGTGACCTACAGTACAAAATACGGGTTTTTATCAACTGCGCTTGCGTACCAGGCTTTTCCATTGACTGCTGTACATTATTCAAACGTAGTGTATGATAAAATATATTACAACCATGGTGAGTGGGTAGAAAATGGATTGTACAAGAGTGTCCTGTCATACTTTTGGTTCTAGAGCAGAATTCTAGCAACCAGAAATGATAGCTTTTATCACACTAGTACGCTACTTCTTGGGATACCAGTTGCCAAGTCTTGTTTCCAGTCAAAGTCAGGATATGGTGGTGATACTGCAAGAGGTACACATCAAACATCACAGCAAAATTTCTGAGCCCCTGGTATTCAGCTGGCTGCTACAGGCAGTGGGTTTAATTAAGTAACAGGCACTAGTTAGAAGCCAGCACTATGATGTAAAGAAGTATCACATGCTCCTGAGGCAAGGCATGCTGCAGCTCGCATGCTCCTGAGGCAAGGCATGCTGCAGCTCACATGCTCCTGAGGCAAGGTGTGCTGCAGTTCACGTGCTCCTGAGGCAAGGTGTGCTGCAGCTCACGTGCTCCTGAGGTAAGGTGTGCTGCAGCTCACGTGCTCCTGAGGTAAGGTGTGCTGCAGCTCACATGCTCCTGAGGCAAGGTGTGCTGCAGCTCACGTGCTCCTGAGGCAAGGTGTGCTGCAGCTCACGCGCTCCTGGGGTAAGGTGTGCTGCAGCTCACGTGCTCCTGAGGCAAGGTGTGCTGCAGCTCACGTGCTCCTGAGGCAAGGTATGCTGCAGCTCACGTGCTCCTGAGGCAAGGTGTGCTGCAGCTCACATGCTCCTGAGGCAAGGTGTGCTGCAGCTCACGTGCTCCTGAGGCAAGGTGTGCTGCAGCTCACGTGCTCCTGAGGCAAGGTGTGCTGCAGCTCACATGCTCCTGAGGCAAGGTGTGCTGCAGCTCACATGCTCCTGAGGCAAGGTGTGCTGCAGCTCACATGCTCCTGAGGCAATGTGTCCTGCAGCTCACATGCTCCTGAGGCAAGGTGTGCTGCAGCTCACGTGCTCCTGAGGCAAGGTGTGCTGCAGCTCACGTGCTCCTGAGGCAAGGTGTGCTGCAGCTCACATGCTCCAGAGGCAAGGCGTGCTGCAGCTCACATGCTCCTGAGGCAAGGTGTGCTGCAAGTGGTCACAGCAACCCTACCTTTCTGAGAGTAGATCTGTGACCGACACTCATGACAGTGATTCCTAGCTGCTGGATGGTCGTGTAGAAGTAGTACTCACTGTTCTCACTGAGTGAACATGAGGCCTCATCTAGAACTATAGTGTGTGTGTATGTGCATGTGTGTGTGTGTGTGTACATGTGTGTGTGCATAGCATGAGTATGTATGTTGTGTGTGCATTGTACCGGTACAGGGCAATGTGTATGTGTATGTGCATGTGGTATGTGCATAAGCATGCAGTGCATTTGTGAATGTAACGTAGTCTCTCGAAAATACGCCCATGGGCGATGAATTTAAAATCTGCTCAAAGAGGGGGATGGGCATATTTTCGAGGACCCCTCTCCCGAAAATAGGCCCACCCTTGACTCGAAAGTAGGCCCACCCAAGTACATGCGTACACAAGTGCAATATTGCAACAGTCATTCTAGCAAGGCTTAACTACTACTAGTCCCGGAGTTTCTTGGTGAGCAGGAACAATCTCTTCGTGTGAGTAGCTACAGGAACAGCAAACAAGACATAGCAGGACTGCTTGAATGACGTACAGTGCGCAGACTATCTTCGGGACTTGCCGATTGCTGCTGCTTCCTAGAAATCCATAGTGCGCTGCTAGTGCTACGCTAGGCGATTGCACACACGAAGACACAAACATGCAATGCACAGCGCGTGCACGGTCTCATGTCATGCATTCAGTACACAGTTGATTATGCAATGGCATGCAACATAATGAAATTCATTGCAAATAGTACCATAGCCAGCCTTCATTTCTTAGTCCAACCTCTTTGACAGTGCTTCTTCCGGAGCTATTCTAGTGCTTTCCTGTTCGAGCTAATAGGGTGGGCGTACTTTCGAGTAATAAATGACCCTTTGCAACAACTTGTCGCGAAAAAGGGGGGTGGGCGTATTTTCAAGAGACTACGGTACATTCACAAAAGAGCTTCCACGTAGAGAGCACACATACAGGTGTTCACAGGCAATGTGGTAACATGCAGTCTTGTCCTCACTTGCAAATGGCGGCTTGTGATAAAAGAGTCTTGCAAACGCTATCTTCTGCGTCTCTCCTGGTGAGACAATGTCATGCCTGCACAGCAGAACAACACCACTATACTCACTGCAACAGGTACACCACGTGGGCAGATAGTGTCATCACATATTTGCATGAGTAGGCTTGTTAATGGAGAGGTCTATTGCTCAGGAAAGGATTCCCTGCTTGACGGCCTATGTTCACTGCATGTTCCTTGACAACATGCAATTATGGCACACCATCAAGCTTGCAATTTTGGCTGTGATTGCACAGCCAGTCTACAGAGAGTTTGTACAACCATGCAATCCGAGATACTACAATCAACTCCTACAATACTGTACAGTACCACTAACCAATTTCCTTGGACTGGTGTGTTGATACCACCCAGCCTCTCTCTCAGGAAAATCTAAATTCAAAGTACATAGTAAAAGAATAATAAAATCAGCTGGTCAAAGTACCTACTCTCGGTGATGTGGTTAGGCGGTGCAAACTGGTAACTTGGGGCAACCCGAGTGTGCCCAACACACAGTCAGTAGAATGACGATTTGTCTATGAGATCCCTGCACGGGGATACGCGCACCATATACTTAATTAAACGCCATTTCATAATTTTTTGGTCGCCAAAAATAAAACCGTGTGATTCGACTTGGACTTGGAAGACCGTACTGACATAGGCACAAACAGTGTAGAAAAGGCCGTTCTTCCAAGGACTGTACTGCCTAGCCATCTGTCACACCCTAGTGCTTCCGATGGCGTGTCTCCAAACAGTAGAATCGAGTTGCTGGCAGACTATTGGCGAATAGTTTGCTGGAATTGATTTAACCAGCGTACAACGGCTACAGTATGACTACAGTATAGTCTGCATGTTGACTACCCTCCCTGCTTTGTATCGAGTGATTGTCTGACCATGCCCACAGCGTGACGAGCCCATAACCTAAAATCGTACAGAATGCTACACAGAACCAATTTGACTTGGAATTGCACAACAGAAGCAAGAGCAATTTCCTTTGTTGGCTGCATGGTGGTGGAATTATCATTTGATTAGGTAACCCCTCGGACACTCAAGCCCCACAAGTGAATGGGACTGGGTATTCCACACTTCCTGGATACCATTTGCTGCAAACATGGCAGACTGGGTCAAACTAGTTCCAAGTGATGGTATCTTAGCAACTAACCACTAGCAAGAGCAGCCTGTCAAAATGCTGTATATATTTCCACAGTAAATAATCAGCATGCTTATACAGGATATCATACCAGTCCGGCCATTTGCAGAGCCTCATTGATTCTGTCCACAAAGAGTGCCGGTGTACCTAGAGAGTCACAAGACCACCACACACAAACCGGAGGAAGTAAACAAGTGTACTTGCACAACAGGAAATCACTACAAGTAGCCGTCCGAGAGATCAAAGGCTCTGGTAAGCTCCTGTTTTGCTTGCACTGTGGGTTACTGAACAAACCCTGTTAGCCTCATACCAGAATGACTATGGGAATGAGACCAGGCTATTCATACGTACCTGACACTTCTAAGTCTGTCAACAACTTGGGTTTCTCCGGGAAAGCTACCTACATAGGAGGAAGTACTACTCAGTCATTTTGGTAGTAATCTCTAGTAATCCCTAGTAATCTCTAGTAATCCCTAGTAATCCCTAGTAATCGATCCCTAGTAATCTCTAGTAATCCCTAGCAATCCCTACCCTAGTAATCCCTGTAATCCTAGTCAATCTCTAATAAGGACTACATTTCAATATGCTACACTATGGGCTTGTGATTACCGTATCCTCCTTGCAAACAGTCCATATATTCATGGTGTGCTGAACTCCAGGCTGCCCACACAATATAAAAATTCCATCCTTGATGTCATGAGAGAGATACTAGGCAGCTACTTCAGTTAAGTCTTGCTAGCCAGTCTTTCACTTTGCTGAGAGGCTCTGGCTTACCACCGATGGCTATACACTCCTGGAAGTTACTATAGAGATTACTAGAAATGTTGTGTGACATGTGCATTGCAAGTTATAGTAGTCACACACTTGGGGTGCTGTGCACTGTCCTAGCTAGTCACGTCTGCACAGCTGTCGTGCTCTGCTGCTCTCCCTCACCTGATCAGCCAGGGAGCCACTCGTGAGGTATGGCTTCTGGGGAAGAAACATCACATAGTGGTGGCTGCCGTCCGGGCAGAGGCAGGCTGATCCCTTCAGAGGTCTCCAGAGATCCCGCAACACCCGCAGGATGGAGCTCTTGCCACTTCCTGTAGGCAGGTACATCCATGGCCTAAAATTAGTACTAGCCCAGTAGCTGTCCAGTAATTATTGTTATTACTAGCCCAAGCAACTCATAATAGTACTAGCCCAAGTGGACACTGCTAGTTTATTACATCTACAATAGGTGCATTACAGTTGGATAACCAGCCCGTATACTAACATGCACTGAAGTGAGAACTGCCCTCCTGGTTATGCAACTAGAACGGTACCTCAGGTCTTACTCTCACCTTGTGGATACTTCAGCTGACCCTGATTGCATCCACCTGCTCATACTACTGTCATGCTGCTTGTAGGCAGTTAGCTCATGGCTTGTTTCAATTAACGCACATACGTGAAGTCATATCCTTTCAATTACACTGAAGTGAGTAATGGCGAGGGGCCAATTGGAAAACAAAAGCACTCATAGAATCTCTGTGTACCTCACCTGAGTGCTATACAATTTGATTTGCTTATACAGGACAAATTTACCCCTACAAGGAGTGTAGAAACAGTCTACGGTATTAGCTGAGAGTTACCTGAGTCTCCAAGTATCAAAACATTTTTGCCTTTCTTAAATTGCAAATTCAATCCTATATGAGTGAGTGTGGGTGTGATGGGGAGGAAGAGGAAGGGAGGGGGGGAGGGAGGGTAGGGAGAGAGAGGAAGGGGAGGGAGAAGGAGGGAGGGGAGAGAGGAGGAGAGACCATACATAGGATTATTACGTGGCCTGAATCAGCGTTTGCTGCACATAATTATGCAACTGATATAATGATATGTACCTTCAACCAGTGGTATGGTTTGGTGTGGGGGAGCCACTGAGAGATTGCTGAGAACAGCTGCGAACTCTGTGCACTGGGGCGGGAGGGGGCGGCTGTGCAGGAAGCAAAACGAAGAGATCTTTCAAATTACACTCTTGTGGAAAAAGACATGCATGAAGGTGTCTCCTTTCCCATATACTCCCACTCCTGATCCCCTCCCCAAGCCCCTCCCCCAAGCCCCACCCCCCAAGCCCCTCCTCCGATCCCCTCCCCCAAGCCCCCTCCCACACCTATTAGAGTTGATTGAAGGAATTACAGTTCCAATTTTACTGTCCTCTTCACTGCAACTGTCTTCCTTCTCTTCTTCCTCATTTTCCTCCTCTTTCTCATCTTCTTTCTTCCTTGAGATCAATTGTTGGAGGGCTTCAATTAGCTCTCCTATTCTGCGCAAGGGTAATGGCAATACAATCAAGATAGTCTCACTCACAGTCTCATGCCCAGACCTTATTAATTATACTCATCCCCGGCAAGAATGGTCTGGTGATACATACCTCTCAGTCAGAAACTTTATGGTGGGTACATGAGAGCTAACACATTCAAATTGAGAAGAACAATTACAGACTGCGTGGGACTGCATGAGGCAGCTGTAGTCTCGGCCCCAGACCCCAGTGCGGATCACTTACAGTATCTTGGGCTAGGAATGAGATACGAGGCTGGAATTTGCACCATTGTGATCAGCACAAACGGAGCATTCACATGATGTCCATTTTGCAGTAGGTTGAATTTTGACCCAAAATCATGAAAAACCATGGATTATAGCCTTTGGTTGAGTGCGATTTTTGGCCAAAATGTGACCTATACTGAAAATCCATTTTAGGACATCAGTTGAATGTTCTTTTCATGCTGATCACAATGGTGCAAATCCCAGCTTCATATCTCATTCCTAGCCCAAGTTACATAGCAAATAAATGTACTGCGCCTTGCCTCATTCCCATGCAGACCTCTACACCGCCAGTTTTTCGCTTACAATACTGAAAGCGATAAAAAACTGGACTTGGGAATGAGGCTATGCATGCCCACAGGACGCCCTCCGCAACAAGTGGTATAATTGGGAGAAATGGTGCCAAAATGTGCCATAATTGGGAGAAAATGGTGTCCAAAACATGCATTTGGATGACACAGTCACAAGATCTTTTCATGCATGATAATTTTCACACCATTGATTTGAGGCTCTTACAAATTAATCTTGGAGCCCAACCATACCTGTGTGTGTAGCCAGCTATGTCAGTGAAGGCGACGGCAGTATCCACTAGGGTGGAGAACTTGTTCAGGAGGTACATGGAAACAAAGGCATTCTGGCGACAGGGGGAGAGGTCAGAGTGGAGAGGTCAGAGTACAGTCACTACATGACTTGAGAGTACTGCATTTCTGTGTCATGGACAGTACTATTTCATGTTGCAGTGACCATTCAGGGAAGTATGACAAATGGCAATCTTCGTGGGTATCAATCCATTTTATTTAATGTTACTAATTTTGTTTATGGTATGCATAACGTATGGTGACGTTCAATACACACATGGCACGAGAACACACACTGCTCGTCAAGCTCGTCCCAATCATTTGCTGCATGAGGTGAGTTCATGCTACTCGAAATACTAGCTGCAGGCACTACTTCAGGGCATTCAGCAGCACTTCTACTCAGGGTGTGGGTATGATCTGAGGGTGTGGCTACGATCTGAGGGTGTGGCTACGATCTGAGGGTGTGGCTACGATCTGAGGGTGTGGCTACAATCTGAGGGTGTGGCTACAATCTGAGGGTGTGGCTACGATCTGAGGGTGTGGCTACGATCTGAGGGTGTGGCTACGATCTGAGGGTGTGGCTATGATCTGAGGGTGTGGCTACGATCTGAGGCTACAGTCTGAGGGTGTGGCTACAATCTGAGGGTGTGGCTACAATCTGAGGGTGTGGCTACGATCTGAGGGTGTGGCTACGATCTGAGGGTGTGGCTACGATCTGAGGCTACAGTCTGAGGGTCCGGGTGCACCTACAATCTGAGGGTGTGGCTATGATCAAAGGGTGTGGCTACGATCTGAGGGTGTGGCTACAATCTGAGGGTGTGGCTATGATCTGAGGGTGCAGCTACGATCTGATGGTGGCATCATAGAAATACTACAAACACGTACCAGTTTGGAACAAGAGATTGCAGGCCATCTGCAGAAACGTGGATCCTACAGATTCACAGGAGGCGCATCTGTAAGATCCACTTTCAAGCAAGTTGGATCTTTCAGGAGAGCTACTTATATGTTTTCATCCAAACAGCAAGTTGGGAGCACAGACAGAAGGACAGACTGGCAGACAGACACATAGACAGATAGACAGACAGACAGACAGACAGATGAACAGACAGACAGGTGCAGAGGCAAATCGATAGCTGGATAGATCGACAACCTTGCTGATGATTGAGCTGAGCTTGGATGGATCCAGACTGTCGTACTTCCCAGAAAACACAGTGATTCCGACCAGAGAGTAGCTGATGATGGAGCTCACATAGTCAAACACATTTACAGACACTGAAGATGAAGCAGAGAAGAAATGGAGAACAACTTGAAAGCTACCTCCCACGGATATTGCATGGCGCTCTCCTATTGTACATGCTGTTGCTAAGGACAATGCTAGGGCTGTTGCGTGGGCTGTTGCTATAGCCATTGTACATTTTAGTCTCATACCCAAGCCCTATAGGTATGAGCGTAGTAGAGATTTGCATCAAATGCTGTTTCAGCTGTTTAGAAGAACGACAGTGTGTTTAGCAAGTATCAAAAACAGTCTGGGTCTTATTACATCCTCCGAAGCCTTAGCTGTTCCAGGTTCGAACTCCTTCCACTCCCTGCAAATATAACAAGTGAGTCTTTAAAAGACTTGATGTGTCTCGGCACGACTTGGTATCAGCTAGAATCATGCAGAGGACATGGCAGCTGCTTAATCCTTTATTATGACTGCAAAATCTGTTAGCTATGAGACTTTCAGCTTAAGTGAGCGTCAATATCCTTGGAGGTTCTGTGTGAGCAAGGGGTGGGTCAGGACAAAGGGTGAAAGCAGTATGGTCGTGTCTGGGCTTGATGTTTAGTCAACACCTTGGCCAATTCTTTCAGCACTTATCTATAGGCCTATAGCTAGCTAGCTAGAGCTGAGTGAGCTTTAGTATGCACTTGGGATGGCTGAGTGCAGCACACTGGATGGGTGAGTATTCATTGTCCTGAATTAAGTATTAGAGCTACGTAGCAGCAGTCTTGGTAAGAGGATTCATGAGCAGCCATGCAAACCCATAATCATATTTGAAGATCTAGTTGCACGTTATAAATACGTTTGACACCCTATTAAGGGTGTAGAGCATGCATGCAGCACTTGCGCGGGCGCATTGCGAAAAGCGACGTACGTACCACGTACCACGTACGTACCTACGCATCCAGCACTGTGTCTCGGCACTTCGGTGCCGAGACAAAAAAATTGCTACACTGCAAATATCAAAATTGGAGGCTGGGAACAAAGTAAAGTTCATCTTCTCAAGGCTTACAGGAGTATGAGGGAAGGGGTAAGAGGGGAGGTAAGACGGAGGGAGGGAAGGGATAAGAGGAGAGGGATATAAGAGATCAGGGGAGGAATAAGAGGGGAGGGGTAAGAGGGAGGGAGGGGAGGGGTGAGGGAGGGAGGGAAGGGATAAGAGGTCAGGGGAGGAATAAGAGGGGAGGAGGGAGGGAAAGGATAAGAGGGCAGGGGAAGAAAGAGAGGGGAGGGGTAAGAGGGAGGAACAAGAGGGGAGGGGTATTATAAGGAGACGGGTAAGAGCGGGATAAGAGGGTGTGGCATGTGCAAGAAAGAGATTTAGATATCACTTACTGTTCAGTAGAAACTGCCAGTGGACGACACCACGTTGAGTGTGCAGCAGAGACTACAGGGGAAGCAGCAGTAATTGCCGTCTCTCTCACTCCAACGCCATCAATCTACGTATATACCTTTAGCAGCCTGTTAGACTTTTCTCCTTCAAGGTTTCCGGCCCTGAGGAGGACAGACCGATGACATCATACGGTAGCATAAAACAGGACGTGGAAGAGGCCACAATTTTGAGAGCATGAGAAAGAACTGAGGGCCTGAGAACTGAGTATAATGATATATTCGGCAATGTTGTTATACATCTGGAGGCCTGAAGCCGCCATCAGTGGCTAGAGCCTCATGAATAACTCCTAGATACAATTCAGTAGTCTAGTGCCCAGACCACACCCCCTCGCGGTTCTCCCACGAGGGGGTGTGGTTCTGGGCATGAGACTAACAATTCGGGCATCACCATCACTCACTGGTAGAAGGCCACAGACTCGGCACTGGCCCTGACCTGGACATGGTGGAACCTGCAAGGGAGAAACAAAGCAGCTGCCAATCCAACATGTACAAGCATAATTATACAGTAACGTTCATTGAAGGACTAGTCTCGTCCCTGGAAACAAGGCTGGCAAGGACTAGTCTTATCCCTGGGAACAAGGGTAGCATTGAAGGATTAGTCTTATCCCTGGGAACAAGGGTAGCATTGAAGGACTAGTCTTGTCCCTGGGAACAAGGGTAGCATTGAAGGACTAGTCTTGTCCCTGGGAACAAGGGTAGCATTGAAGGACTAGTCTTGTCCCTGGGAACAAGGCTGGCAAGGACTAGTCTCGTCCCTGGGAACAAGGCTGGCAAGGGCCTACTGTGCCAGACTAGCAGGACTTGCACAGGGTGTGTATGTCAACAACTGAAAATATGTATGAACCTGAAGTTCCCTTCTTGTCTCTCCTGTCTGAATACAAGGGAGATGATTGGGCCCATGATGAACTTGTTGATCACCGTGGATACCAGAAAGAAGGCATAGATGCACACGGGTCCTATATACCCCATGCTATGAGGGAGGGAGGGAGGGAGGGAGGGAGGGAGGGAGGGAGGGAGGGAGGGATGGAGAGGGAGGGAGGGAGAGGGAAAGGGAGGGAGAGGGGGAGGAGGGAGAGGGGGAGGGAGGGAGAGGGAGGGGGAGAGGGAGAATCATTGCAGTGAGGGGAGTAGGGAGGGAGGAGTGGAGAAGGGATGTCACGCTGTTGAGGCACTCCTTTCCAAAACTTCGACTTTAATAATCAAACCATGCACGAGTACAATCAAGTTCAAATTAACTCTCTACCAACCAAGACGGCAAATGCCATCATGAGCTCCCCATAAGCCCGTAAGAATTTCTATGGGGAATTTAATACTAGGACATTATACCTTAATAAAGGGTTTGTTCCTTATGGTTGACAAAGAGTTAAATCATCCGCACCAAATGCACATTAGAACCACAAAACTTGATTCTAACACAAAAGTTTGTTTCCACCCACGAAAATAACACAGTATACAGTATCCTAGCTACCATAGATATTTACAGGTCACCAGCACAACTTGGTCAAACAAACTGAAACTGATTTGGCTCCAAAATGGTCTGAGTTATTTTTCTATGCACACCACTTGCATTACCTATGATAGGTCAGGTAGGTGTAGTAGGCAATCGTGAAGGGCGAAATGACAATCTTGGGTATAACTTCGCTCAGTTGCTCACAGAACCGATCCACGTCTTGTGTGATCCGCTGGTCACTGAGAGAGAGGGATCACATGGCAGTCAGGTGATAGTCATGTGATCTATACACAGACTGACATATGCATACATGTGTGGTATAGACTCATTCCCAGGTCCATGCTGAAATCTGGGGGGTTCTCGAATTGGGGTAGCTCTTCCTTTGCCAATTACTGCACAGGTGAACATGTGCTAATAGATACAGATTACTGGAGACATGCCACAAAGTACTGACACAGGTAGCCTCGTTCCCAGGCCCGAGACGGCGAGGAGAAAAGGGCCTGGTTTCCAGTGTTTGCGCATGCGCTTAATTATCTGTAACCGTAACACGTATTCATAAGGGGGAGGGTGCAAATGACGTCTTCGTAGTCACATGGTCGAGGGTGTGACGCTACCTATTTTGCTACACTTGTCCTCGATCCGCGAGATGAGGGGCGACACAACCACAATTGCACTGCCACCAGCAGCAGACTTACCGGACATTCTTTATTCAAAACAAACGGAAGAGTCTGGTAGCATACTGACTCCACCCGGTAGGTGCCATGGTAGCCACACGAAAACCTCCCATCGTTCAATCGCAGGTCGCTGTTCTAGCTCAATTCAGGAGCGCCTTGCCGCCTGAGGACATAGGAGAGCACGATCGAGAGCTGCTGTAACGCACGCCACTACTACTAAGTACTTGCTAGCTAATTAACTGTACGGATCACGTTATCCACTTCGACGTCACAAGTGTACAAACATAATCGAACGTCCACGGTGCCGGTGGAATTCCACCGCTAGTTAGCGCATGCGCAAACAGTGGAAACCAGGCCCTTTTCTCCTCGCCGTCTCGGGCCTGGGAACGAGGCTATGACACAGGATACTGTGTACTGAGCTGTTTCTGGGACATCTCAAAGTCTGTCAGTGTGGCTTAGTGTCTACTGAGGTCTTGGGTTTGAATCCTAAAATTTCTCTACACCGCCATCACTGTATCCTACAGTTACTAGCCCATTAGTCTGCTGTCCAATCAAGTCACAGATCACCTTTTCACATTCACATTCACATTTGGAGTCCGCATTGGGTTGAATTGCCAAAAGTGTTGGTACCACTGTTCCACTGACTTACGGGTTGTCTATCTTGAGGTCGATCAAGTTGAGATGGTAGTAGTTTGTTCCTGTGAAGTACCGGGTGTGGAGGAACTGGGATATGAGACCCCTCCAGTGAACATACAGGAGACCAGCCAGCATAGCGCTCGCACTCTTGCACTTGTACAGGGAATGGAGGGGGAAGTGAGGGAGGGAGGGGAGGAGGGAAGGGAGGGGAGGGGGGGAGGGGGGGGGGGAGGAGGAAGGAGAGGGGGAGAGAGGGAGGGAGGGGAGGAGGGGAGGGAGGGGAGGGGAGGGGGAGGGGGGAGGAGGAAGGAGAGGGGGGAGAGAGGGGTGGGAGGGGGGGGGAGACATAAGGAGAGGTAGGGGAGGGATGGAGGGAGGGAGGGGAAGGGAGGAAAAGAGGGAGGGACGGAGGGAGGAAGAGAAAGGAGGGAGCATGGGAGAGAGCATGGGAGGGGGGAAGGGGGAGGGGGAGGAGGGAGGAGAGGGTGGGAGGGGGAGGGAGGAGTGAGAGGGAGGGAGGGGGAGGGGAGGGAGGGGAAGAGATAGGGATGGAGGGGGAGATAGGGGGACATAAGGGGAGGTAGGGGAGGGATGGAGGGAGGGAAGGGAGAGAGAGAGGAATGAAGGGAGGATGGAGGGAGAGAGGGAGGGTAAGCGGTAAGCTAGACACTTGAAGCACCTTGGGGTAGACAAATCCAGTAACCTTACCACACACACAGAGGCAACAACCACAGCAGATATCCAGAGTGCCTGCTTGAATGCCTCAACATCCTTCGCAGTTAGTGCCGCATAAAACTTGCTGGGAAGAAGTCCAGTCTGGTAGATGTTATACTCCTCTGGAAGAATGATGTAACAGTGATGTCACTGACAGGTGAAACTAGTCTGTTGAAGGGATTAATGTTCCATGCACCAGATCCTGGTGCATGGAACTGGAATACTCATGGTGCATGGAACAACACTTCCCTTCGCCAGACTAGGTCCCCCTGTGAAAACATACGAAGGAGCCTACTGAGGAGCCAGGACGAACCTGCTGATCGTGCAAACACGAGAATAAGGAAGAGGATAAAGGACTTGGAGCACACACGAGGGAATGCCACTCGCATCACACGCCAGAATCGCTTCACGAATAGTACATTTAACCTATAGAGATGGTGCACATGAAGTTGCAGATGAAGTTGTGAATGGTGAACACAGAGCTTGGATACATATATACGCATGTGCCTATAATATGTGTACGTGTGTGATCTGTGGAAATTATATTCGTACCGAGCTTGGTTGCTTCCAGCCTGTCTTGCACTCCGTTGGGTCACAGATGTATTTCTGAGCTGAGAGGTGAGTTGTGGAGGGAGAAGGGACGCGCCTTCCCCTAGTACTGCAGTTTTGCACAGCTCTGCCATCGACTGTCTTCAAAACACACACGTGGGTCAAGAGGTCAAAGTTCAGGTGCACTTCAATTGGCTGCGATCTTGCATGCAGAAAACCATCTAATCACTCCAAACAGGTA
This sequence comes from Axinella damicornis, assembly GCA_963931865.1. NCBI lineage: Eukaryota > Metazoa > Porifera > Demospongiae > Axinellida > Axinellidae > Axinella > Axinella damicornis. The sequence continues at coordinate 2,101,902 of OZ007510.1, forward strand.
TTTGCGCGAGTGTTTCGTGGAGCTGTATTTTCATGTCCTTGAAAAACACGTAGGACTATTTACATAGGTTGTACCGATGCAAAGGAAGGACAGAAAACCATATAACTGGGGTGTTTACCATGTCAGAGACTAGTCTCATCTCGTTCCCGAGGAGGGTCTGGGAACGAGACTAGTCAGAGCCTCGGGTTTGCAAGCCTATGGGGATGGACTGTAAATGCATGATGCTTCTGTGCTTGTATGACACCCAACAGCCTATATTCAGACCAAGAGGGGTTGGCAATTTGAATGCTATTTTCAATCTGAAAAGGGGCGGAGCTCATTGCAGAAACCAATCCTCACTGCTACTTTTAGGTTCGTAATTATTGACAGACAGTGACTGAGACAGTCGATGGAGGGCGGGGGTGAACGCATCCCAGATTGTACGTCCTGTAAGCTAATAGGAGCAGGTGGATGCTTTGCTGGAGCCGTGTATGCTGTTTATGAGAGGTCGAAACTGCCGTCAACAAACAAAAACAGACACTGGCTTACAGTCATTGGTGTTGGTAGGTCCAGGGACTGCATAATATGCGGGTTGATTCAATGTGATTTGCTTAGCTAGTGATCTGCTTTATCGGTGCACCTAGCAGAAAGTAGCAGATGTCTGACATTGCTACACAGTCTTCCTCTGCCTTGTTCCCACCAGGGTTTGTCACAAGTGTATGCGCAAGAGTGTATGATGACATCATTGTCGATGATGTCATCATCCATTCTTGATCATGGATTGATCATGGATCGTGGAGTAGGTTTAGCCTCGTTCCCATGCAACCTGGGACGTCGACGAGGCTGTACCTACTTCTTTTTCATGCAAGCACTAAACCTTGGTGGAAAGAGGCCAACTTGCCGGATGCCTGTCCATGCAATTCTTGTGCTGTTTAGCTATTGGTCAGTGCAGGTGCACTGATTGGAGCTAGTGCAGGTGTACTGATGGGAGCTAATAGGCTATGATGGTATGCTCATCCATGTATTAAATATTTTGCGTACGTGTTCCTCTGCAGTTGCAGTGAGCCTCGGTGTTGCAAGGTTGTTGACATGATTGTACGAGACTTATACGTGTTGTATTTTAGTATGCTGTGTCAGTGTATTTCACTGTTTTGCCAATAGACGTCTAGAGAATTCGCTCGCGCTAGCACATCACAAGTAGTCTGATGACGTCACTGATTACCGCGTCGATCGCGCGATCGCATATCGCATGTCGGCGATGAGATAAAAATCGGGCATACCTAGCAAGTCGTAGAATCTGTACGAAAGACGAAGATGCAAACGAGTTGGTTTGCGGTTGCACTGCTTGTATTCCGCCTGTATTCAGCGGTTCTGTCGCATCTTCCAGACGCGGTCGATATAGCTGCAACTGGACTGCGATGCCCCACGTGCAAACCTTCAAACTGCACAACGCCGGCTGGTTGTCCTGCTGGCAAGACTCTAGACCCGTGCGGCTGTTGCGACGTGTGCACGAAGGTGGTCAGTGAAGCCTGCGGTGGACCGTGGAACATGGGAGGAGTATGCGACCAATCCCTTAATCTTCTCTGCATTCCCGACGACCCTTATTCCACCTCGCAGCTGGGAACATGCCAAGGTTTGTCTATAATTGAATGCTGCTTGTGGCATAGATATTATATCTATGCTTGTGGTGAGTTTGGTAGCTAGTGCTTCCGCTGGTAGTTATGCAGAACACATCACTGGATTTACCCTAGCCTGCCCTGATTGCACATGCAGCCTTGCATCTATCTCACTGCAGAGATCACCTCCTGCCTTGCATTTGGCTGTGACATTGAGGATGGCCACTGCCACTGCAGATACTCCAATGTTTGTCCTGTGCCACAGTTCAGCTATGCAACCATCGATGACTGTGAAGAGAATGTGCAAAGTAAGGTGCAGAATGGTGTCTGACCACGCCTGTGAGACTAACCCGCATGAAGATGGCCACACATGGTGTATATATAGGATCCTAGCTAGTAGTACCCCCCCCCCCCCCCCCCCCCCCCCCCCCCCCCTCCCCCCCCACCCACCCCAACTGCATGCATGCATATGTGACACAGGGAGTACTTTCTGCCATTGGCTATACATCTATATACACTGTACCCACTTGGTTGAATCTCCTTGTGTTATTATGATCTAGAAACTGCATGTGAGGTGGTGAGATGCCCCGTGGAGGAGTGCCCTGAGGGTATGATCTACGATCCAGGATTTACAACCCCAGGAGAGTGCTGCCCGAGTGGTGGCTCATGTATTTGTGACTTCTCCCAGTGTGAAGTCTGCCCGCCAGGCAGTGAGCTTGTGGTGGTTACACCAGCCAATGAAACTGCTGGACAGTGCTGTGATGTAATCAAGTGCAAAACAGGTGAGCATAATGCAAGCAATGGGGTCCAAATTATTAAGGGATATGCAGGTACTGTTAGCAGCATTATTTGTCATGACTGTAAATGAATTCCTGGTCACATGCATTCATCTTTCATTGAAATGTCTTGGAATTTCGTACTCAACAGTGCATGCCCACTTGCACGCAAACAGCCATAGCTGTCCAGTCAAAATACAGCCCATGGTCATGGATTGTATTTTGACTTGAAGGCTATAGCTATTACCAAGGAGACCAGTAAACAAACAAAACCTCTAGACAATGTGAAAGACACCCTGTCCTGCTATATAGGCATAAAGACTTGCATGTGTATACAAGCCAAATGGATGGATACTCATCGTTCCACCTTATATAGCTATGAAATTGACTTGTTTCTGGTCGTTTCCATAGTAATATTATTCAATTGTGCCCCCCCCCCCCCCCCCCCCCCCCCCCACAAAAACTAAAATGGAAATGACCTGGGAATGGGGCAAGTAATTGGATCAGATCAGTAACAGAATGAGGCTAACCTTGATCCCGTCACGTATGTTATGTCTCTATTTTCTTCATCCAGTACTGGTGAACTGTAGTTATGGTGATATGGAGTTTGCAGATGGAGAAAGATGGCATAAGGACCCCTGCACAGAGTGCACGTGTGACAAAGGTAGCTGGCAGTGTGCACAAGAGAGCTGCCCCCCTCTTGAGTGTGAAAATGTACGGAGAGTTGTTCCAGATGGCCATTGTTGCCCTGTTTGCTTCCCACTAAGTCCGCTCCCGCCAACAGTCTCTTACAACTGTGTCAGTTCCAGTGGGAGGACCTTCACAAATGGAGAGAGATGGAGTGAGGGGCCCTGCAGCAACTGTTTGTGTCAGGATGGAAGAAAGTCATGCAATACAGTATACTGTGAACCAGCTGCCTGCAAGAATCCTACCTCCATCCCTGGGGCCTGCTGCCCAGCCTGTCAAGGTATGGTTGTCTCTTACCTTGAAATGTCACCTAGCTGAGAAATATTGTAGTTGTGATTTCTTGCGTGGTCTTTCAAACTACCTCAAGGAACACCATGCTGCAGAAGCAGTTGGTGCATACCGATTTTGGTCCTTGGTTAATTGTTGTTTCCTCCATATCAAGGTTTGAGCATTCAGCAAAGCACCTAGCAGCTCAGTTGGAAGAGCATTAGCCTCATAAGATGCAAATGATCCTGGGTTCAATTTTGGGGGCAGTGGTGTGTTTACAACTGCATCTCTTTTTCTACTGCAGAAAGCAGTGCTGGTCCTCCTGACTCCACAACTATGCAACCACACCACCCTACTACCACTGGCCTACCGTCATCAGTGACTCACACCATGGAAACCCAGGTTGCTTTCATTTTGGATGTGCCGTTTGAGCGGTATGTGAGTCATGAGCTGCAGCTGCTTGAACACCTGAAGCATGTGTTGGAGAATGGGGACGTGGAAGTGAGAGAGACAATGGCATCTGCATACGGATCCTTTCAGTGAGTCGCAAAAAATGGGCTTTGGCATGCTGAAAATACATGAAGTTTTGCTATTACTGTCTAGAATCAGTTGTGAGTCAACGAAGTGCATTCACATGTGGGTGCATGATCACAGGGCATCCAAAGCGTCAGTATAATCTGCGAGTTGTCCTGTTAGTAAATTAAAGACCACCAGATATCTCAAAGCCTTATGGGAAGTAGTGATGTGAAGTAGCTGCTCAAGTTGCATGATAGGTTGTAAGCATTCACACATAGCTATGCCATTGCTATACAGAACACACCTCGTGGTGGTACTGAGAAGCAGAAATTCGTCAACTGCTGAGGATGTGGTCTCAACAGTGTCCGAAAGAACCAAGGGACTGAATATCGTTCTCAGAGTGGGAGCACTGTCTGATGTTCCTGGTAAGCTATATGTGCCACAACTTTGAGAGATATACAGGAAGCTGTCATCCATGGGCAAAGCCAAGTGACCACTATATATTGCCCATAGAAGCATTACATTTTGCAACTGGGAACAAAAATCTTGATCACAGTGAAAAATTGTCTTTGATCACTGGGTTCAAAGTACAAACACGTAGCCTTATAGTATCCGAGAAAAAATATTGTTGATCCAGTGATCTCAGTACATAGCTTGGAGTTTGTCTTGATCCCCTCTAAAAAGAACAGTATTGATTCCATTTTGATACCGGTCGCAATGTTTCTACACGTGACTACCCCTTGAATTCCATTTGTAACTGTCTAGCCTCGATGTGATGACATAACACACACCTGTGAACCCAATACAGGTTCTGAAACCATGATGCCACTGTTCCCTCTTGATCCATCGGCAACAGCTGCTTCCAGCGAAGTATTGCTCCCCAACAATAGTACAAGCAAGCCAACAACGTTAGAGTCACACACCGTACTCCTAGCAACAACACTCTCTGTTCTGTCAGCAGTAGCAACTGTCAGTCTCATTGGCATACTTGTTATGGCTGCAGTCTTTGTCAAAAGGAGAAAGTCGTCTGACAAAGACAAAAAGCCCACAGATGTCTGAATGACTGTTGAAGTCCATGGGCATACATGTATGTGTACCAAGTTATTGTAGCATAGCAAAACCCAACCGTAGCCAGCTGATTCAGAGCACGTCCTTGCATTTTATTATTCCAGTCGTCATTTCAAATTTGTTTTCATAAATCAACATTGTCAGCAAAATCTCTCCTACAGTATAAAACCACTGTCCTCTCTCAGTGGAATATAATAGCACATATGACATGGACAAGGCATATACAGCAATGTAGCGTAGTGTGAACAACCACCGTAAGTATGTCAATTGGACTCACACAATACCAACAAAAAAAACAATTTGTTCAAGAGTTATGAGTTGGTGAGAGAGTCTTGACATGATGTCATTCCTCAAGCATCATGACGACGGTATAAGGTCTTGTAATGGCAATAAAAAAAGTAATGGAATGTTAATTGGACGTGATGGTGACAACAGAAAAGGAATGGTAACAAAACCAATTTGAGACAAACGTGGCAAGGGTGGAGAGAGGCCACTTTCTTCAAACACCCGGGACGAAACAAACACACAGCAACACAAGTGGTAGGTTATGATCCAGCATAAAAGAAATATTACTAACTTAGGCCTTACCTGGTCCTGTGTAATGGGGTTAAGTATAGATAATTTAATTTGCTATGAATAATTGACATTGCCTAGTGGAGTGAGTCTCCTATTCTTGCATCTCATCTGGCCGGTCGTGCGGGTTGATGATACCCGGTACGGCCAACTGCTGCCTTCTCTTCTCCTCTGCTGCTTGTCTAAGCTGAACTTCCCGTTCTTCAATAAACAAGTCAGCAGGATCATCACCGGCAACCTCCTGCAGTGAGAAACAGAGAGATAAGGGGAAAGGATCACTGGTTGCTTGTTAATCTGGAGTAGAGCATGGAGGTACATTAGACCATGCACCAGGACCATGATGCATTAATGGAAGTAATGACATCACCAATTAAAATCAGTTGACTATATTCTGGAATGAGAGTAGCCTACGGTTTAGGAGCAGCATACTAAGTGCTCATGAGAATGGGCTGGGAAGATGCGACACTTTTTCCCTTCTATAAGCAGACCTTGATTTGCACAAGGAAGTCTCTGAGGTGCTCCTTGAAGGCTGGGATGTCATGGTTTAAGTGAAACAGCCCTTCCAGAAACACCTTCACCTGGACACTGGGAGAAAAGAAGAGATACAGGATGCCTCCAGGGTCTTGTATCTTCCATCAAGCAACCAACCTAACTACACTATGCTTCCTATACTTTCAGTACAAATGAATGGTACATGCAATATTCGCTGGTCTATATGCGATTGATTGCTGTAACATGGATATGGATTTAAACGTGTATTGTCCATACAGGCTCCAGGATCAGCCGTACAAGTTATGGTAATAGATACAATGTACTTACTCTTGCATGTGAGGAAATGCCTGCTTGAGGAGCTGTGCAACATACTCCTGGACATAAATAACGTTGCTGGTGGCCTGCACAGTGGCAGGGTTGAAGAGGGGGGCTGTGATCTTGCCATCTTCCACTAAACTAAACATGTAGGCGAGGATGGTCGCATGCATTGTCAGACCTGTGTGTAGTGTGTGTGTGTGGTGTGTGAGGGTGTGTATGTATATATGTGTGGATGGTATAACAGATTTCTAATTTTCTTGATCCTGACATCAAATGCCTATACAGTACTACTGACATACTTGCAGTGTGTGAGGTATCAGTAACAACAGAGAATATGTGCTGCATGATGTCGAGGAAGTAGGTCTGAAAGAACTGCACTCCCGCGTCATGTCCTGCAAACTTTTGCAGGAGGGAGAGGAGGATGTTGAGCCCCATATCTGCCACATTCCGCATTGTGTGCTTGAACGCCCAGACCACTGCGTCCAGTATCAACTTGAATTGTGGTGATGGGATCTGAAGGTAGGCTGAGGGAGGAGGGAGAGAATGGGGAGGAGGGGAGGAAGAGAAGAAAGGGGACAGAAGGGAGAGGAGGGGAGGAAGAGAAGTGGATGGAGGGAGGGGGGTAGGCAGGGAAGGAAAGGGAGAGGAGGGGAGGGAGAGAGGGTAGGGGAGAGAAGGGAGAGGGGAGGAGGGAGGCGGTGAGGAACATGTGTAGCCCAGAAGATTGTAGGCATAGGTACCAGAAAAGCACTGTGCAGTGATTGACTGTAGCATGCGGAAGAAATTGGTCCTGTGTTCTGGGAAGACCTCCAAGTCTTTGTTGATCATATCCAGTGTGCACTCAAACAGAGCATCCAGGATCGGAGGGATGTCCTCTGTTGCTAGTGACTGGGGAGAAGGAGGGAGGGAAGGAGAGGGGTGGGAGGAGGTTACACATACCAACTACGGCTCTGTGTCTGGTGTAACAATCATGCAACTGGTATAGCAGCCATGTGGCTGGCGTATGAAATCTCGGGAGTACCTGCCTCACTCCCCAGACCAATCACACCAGCACCGCTGCTGTAGGCTGGCACTGGACACCGCAGAGGGCTGGTGGGATGCACCATGGGTCAACACCAGTGCTGGCCAACTGGCTTAGGTCTCTAAACTACTGTATTGTGTACTGACTGCAGCTGAAGCTACTATGGATACTGCACTACTATCCCACAGGATTGGAGCATGCAATGTGCATTCTATATTGCGGTACGTCATTGAAGTGTGCCTGCTAGAGTGATCTGGAGCACAGTGCATCTCAACGGTGGATTGAGATCACTGTCCTCCTCCTCTCACCTCCATTTTCTCTACAATAGCAGTGACAGTGCTGAGCACCTCTGGCTCCCTGGCTTGGGGCACATTCCGACGGTAGTCCCCCAGGATGGCATCCAGTAAGGGAGGGAGGAAGTGTTCTCTCACCTGGAAGGAAACGTGATCAAAACTGCAATATAGAATACTAACGTTACCAGATCTGAAATTATGTATGGACTGAGGGCACCTCCTGAAATTAACCAACATTATTAGCCAACTGCAGGTGGCTGTTGCCACAGAAGTGGCTTGGTGTGGCATTGCACCTTACCATGCCGGGGTCCTGGGACTTGGAGACCCAGCATGAGATGAGTTTGAGGGTTTCTTTCTTCACCACCCTCATGCTGGCTATCAGAGGCTGCTTCGTCACTAGTTCACCTGTGTGTGTGTGTGTGAGTGTGTGTGTGTGTGGTGGGGAGGGGGTGAATACACAAGCTCGGGCAGTTGAGAACGTTTTCTCTTAAGGTACTGAATTGTGTACTGACTGCAGCTCCTGCTCGTATGGATACTACACACTACCATCCACAGGCACCTACAGGATAGGAGCATGTAACATGCATTCTTTATTGGAGTGCATAAAGTGTGCCTGCTAGAGTGATTTGGAGCCTGCTCCTCCAGAGTTCAGACTCTCAGACGCCACTCCATACTAGACAAGGTAGCTGCAGTTGTTGGCAGACATTTCCTGTGGGCCTGCAAGTGCCTAGGTATATACACAGTACAGTCTACCGTTTGTGGCCACTGCACTGGAGATGTTTTCGCTGAGCACTTTGTACACATTCAACATGTCCAGGTAGATCCTGCCAAGCTGTGGGCGTGTGGAGAAGGGTAACAGAGTATGAGAGAGAGGATTTGTAGGGACGAGGGAGCAAAGGGGAGAGTGAAGGGATGATGTAATGGATGAGATATGTCACTCCATCCACATTCACTCTTACCCCCACCCCCACCCCCACACCCACACACTAACCTGTATCACAAAAGGATGCCCAACTGCCGTACACGCCCTAACATTGGTCTTCAAAATGTGACCTAGCTGCTTAATAGTCTCGTGGTCTTGCAACACCAACAGGTCCTGGGAGGGGGATTGTGGATGATCTGATGCTGAAACAAAACAATCAGTTGCTGTGGCAACTCACAGCTGTTGCTCTCTGTATGACGCTGTCCCAGATCTCATTGGGCAATGACATGTACTTCTCTATCAATCTCTCCTGCACAACTGTGTCCTGGGAAAGAGTGAGTGGGGTAGTTCAACATCCACACAAGTATATCACATGACTGTACAGCGCTTACTAACCAATCTTGTTATGCTCTTGGAGGAGTATAATGATACCGTGAGTGCTATATAGTGTCTCTGGAGGGCACTGGGTTCAGATACCTTGTCAATACCAGCACATCCGCAGCAGAGGTCGAAATAAGGTTTTCCAGTTGGTTGGTCAAATGTCCTAGCACTTTACATTTTGATTGGACATTTCCCAAAAATGGTCGGACATAGCCGACGTCGTAATATCCAATTATAAAAGCACATTCGCTTCAAATTATAGCAACAGCAACCAAACAATCATAACTCAACACAGCTACTATAAAATCGGGACAGTTGCATGTAGTAAAAGCCAAACAATGTTATATTATGTAGCAAAAGGAATGCACGAATATCAGTCAATCTGAATCATCGTCACTTTCGCTATGCATCATCTCATCCCAACGTTCAAGCATATCCTCACTTTCACTGGAGTCATCTTGTACTCGAGACGTTGATGGACGATTGCTACTGCGTGGTCTATACTCTTTCCTCTCTGTCTGAGATGGTCTCCTAGCCTTGGCTGACCACCAAAGATCGATACTAGGGTCGGCATTGAAGGTTGCGAGTGGAGTGCTACCGCTCTTCAAGATCAGAAGATCATCCAACGACTCATTTGTAAGACGCGAGCGCTTGTCAACCTTCACGATGCCGAGTATGGAAAACACACGTTCCAGCTTTCCATTTGATGCTGGAAGGGAGAAGACAAGCTCAGCAAGAAGAAGAACATTGGCCCACTCGGCTGAGTTCGGAGCGTGAAAAAGTCTCCACCACACAGACTGGTAACCAAGAGAAGAGAGGGCTATGTATTGCACAGCGTATTCAATCATGTCACAGAATTCGGTTTTGATAACGTCTGTGTCTGCTTGAGCGGCTTCAAGGGGAGCAGCAAATCTTTCCACCAGCCTGTCAATGGGTGCCATATCGGTTTCTTCCTCCACTAGTTTCTCCCAGCCCTGCGAACTGAGCAGGAAGACGATGTCTCTCATCAACTGCAGGTCAGACCAGGAAAGTCTGGACTTGATGCAGTCGCTCACACTGTGGCAGTACCCCTTATACTTGGAGGAGTAGTAGCTTTCTGCTTCAGAATATTTCTTGAGCTGCTGGCATTGGTAAACGGTTTGCCTGCCTTCTTTTGTGCACTTGCTGAGAGTGGCAGCGTATGTCGTCCACTGGGCGAGAGGCTTTGAAGCAAGCTTGTCTGTCTCCTTCAATGTTTTCAGAAGACAGTTGAGGGCACCCAAGATGTCAACCTCATCGCTTTGCATGCACTTTGAGAAAATGGCGCAGGGTGTCAAAAGGTCTACAAACAAAGCACATCCTAAGAGGTGCTTGGCCTCTATCCACTTACTGTAGTACCCTTTGAGCTTGGCACGATCAGTGGACTTCACCGAACTATCTTCAGACAATGCGTTGATGTGATTTGTGTACGCTCCAAACTTCGAGATGACCCTCTTCATGGCATTCAACTTGTGCGAAACCCACCTAGACCCACTAGAACGGACTGGCTTTACTCCAGCATCATCGAACTTCAAGCACTCTTTCAGGTCTGTGATGATGTCCTCGAGCTCCCTACATTTCTTCGGACTCTTCTCGTAGAGGTAATATAACCTGAGTAGAAATTCGTCGATGGCATCAAAGGCAGTGCCTTTCAGGGCATCCTTGACGGCAAGCTCCAGTCGGTGAGCCAAACACCACATCCAGAACATCCAGGGCAAGCGCTGTTCGACAAGACCTTTCAGTCCGTTTGCTGCTATGTTCGCAGACGCACCATCAGTGCCTATGCCGACAAGCTTCTTACAGTGCTTGGCTGAGACTTCCGGGATGCCAAGGTCCTGCAACGCACTTTTGAGCACCTCAAAAAGACCCTTAGCCGTAACTGATTGCGGTCGCACCACAGTCAAGTACTCCATCCGTGTATGGACCTTCTGATCACTCCCATTACAATCGCACCAGACAGCAAGGAACACTTCATCGTCGACATTACCTGCATCAGTGGAGCCATCCAGCAGCAAGGAAAAAAACTTGGCATTGGCTAGCTTTTCCTTCAGTTCCTGCCTTCTTGACTCTGCGATGTAATGCATGAAGTCTTTCCCAGCATTCTCATTGACGTACGACGTACCCAGGCTAACTCCATGGCGAGCCTCCAGCTCACAAATCTTGGGGTACTTCGTGTACGGGAGATTCTCGGTTGCTACGAAATAAGCGATGTCGAACTTGACTCGTAGCCTCTCTCTCTCATCGTCCGACAGTTTGCTGAAAGCCTGAGCAATGGGAGCATAGGTCGAGGGGCCTAAGCCAGCAGATTCAGAACGCTGCTTCTTCAAAAGCGCCATTGCGTGAGAATGCTGATCGCTCTTCGTGTGGTCACGGACGTTGCTTATCCTTACCGAGTAGGCTCCAACTATCCATCTGTCACTGAAATTCTTCCTGCCCTTGATCTTCTCAACAAACTCCGCGCAAACTTTGCACTTCAGCTTGGCTACTACCTTTTTCGCACCTTCTTTTTCGGTGTCGCAGTCGAGCCATGACTTCGTTTGATATTCGCGATCGAGATCACGCTGCCACTTCTGGAAGGTAGTGAAGTCCACACGTCGCTTCTTGGCTCCCTCTGGCTCTCCTTCGTCTTGTGTTTCACGTCTCCGCTTCATTGCAAATCGATTGAGCAGCTACACAAACAATAGCCTAGCCTAGCGCCTATAGAACGATCGGTCACGCCTACCGACCACGTGTAAAAACGGTCGGTCATTCCAATTAAACGCACGGAAATTGACCGATGACCGCCTGTTATTTCGACCTCTGCGCAGTAGTATGAAGGTTGTGAATATAGTCCCACCCACTTCCGTTAGTCACATCGTACAAAGTTAAGTATGAAGGTCGTGCATCATTAGTGTAGTGCCGCTCCCTGCCGCCAGTTCCGTTACTCACAGACAGACAGACACATGCTCAAAAAGTATTTCAGCTGTATTTTGTGGCACGTGTCTAATTTTCCACCTAAGTATCAGCCCATTTCCCATCCTCACCACTTGTGCCTGTATCATGTAGCCAACAGCCTCGTAGAAGGTGTGGACTTGATGGGGCTGGAGGTCGCAGATGATGGCACGGATGTTGTTCAATATCTCTTCGATGAATGGCATTACCTCCAGACTCTGTACCTGTGTGTGTGTGTGTGTGTGTGTGTGTGAGGATGGATGGAGGGCAGTACAAAGTCATGTAATACCACTGCAACAAAGGCAAGTAATTTTTTTTGTACCTGGACGAAATGTCTTCTGCACTTCTGAGCAATCTTGATGAAAGTGTCACAAGCCATGTCCTGCACACCATCGTGTGTTTCTGTGAGAGAGGAGGGAAGAGGGAGGAGGGGAGAGGACATGGGAAATGGAAAGGGAGAGAGAGAAGAGGTGGGAGGGAGAAAAGGAAAGAGGGGAGAGGGAGAGAGGAGGGGAAGGCAAAGGGGAGCGGGGGGAAGGTAAAGGAAGAGGGTGATGGAAGTTACACATGGATGTAATGTAGGCACTAACACTGGCACTGGTACCTACCATGCATAAACTCAAATAGTTTGTTCACCACGGTCTTCAGAAACTTCCAGTGAGCCCTGCAGAGAGAATATTACAGGGTGATCTCCCATGCAGTCACTTCATATGTGCGCCACCTCCTGCATGCTGCACGTGTCTAAGAGAAGCCAGCAAGGGAGTGTGCAACTGAGTGATGGCTAAATTCAAACATGTCTGTTACAAATCCGTAACAGAGGTAGACTTGGAAATACATAGACTGCAGAACTGCCTGTTTGAACACAATCAGAATGAATGAGAGGGACGAACATGCTGACCTCAGGAATCTTGGATACTGCCCTACAATGTACATGATGTTGGAGGCAATGATGGCCTTGTTGTCCTTGCCCCTCTTCTGCTCACACAACCCCAGCAACTCCTGTAGTACAATGATAGTAGGGGAGTCACCAGAAGTCTTGTTACCTGATCCGGAGATCATGTCAACAGCTGTGGACAGTTGGAGAATCGCCAGAAGTCTTGTTCCCAGACCCACCACATGGTGCATGGTGCCAGATCCGGAGATCGGGGATCATGCAAACAGCTGTGATGTCCACTGAAGCCATTTCCATGGCAGCTGACATGCTCCCATGACGTGGTTCAAAGTAGTAGAAGAGGGAGAACGTGTGTAGGGCATGAGATTAAGGGGTACTGATATGTAGGGTAGCTAAGCAACTTGAGGGTCCTGAATTCCACCATCCACACCCTCTTCTCCCCTCACCCCCACACACCTTGATGACAGTAACCAGGAATCTCTTCTCGTCCTCCTCATGCATGGCACCGCTGATGGAACCAATGGCCCAGCACAACTGTGGAGGAGGGAAGGAGGGGAGGGGGGGGGGGGGGGGAGGGAGGGAGGCAAGGAGGGAGGGAGGGAAGGAGGGAGGGAAGGAGGGAGGGAGGGAGGGAGGGAGGGAGGGAGGGAGGGAGGGAGGGAGGGAGGGAGGGAGAGAGGGAGGGAGGGAGGGAGGGAGGGAGGGAGGGAGGGAGGGAGGGAGGGAGGGAGGGAGGGAAGGAGGAAGGTTTAACTCTGCAGTCCACAAGTGTGCATGATGGTCCTCAATCTTAGCACATGCAGGTATACTACACAGGCTGATTGTAATCAGTGTGAGCCTAGTGCTACAGCAGATGGTTAGGACGTACCGTGTTGAGGTTCTTCCATGACCACTCTGTGCCATCCACTTGTCTGTACAGCTTATCCGTCATGATGTGTTCAGTGTCTGCATAGTCTAAATGGGTCAGATAGACTGGGGGGAGAAGGGGAAAGGGAGACGAGAGAGGGAGTATCAAGTGAATAATCAAAATCAACGTGGCCGAGTCTCAATTCTAGTACAAGATGATGGTGGTAAAAATTTTCAACCCCAGTCCTCCCCTCCCATCCCCTTCCCTCACCAAGGGTCTCTCTCATACTCTTGTACATATTGATGGCATCAGTGTCCTTCATGAATTCCCTCACTACCTCCCCCTGCTCGTTCTCCACCACCAGCACCTCCTCCGGCTTGGCCATGCGGCTGATCATCACCAGACGAACCTAACGTACAGAGAGCAGGAGTGATGTGTGTGCAGGGAGTGACACAGTCAGACAGATTGAGAAGCACATGGAGAAAGGGGGAGTGATGTGTGAGCAAGGGGGGGGGGGGGGGGGAGAGAGAGTGTGTGCATGCAGAGGGGAGGGGGAGGAAGGAGCAGGGAGGAAGAAAGGGGAAGAACATCACACATGCGAACCAGAACTCTCATATGTAGACCAATGAATGTACTTCCCTACCTTGGACAATACTGGGAGGTAGAGCTGCCTCCGTGGAGGGATGTTCTGCTGAGAGAGGAGGAGGGGGGAGTGAGTTGTGGAGAAGGGATTCTCACAATATAGCTCAGCAGCCAGATGGTTCCAATACTCCAGACAAATCTTGAAAATCTCTTTCTCCTCCACCTCTGAGATCACCACCAGGTAGTGAAGGGCCTGGGGGGGGGGGGGGGTGGAAGAAGGTAGTGAGAGGGAAGGGTAACGATTGGAGTCAATGCAAGGGGAGGGATGGAGGGACAGGGAGAGAACAAATGCAAGGTAAGGGGAGTGGAGGGAGGAGGAGGGAGGGAAGAGAGGAGGGAGTGACGGGAGTGGAGGGAGGAGAGCGAATGAGAAATAGGGAGGGTAATGAGGGGAAGAGGAGGGAGTAGGGAGGGAGAGGGGATGAAAGGGGAGGGAAAGAGAGGAGATGGATGAGAGGGGAGTGAGGGAGGAGAGGGGAGTGAGGGATGAGAGGGGAGTGAGGTAGGAGAGGGGATGGATGAGAGGGGAGTGAGGGAGGAGAGGGGATGGATGAGAGGAGAGGAGAGTGAGAGAGGAAGGGGCAGACAACAAGGAGGGGAAAAGAGGAGTGGTATTTTACTATCAGTTAGGCTGGCCGTACATACTTGGATATCACGGCCATTAACTTTCCTTACTTAAACACAGGAGACTTGTGGGACGCTTAAGCTAGTGTATGTACCTCAAGGAGGCTGTTCTGTAGCTCTGGTTTCTGCTCGATGAGCACAGCATGCTCCTTGAGGAAAGTGCAGAGGAAGAGGGCCAGGTTCTGGATGAAGTTCTGCTCATCTTCATGCCCGTTCTTGTATGCCTCACGTATGTTTGTGCTTAGTGGAAGCATCTGGTGTGTGTGTGTGTGTGTGTGTGTGTGTGTGTGTGTATGTGTAATGTATGAGAACTGTTAGAGGAGGGCATCATGGACACAGATGCTTGACAAGGATTCTTTCTAAGCAACATGTCAGATCAATGCCACAACTGATCATAAGTGTGCCAGTGGTCTCCACCGGCTAGTGCTCCATGCCCCAAGCTGGATGTACCAGCGCACCCACATTAGTAAGGTCGGCATATTAGCCACCATCAAATTCAGCCACTACAATCTGGGATACGAGTTGCCTATTCCAGTGCTCTTGTCAGAGCATGGTGGCAGCTTTCTGATTGACCAAAGCTTTGCTGTTGTTCTTGAAGACTGAGAAGTACCAGGATGCAGCTGAATTCTCCAAGACTCTCTCCTACAACTAGTGGGGATCTGATGACTAACAGCAGGAACTTGGTAATGCCAGCTGTCTCATATTGCGCACCTGCTTGAGCTGAGTCATGACCAGGGTGAACATAACCACAAACTGCTCCCCATACTGCTCATTGGCTTGGACACCAGCTGAGGTAGGAAGGGGGTGGAGGAAGGGAGGGGAGGAGGGGGAAGGAGGAGAGGAAGAAGAGAGGATGGCAGGAAGAGAGGAGGGGAGGGAGAGAGGAGGGGAGGAGGAGGGGATGAGGAAGAGAGGATGGCAGGAAGAGAGGAGAGGAAGAGAGGAGGGGAGGGAGAGAGGAGGAGAGGAGGAAGGACGGGAGAAGGGGAGGAGAGGGGGAGGAGAGGAGAGGGAGGAAAGGAGGAGGGATTCTCTGGTCCTGACATAACATCTTGCTACAGTAGAGCTCTACCTACCCTCATCCTTTACACGTTCACTAAGTTTAAGCAATGCTTCACCAGTACTTACCAATCTCAGTGAGACACTTCAGAGTGACGTTCCTGAAGGCTGGTACATTTAAGAACTGTGGGAGTAGAACATGCAAGGTCAAATCACTAGGAGAGCCAGAGACACACATTCCTCACTACCTAGCACTACCGCATGGACCGCATGACAATGTCACCTCACCATTGCACACCCCTCACCTCACACCCTTACACACACATACACCTGCACTACACCATAAACACTTATACATACCCAGTTCTCACACATCTTCACTTCCTTACTTTGTAGATTAGAGAGCTGACGAGTTTAGTCTCAAAGATGTAGCCCAGGGGTATCCAGTTGAGGAATTTCAGCAGTGTTTCAAGCGTAGATCTCACCAGGGGGATGCTCTGAGAGTTATCCTGGGAGGGAAGGAGGGAGGGAAAGGAGGGGAGGGAGGGAAGGTGGTGAGGGAGGGGAGGGATGGAAGGAGAAAGGGGTGGAGGGAGGGGAGGGGGAGGGAAGGGGTGATAAGTAGGAAGGGGGGAGTGAACTCATAAATTTGTAGTCTTTCCTTCATTTTCATCCTACAGAGAGCAATCGAACTAGAGGTGGGAACTGTGCAAGATCCACACAAGCTGCAGAGCAGGAAGATGAAGAATTAGACTTGCGTACATCTTACCAGGACAAAGCTACAGAGTTGGAAGATCTGAGAGAACTCGCTGCACATGCTGTCCTTGAGATGCTTGGCCTTCACCTGGGTCATCTGACCGCTGGCAAAGTCAAACACCTCCTCACTATGTGGAGAGAAGGGAATAACATTGTGTTAAATAACGCTCAATATGTCATTGTCTGTTCCGTACCTGGTGACGGTCTGGGAATGAGGCTACTGTAATTATCGTCTCAACTTCTATGAGCAAATGCAGGTATGGTACCCCATCTTATGTGAGTAGTGTCTTCAAAGGATAAGTAAAAGGATCAATGCTGCCAATCCCCCCCCCCCCCCTTTCCCCTCCCTCACTCACTCTTCAATCTACCTTAGCAGTTTGAGTACGGTCATGTTGTTAGTGCAGAGGGACTCGCTGGTCTTGCTTGCTCCCACAATGTCACTGATGAAGGTTGGCCAGTTCCGAGGCCACTCCTGCTTTACAATCTGCAAGAAGACAATATCACCTCCTTAATCTAATCTCATATACTATGTGTACTGGCCAAATATATCCTTCGCACAAAACTTGCACTATATATTAACTGGTTTAAAGAGCACTATGTATTTCAACTTGAATGGGGTGCTGTTGTGTACATTTCCTATTGTACAGCTGCAGTGTGTCGATCAATAGCCATCATCATGCAGGTCTCCTATTGTACAGCTGCAGTGTGTTAACCACGATCATGCAGGTCTCCTAGCCTCGTTCCCAGGCCTACCCCATTTTTTGTTCTTCGGTTTCCGTTGACAATAATACACGGATGCGGAAGGGCGCTGCCCTTCCGCATCCGTGTATTATTGTCAACGGAAACCGAAGAACAAAAAACAGGGTAGGCCTGGGAACGAGGCTACAGGTCTCCTATTGTACAGCTGCAGTGTGTTAACCAATCATCACGCAGGTCTCCTATTGTACAGCTGCAAAGGACTGGGACGTACCAGCACAAGGATGATGTTCAGTTTGGCCACAAACACCTTTTCTTGCTGTGAGGGGATGGGAAGAACATGTACACACAAGCATGGAGACAAGTTCAGACCATAGTGTGGTCCAACAGACCATAGTATGGTCCTGCTGTCACCTGCCAACAATTGTCCTCTCCTCCCCCCCCCCCCCCCCCTCTGCGATGTCCCACCTCCAACATACCTCTAATGTTGCAGATTCTGAAGACAATTTGATCACCAGACCCACAATGTACTTCTTGATACCTGCAGAGGGAAGATGATTGTGAGAGGCAATGGGGTCCACATTCCCAACATACTGAGTCTCTGCAACAATTCACTGACATGCAGTACACGCAGCTGAAAGTAGGTACTGAGGATTTCCGGTTGCTTGTCCGAGACCCAGTCAAGAAATTAGCGCATGCACACAAGTATGGCCTATGGAAACAGTCTTTGCACTTGAAACCCAAGTTGGGAATTACAAATTACTGTGCATTCTTGGACTGATTGTGCTTGTTTCTAATGGGCAGGACGCCTATGCCATGGCGCCAAGTAAACGTTGAAGACACACAATTAATGCACACTCCCTCATCAGTGTGAATGCACCAAACTTCAAAATGGATCTTGGGCAAGCAACCTGAAAACTTCAGTACTTGGTCTGACCTTCGCACTGCTCCCGTGGTAGGGCCTTCCATTTCGTACGAATCAGTGTCTCCAAGATTTGCAGAGCGAAGTACTAGGAAGAAAGAGAAAGATGACACCGTTTATGTCAGCAGTAACTGTCTACCATCATCGAGGGTTGTCCAGTGGGTACCACCTTTACTCGGTCCCAAGTTATTTGGGCAATCCCTTGGATAGGCATCTCCGGATCCTCGGCCTCGTACACACTACCAGCACCATACATACACCGGCAGTCCCGGGATCATCCAGGGACTACCTAACCCCCTGGGACCCAGAGTGTCCCAGAACACCGGAGTTACGCCAGCAGTCCCGGGACTGTTTGGTACTGTACTGTACATGGCAGGATGGGACATGTGTGCAGTCATCTCAGAATGAATAAACTCCCTATAGACTGCTGGTACAATATCCGCATGTTGGCAACAATGGCAAGGCCTTTGAGGGACAGCATTTGCATGCTGCCATTTGTTAATCGTACGAGAGCCGTTAGAGAAGTCTGCAGCTCAATAAGAATGCACCATGGCTCTCCCTTGTCACTCTTCTTACTCTGACCACGAGGAGGTGGTAAGAGACAAAAGCCAAGTGCAATTTGGCTAAGGTATTATCACCTAGATTGCTTGAGTGAGTAGCGGTCATCCAACCAATCATATGCACAATTGTGCAAACACTTAGTGCAGTGACATCATCATGAGTCACTGTCAACAGTGACAGTGATGCTAGCTAGTTACCCATCTACATCCACAGGGAGTATAAGGGAAAACCATGCCAAGGATATCACATTCGCAAAGTGTGGTGCATTGTATGCATATCCATTTGTTGTGGCTTGTGGTATAACAAGCTTGGAGGCAGCCTTTGTGCAAGCCCTAGCAATGACGTTATCTCTGAAAATGGAGGACACCTGGGGCCAGTCAGAGGAGGTTGGACGTGGTCATGAGACATGTGACATTGTGTGCATAGGTGAATTTGTTCGAAAGATGTCAATATATATGTGTACTATAGGTGTTCAGAATTTCAAGATAGTCTTTATGAAAGCTCTAGTGGAGTAGATTCCAAATATGCTGTCAACCTCCTTCACTCCTGGGTCACCTAGGCTATAGGACCTCTTGAAGGAGCAGCCACGTGGGATGGCTGAGAAGACTGTGCTACCAGACACTCCTGGTACTCCAACTGGAAGCCTGCCCAAGCGTCTTTGAGGCACCAAATTCCCAACTGTAGCTTCACTTCTTGTAACATAGCCATGAACATAGGAAGCTGGGTATCGTACGGTTGGGTCGATAAAACGAGAAGGTACAGGTGAGGAAATGTGGTGATTGTTACCTTCATCTCTGCCTTCAGCCATCTGTGTCGAAACATAACAAGCAGTCAAGCTTGAGCACTTAACTGTCAAGGATGTCAAGGTCACACTCTTCAGTTTTACCTTCGGTCCCAGGCCATGTTGACACGGACACTAGGCTGTTGAGGTTAGGAATGTAGCTCAGAAAATGTGTCCAACCTCCTCTGGGGGCCAAGGCCATGTTGACACGGACACTAGGCTGCTGAGGTTAGGAGTGCAGCTCAAAGCAGCGCATAGTCACGTGCACAGAAAATGTGTCCAACCTCCTCTGGGGGCCAGCAACCTCTCTTACCTTAGCCTTTTGATTTGATGACAGTTCCAGAATGGTGTCCACCTTTGTCCAGGACTCCGGGTGTTCCTTGAACTGAGTCAGCATCTGCCCTGCCAGTTGTTGCTTGAGACGTGTGTGTGTGTGTGTGTGTGTGTGTGTGTGTGTGTGTGTGTGTGTGTGTGTGTGTGTGTGTGTGTGTGTGTGTGTGCATGCGTGTGTATGCGTACATGTGTGTATGTGTGCGTGTGCATATGTGTGTGCACAGTCACAAATAGTTCACACCACTATAGGATATAAGATTCCATCCAGTGATAGCTTATGATATATAGTAGCTGGCTAACCTAACATAGAGTACTCTGTGTATATAGGTGTTTGCAAATAAACAAGCAGCATACTACCGTAGTTGCCGATTATTTCGTGTGCCAAAAATTTCGCGGTCTAGCCACTAAACGTGACACACAAATATTTCGTGGTGGGAAATTTTCGCTGATTACTTCCGCTCGTAATAACTTACTATTGACACATGCGATCGTGCTGATGGAGCGATCGAGCTGTGTATCTATGCGTGGCTACCACGTCTACAGCGAAGCAACTGCCGGGGAAGAGCTACTGTGGGGGGAGGAGAGAGCCTGGGACCAAGGCTTCATACACCCAGCCTGTGAGTGAACAGAGCCACCCAGACATACCAGATGGTTTGGTGTGTGCCTCATGAAGGGTATTACACGAGAATATTGCACCGCAGCAGGAAGAAACGCAATGGTGCACGGCTTGCTCAGGTATAAGAATTATTACCCCGCGTGCATGTACAAAGTGGGGTTAAGCAATCGGTTTTGTCCGCTTGTCTGCCTGTCTAGGATTAGAAATCTTGCAAAGTACAGAGCTACACGATTGCTATAACTAAAATCTGCATCTTTGTACCTCATAGCGACCAAAGTGCTTCTATTCTACGCATATCCATCTCTGCCTTATTAAACGTTGGTAGGGTACGCCATTTTAGTACGGTTAGCAACTACAAATATAGTCTCATGCCCAACCGGAAGCAACTACAGAGTAACCGTCTGACGACTTTCAGCAAAATTCAGTTGATATTAATTTTAGCAAACCGCCTGAAACCGGACAGAACCGGAAATCCTACTCATGAAATATAATTATATGTAATTGCAAGAGAAATTTGCAACTTCTCACTATTAACAAAGAGAAAATTGAATTCTCTACGATTTCGAGGGGCAACCGCACTCCTGGTAGCCGTTGCAACGCCGCTGTTGCCTCGCCGTAGCGAAGCTAATTATTGCAAATTAATGCACATGCCATGTGGCTCAGTCGATCGCGAGCAATGGCGACCAAAAGGAAGATAAGACAGCACTCACAACCTAGCCAGCACGGTGAGTTTTGGCATGTAAGGGTCAGTGAACGACAGCGATCACGGCTGTGTGGTCAGAATCTTCGTGTGTCTTTCCTAAGAACGGTACTGCCACCGGAAGTCGGAGAGAGCGCTCGAGCAATGGCAGCCACGGCGAGACAAAAGCGCTTGTATCTCCACCACCAAGGTGAGTTTCAACACAAAAATTGTACGCTTTGGTCACTGAACGATAGCGATCACGATGGTGCAGGCAGATTCATTCGCAATGCAGTGTAAGGTTAATTATTTACATTATTTAGATTGCATTACATTACGCGGCACAATTTTTCCCCTACCAGGAGTGTAACATTGGCAGTCTGAAATTCCTGACGAAAAGGTGTGACTTTGTTCAATATTCTTAATGAAGACCGAGGTTTCTGCATAAAATCACCAGACCCTCTTTCCCGGGGGGTGGGGTCTGGGCACAAGACTACTACAAATACAGATATATACACAGACTCTGGCACGTTGTCCATGCCAATGCAGTACGGATCATAGAATGAGGGATAGGTGCGTAAGCGTTCTACACTCAAGTACAACATTATTGCCTGTATACCCAGCTAATCCTGCAGTGGGGCTCAGTATTGCCTGTATACCCGCAGTGGGGCTAATGTACATTCATTTCAGGAACATACCTGAGGTCCAACACCGTTGTAAAAGGAGTTGATGACATTCTCCAGAAGGGGTACATCCAGCTTCTGGGAGAAGTCCAGCAGTGTTCTGGCATGGTCAGCAGTGAACGGTGTTGCCATTGCAGTGTCCCTCTTAGCGTTCCCTCAAACCGAAATGTGGTAACAGCACACAGAGTCCCACAGCAGATGTCAGTCTTATATCCAATTACCTGCATTGAAATTCAACAATACAGAAGGATCGTTTACATGCACGACATCTATATAGTAGGCAGCATTGAAAAGAATACTCTTATACCTATCTTCTGGCTGAAGACAGGATTACAAGAACATTGCAAAACAAACAATACATTTTCTATGCTGCTGTAAAGACCATCGTGTTGCCTGATTGGTAGTTGTGTGCTCTACAGCATGGCCTAGCACCGTACTTCTCAGTGAACTTACAGCAGCCTACTTATAATTGCACTGTCAGCAACGCTACATGTAGCTGCATTTAAAGCCCCTAGAAATTACAAATCATATAATTACACATATTGAACAGATCAGACAGCTGCCTTCAGCTTCATATCTCACAACTTTGAAACAGCATGTGGTATTCACGTGACAACAGAACACTTTGGCTCAAGAGCCTTCTTCAGCTGAATGAATGTGGTATACAAAAGAGGTGCTGTTCCAGTTAGTAGCAAGGCTTTGAGGTCAAAAGGCCAGGATACCAAGTGAAACTGCAAAGCACGTATGTACCAGACAGCATAAACACAAACAATATGACTACAATTCCGGGCAGAGCACAAGACCCCCCCCGAGCTGAAACATCGATCGTACTAACCACACCCCCCATAAACACATCTTCTCACTGACGTACTAAGCAGCTGGCACACTAGCTACGCTACAGGAGGATTACAGCAATTATGCTTCAAGGAACAAAGCTGGGGGTCCCAAAACTTGCACCACATGCGGAGAAATAATACTAATTAAGCTTGGGGGCCCTCTCCACATGCACATCAAATAGAATTGTCTAAAATATTCTGCTGGCAGTGCTGCTTCAAGCACCCTTTCCAAGGCTTTGCATAGGCCTTCCCGCCATGCGTATGTACAGGACACTCCGCTTCTAACACTGCCGCTACACTTACCCTCGGGTGGATAGTGGTAGCTTTAGCCTTCAGGTGAGAGCGAGTTCAGTGACACTCTTTCTCATACCAAATGCAGCGGAGCTGTGTTTGATTTTGAGCAGATGGCCATGCACTCTGATCTATATCTGTGATGGTGATCGGATGCAAGCGCAGCGCTCTGTCTTGTGACTGCTTCTGTCCAGTTCTTTCTGCCAGAACAAGAAACGCGATGCGTGGAACCGATTCAAACCGGTTAGGTGAGCACGTGAAACTATAAACACTGTTAACTTTCGTAATCCTACGTCTTTCCCTTTGTATACTACAAAACTCATGACGTTTCTTGTCTCAAACAATTAGCACGTGCGTACATTCCCGATGCGTTTTATCAGCAAACGATCGTAAAAGGCATTCATTCATAAAACCACTAAGATAATAAGGAATGAATTTTGATAGACACGCACAAAGAAATAACAATAATCCCTGACCATGAATGAAATTGTAAATTAACAACAGGTTATTGTCATGATCATGGCTTGCCATCCTGCAGCACTCCTCCTGTGCTTGCACTCTTATTGAGGGCTTGTATCTCCTCTTCAGATAGCCCAGCTTTCTTCAGTGCAGCTACGTACTTGGCCTCAGCAGACTTTCGAACACTGGTCAGGGAGGCTTGTTCAAGGAGCAAGGGTCTTGCCTCCACTTTCTGCCTCATTTCCTCAAGCTGGCAACGGTACAGTTCTTGTCGTTCCCTGTCCTGCCTCCTGCACACAAGAGATCAACAACAGCTACATGTCAGTCGGATAGATAAATCGATCCTCTTATTCCTGTAAGAGGTTAGCTAGTCTGGTTCCCAGACCCACTCACAGGTGGGTCTGGGAACCAGACTAGTAAGAGGCTGGAGCCAAACGAACGGTATGTACTGATTATAAAGTCTTTATGATACAACCTACCTGAAATGTTCAAGCTTCTGTTTTTTCCTTTCCTCAAGCCAAGCAGTGGGGTCATAGGACAGGCTCTTCTGAGACACAGCCCTTCGAAGTTCATCTTCATGTCCTCTCCTCTCCGTCAGCTGTTCTACTGCAGCCATCTCTTTGTCAGCCATGTTTGTGAGTTTCTCTTGAGTTGAACTTTGGCGAAGTTTAAATGAGTTGGTCATCTGTGCAGGATAAGGGGTGGAGCTGCTCCTAGTCCGATGAGCACGGGTATGTGCAGTGGGAGACTTTTGAGATATTTGTAGTCTGGGGCCAACAAACGGCCACCTCGTTTCTGGTAGCATTTGCTCATCTTCCTTCAGATCTTGCACAACTTGCTCCTTTCGGGAAGGGATCAGTTGAGTCCTCAGGTAAAATGGCTGGGCTGTGGTTGTCTGTTTCATTCTCTTTGCTCTGGCCAGTTGCATCTGGAAATCTAAGTACTCTTGATCATAGTCTGGAACTTTGCTATTGACTGTCGGATGAAATCGGTGTTCTTGGGTCATGAATGCACTGTTCTGCTTTTTCTCCAAATGTTCCCTTCGTAGAGACCCTACTGTATACTCCCTACCCTTCACTTGCATGCTGCCCGGGAGTTTTGAACTTGCCAACAGTTGCTCTGCTCTCATCTTGATACGAATCCTTCGATATTCCTCTTGCTCAAGAATTTGCTCATTAATTACTGGATCAAATAGGTGCTTTTTGATGGGTCTTGCTTGGAATAACCTTTCTTCGTGTTCCCGCATGTCCGAAAATTCTTGATTACGCCTTGCTGCTTCAGCTCTCAAACGTTTTTTCTCTTCCTCCCTTTTTGTGAAGTTAAATGGTTTTTCGGTGGATCTTAGAATCTCCTTGCTGAGGTTCTTCACATAGTCCCTCCTCTGCTCATTCTTAGCATTGAGGAGTTCATAAAGGGGCAAGTAAGTGCTAGCAGGCACAGATGTGGCACGAAACTGTTTCCTTAACTCTGCATCTTCTTGTGCTTCTCTTTCCATCCTCTCTCTTTCGGCAATATGCATGCTCCGGCTCTTTCTCTTGGGTGTCCTTGATTCTCGGAGAGTCATGCAGAAAGGTTCAGGAATGGTAATGTTTGGTGTCCATTCCTTTGTTCCCCCCTTTGTCACTTGCACCCTCTCTGGTTCATACTGAGCATAGTCATCCACTGAAAAATCATCCCACATACGCTCAATTGCTAGCACACCAGGAGATGCAAATGGATCACCTTCAGCCCTTCCAGAAGATACAGTTGACTGAGTGCTACTACTGAGGGAGTAAGTTGAAGAATGGATACCATGGGCTGATAGATCATGTGCACTTGAATCAGACTGCAGTTCTGCATCCGACCCGTCCATAGTTCCTATTTCACCGTCTTCCTCATCCCCTTGACCAATAGGTCCACTTTCCTGCCTAACAATCAGGGCTTCCTGAGAACCTTCTTTTCCATGCGCAGAATGCTGCTGGCTTGAATGATGACTGGTTGTGTGAGTACAATGGCGTGAGGATGAGTCGGAAGTAGACGGAGAACATGATCTTGAAACTGACAAACTGTCTTCCTGATCAGATGATTGCACCCACGTGTTTTGTAGCAACCTTGCCGGTAGACTTTGAGACAGTCTATCTTCTTCTGATAGATCGTCCTGATTGCTGGTGATGATCCGTCTGCCCAGATTGTGGCTACCTTGTAGGCCTGCAGTCACTTGTTGTGCCTCCACTTTCTGGTGTTGCTCGTAGAGTCTCTCGACTGTGGTAAGAGTTTTCTGATGTTCCTGATGAAGTTTGTGAATCTCCTCACGAAGTAATACATTGGTTTCCAGCAGGGTGGAAAAGAGGGTCGAATAGTCATTGACCGAAGTGGGTCTTTCATTTCCACCATTGGCATCAAGCTCTGCTGGAGATTGCAGTAAGACGTCTCCCTGTCCAGCAGTGCTCCAGTTCTGGCATTTGTGAATATCACTTGATTTCAAAACTGGAGACTGAGAAATCCTGGGGCTAGTTGTCGTATGCTGGATGTGGGGACTTTTGAGTAGTTTTGTCCCACTTGCGTGTGTATGGAGAGTAGGGGTATCCCTGCCACAAGGCAGTTGCGTCCTCGGGTCTCGGGGAGTGGAGAGACAGGAATGAGTGAACACACTCATTGCATGACTGGCACTCATTGACGTCATGCTCCTCGGACTGCAGTTTAACACAGTGACACGACGTAGTTAGATGTCGTCTGAGGATAAAGGACTAGCGTCGAACCCCAGTGAAAGCTATGCTTCTCAGACAGCGCGTTCACCACTCAGTCACGGATCTTGCAAGCGCTTTAGCGGATGCTTGACTTCGTTGTCATAGTACCAGAATGCAAACTCCACCCACCATCACTGAGATCGAGAGCGGATTCTTTGATCGTACGCCCACGCATCATACTAGACACGATTGTGTCACGTACCATGTACCATACTCCACCATAGCCTCGTTCCCATTGAGGACGCGGCCTGGGAACGAGGCTAACTCCACCATAGATCTATGAATTCCTGCACAACCTGGTTTCATCAATGGAACATAATATCTGGATCTATGAATCCAGCGCAACCTTGTTTCACGGAACATAACATTCTGCATTCATTACCTGTACATATACCACCGTCATTTGAGCTAATAAAAATCATCAATGCAAAATAAATTCATTGCAGCACTAAATTCAAGTCCACCTAGAGATGTGAGGCCAACTATCCAACAAGAAGGGCCACAATGAAACTACGGGAGAGAGAAAACAAAAATTCTGTTGGACGGCATCACCATAGCAATGTGAATAATTTTTTGCCATGCTTTTATGCAAGTGGTCTATATGTTGGTACTGTGTATGGACAAAGAAGATGGTCAGTGCAATGCATGGTTGCTGTTTGAGAGTCTGAAACAACATGCAGGAAACGTTCACAGATAGGGCAAAGAGAAAATAGGAGCTAGTGTCGAGCTTGAAACGAATAGGGCCTGTACAATTACACACGTACCTCATGGTAGTGTGGGAACAAAAGTCACACTCACCAATATAAAGACACAAAGAACATGACCAGATGGTAACCAATCTTGATGAAGGCCTCTCTCGTGAACTGTGTGAGCATTCCCCGGTTCCGGATTTCAGTGGGGTCATAGACCCCAATGCTTCCCGGAGGGAGCATTACATATCTGATGGGGGGTGGGATGCATGGATTATTTTATTCTATAATTATGGGAAGAGATCTGCTAGAAATTTAGAGGAGGGTAGGAGGGAGCGTGGAAGAGGACAAGGGTCAAGAGGCTAGAGTCAAGGGGGCGCCTGACCTGTGTATGAGGTACCCAGCGACTGGAGCCGAGAGGAGGAAGAGAAACCAGTGCCAAGATAGCAGCAGAATGACCGGGATAAATGCAGTGGTAACGATCTCAGGCAGAACCCACTGCAGATACAAAGCAACACAGACTAATCATACGAGTTTCCTGTTCTGAATGTCCTCCAATGGTTTCACAAACAATAGGTCTTTGTATCATTGTAGTGAGTAATGACAGTGAATAGTTTCAAAGACCCCAAGCTTCAATGTCCTTCAGAAGTTTCACAACAATAGGTCTCCAACAAACTTGAACAAAGCTGTGGCAAATTTAGCAACACAATGCCATGTAGGAAATCAGAGGGGGAGTTTCAACTGGAGTACTTCAGATCAAGGAGGATATTCTGCAAGCCTGCATGTATTTCACCAGGAGACTAACATCCACAGGTACAATTATATTGCCTCCATCCAATCCTATCGTTTGCATAATTAACATTCCAATCCAGTAATATTTTAATACTGACCTGGTTGAGCCGCTTACAGCCTTGCTTTGTGTTAAGGAAATCACATTCCAGATCTGAAAGAAGTATGATCTTACATTCGTCAAGGACAACATAAACAATTGTATACTGACGAGTGCCTATGTGTGGCAATTGTGACTGTAAAGGAGCTAGAGGGCGTATGAGAAAAATCATCAACTTGGCTCTGGAGGAAAGGTAACCCAGACACTGCTACAGTGCAGGATTTATGACATGGACATTGGTCCCACAGGAAGTACATAAGGTAACGGAGGGGGTTTCCGGACAGTAGGGGGTTTCCGGACACTGCCCCAGCTTTCGCTCTCTAGGAGCAGTTTTTGCCAACAACTGCACAGCGTTGGAAAGTTCGAAGGTAGGGTATGCATGCGCACTTACCATAATTCGGAAGAATTGCTAACGGAGCGAATGTGAGGGGCATGAATGACGTGTCCGGAATTAAAAGACTGTCCGGAAACCCCCTCCGTTACCTTACTTAAAGTTAAAGTATAGGTAACTGCCACACATGCGCATTCAGCACTGACCCTGGCCATAATATACCCCAACCCATCGCCCTACTTTCTGCTGGACCAACCACTTCACAGGGTGCGGTTCTTGCTAGAAGCCTGAACTTTAGATACTGGGAGGGGGGATGTTCCCCCTTGCAAATCATTGACTACAATCACTTCAGCTAGAGTATAATTTTACAACGCCTAGCTGTTGCTAGTCCATACAGCACACTGTTCATGTAGGATACAAGGTATACGCTGAGGATCAACAGGACCAGTCCATCAATCATACAGGCCAGGAAAACCAGGGCATCAGACATCCTGGACCACCGTCCGATTGATATTATTATATCGAAATTTGTCCAATTTAGAGCCCACTGCACTGCGAACCCGCCCACATAAAATCTTCATTGTCTGTAGTCCAGACCACCATGAGAACCAGGCCAGGCCAGGCAGATTTAGCCTTATGTTAGAACACAAACTTCATCACAAGCAGGATTCCAACTACAAGAACAATAGCCAGTACAATTCTGTATATCCACTGATAAGATGACAGTTTCTTCATCTCCTCGTGCAGTTTCCACACTTGTTGCATGGTAAAGTCACGGTCGCTGGAATTGTCAATTACTATATCTGCTCTTCTGCACTTTTCAGCTAGTGGCATCTGGGCTTGAATTCTCTGCAGGGCCTCAACATCTGTGATCCCATCCCTCGCCATTAGCCTCTCCATCTGCTGCTCATGAGTGCTGCAATGAGTACCGCCAACCAAATGATTACTGCACAAGGGGCAACTGTAGAGACGCTAATACAGTACGAGGAAAAGCCAACTGCTGTATTCGAGACCACGCTCCAAGTAAAATTTGACGTATACATGGTTAGTTGTACGTATGACTAATTCAATATTAATTTTTTTCCACATGGTCAATAAATTCTTAATTTTTTAAAGAAATACCGGTACTCCACAAATTATGGAGGAGGACTGACAAATGTTACTATTGTGGCAACACATTTTAGGCCATCAAAAACTTACCAGTTGACCACCACAATCTTCTTCATCACTCTGAGGAAGGCTCCTGACTCAAACAGCAGAGGAGACACTATTACAATAAACGGTTCGCCTGAACAAAAAAAGCACAGTATTGCAGTGCAGTAACAATGACCTATGTGAGACTTGTGCAAATAAGGAGATCAAGCCATCATTCTACAGAGAAGAGGTTCCTACCGAGAAATTGTAGTTTCTGTTACAACAGCTAGTAAGCATGCTGTATCTTGACAAATGCTCCAATACTACCGGTAAACATGTACAAGAATATTGGGGGTGGGGGGGGGGGGGGCAATTCTTTTCTGGTCAAAGCCAGAAATCTTTCTAAGACTGCCTCCGATTTTCAGACATTGAGACGTCATCTCATTTTATATGTTCCTGAAGGCAGTTATGGCCTGCAGTCATGCCAGCCTCCAACCTTTCAAGAAGAACTTGACTGCCTCCCATAACATGGCCCTCTTGATGTATGGATGGGTGCACATATTGAGCAGATTCCGCTTTCCTGCATCCTCAAAGATGATCCTGCCCAGCTTTGGTCTGTCAATATGACCGTCTTGCAGCAGCACGTCCACACCAAAGTGGCCAATGATGAGCTTCCACGCTGCCTTGCCTGGCTCCACAACTGCATGTGAAAAAAGACACAATAAATTTGTCCCAAGCAAATAGATGAAGTATAGCAATGACAGAACTCTGCATCTAATCAGTGTTCTGTAGTTTAAGCAGAGTACCAGGACAAAGTTTAACATGCTTTGTTGCATGCTCTAAATATGCATCTATGACATGGCATGCAGGCTTATAGGGAAGTGGCCTCGTACCATGGACAATACACTACAATACAGTAGTGTATTGTCCATGCTCGTACATAGTCTCGGTCCCAGTCATTTTATAGCACTAGCAGATTAGTACTGCAAGTGACAAACGCTAGGGTGAGATAGCCTCGTTCCCAGGCTCCCTCTCCGACTAGGGGTGAGAAGGCCTGGGAATGAGGCAAATGCCAGCTGTCAGTTGTCTGGCCACTCAGTAGTGCACTCAGAGCTAGCTGTCTGACAGTATAAAATTGCATAATTTTTCACCTGTACCATAAATCCAGCCACCACTTCCATATTCCTTACCCTGCCTTGCAATGAGGTCTGAGTCAATGATGGGGCACCCCAGGTCAGCCAAAGCAGTAGATACAGTGGACTTCCCACTGGAGATGCCTCCGGTAACAGCGAAGAGGTGCATTATTGTAATCCGTAAAACTTCGTTACACCGAGGCCGCAGGTTCCGCATATTACTAGTGTTGCAGTACAGTGCAGCCGTGACAGAGAAGACAAAAGATGATGGGGATAGACTTCTACGTCTTTCTGCTGGCTATGGTGTTAGCAATAGTGCTTCTCTTCATGATGGTTTGGCATGTGAGTTGTACCATTTGACGTTCTCATGGCCAGTGGGGGTATGCGTTATTTGGAACAGTGGGTGGACCAGGTCTTGACGACGAGGTTTCCTTTACCTCTTTGCAGCTGATAATGGTAGATGAGTTGAGAAATGACTACAGAAATCCAGTGGACTTCTGCCAGAACTTGAACCGAGTAAGTGCATAGCTATGTAGTCTCGTTCCCAGACCCCCCTCGGAAAAATCGAGAAAGGGTCTGGTAACACGTATGGCAATGCCACGTCCAATAGGAATTCAATCAGTTACACGATCACGTGTGAATGTTTACACTCGAGGTGATAATTGGAGTTGTGCGCCACTAAATAGCTGCATGTACAGTACTAAGTCTAGCTTGAACATGTCAGACACTGTACCAAGCCGTTCTACGCTACTACACGAGAGCGGAGAGCTGCACAGTACAAAAGTCGAATTACGACGGGAAGCTAACGGTATTAACGAAAGCTTTTCCCGTAGCCGACTGGTAGGCACACAAATACAGAAATGAAAGCTTCAATTGCCCCTCAATGCTTCTGTATGAATGTTCCGTACCTTATTCTGCCTCGGGAAACTTCGACTGCCTTGTCAACTGAACGCCATGATGGTCACCGTATACCGATGAGTTTGCACATCCGCGATTGAACGTGACGTATATAATTTCTGCAATCTGATTGGCGCGTGTATATAGCCCGCGCGGACACCGCATTGCCATACGTGTTGCCAGACCCTTTCTCGATTTTTCCGAGGGGGGTCTGGGAACGAGACTAGTGCATATGGTGTATTTCTGCACATGATGTCATGGCCGTAAACAAAGGGGTGACACTCCCATTTTCGCTGTAGTCGTAGCTGCAACCGGGCATCTTGACCCCATATACTAAAGAAGGGGTGGAATCACTATACATTCTTCCGTATATTATTGGGTCAAGAGCAAAACGTGTCAAATGATTTTGGTCTTAAATCTAGGTCTCTTTGGACAATATTTTGATTGGAGTGTGTTTACACAATTTTGGTCTTGAAATTATTTAGACAACATTTTCATTGGAGTGTTTTTGCACAAATGTGTCCGCCACTGGAAAGTCACTGGTTCGTGTCCTGATTTCCGAAGTTAAAAATTGTGTGCCGTCCTCAGGGCTAAACTCAAGTGGCCGGCCAGAAACCAGGAATATTCCTAAGCGTGATCAACATTCCTAAGTGTGACCGACACAAACATACATTGTCAAATGCACTCTCGCTACAAACTTGTTAAATGGACATATTGGTACATAGTCCATGTCATGATGGGAGGAGCTACCACGCCCACTGACTGTCATCCCTCTCTCTCCCCAGCTGGTATTGCCAGAGTATGGAATCCACTTAGTTATCACGTTGATGCTACTGCTGTGTGGCTACTGGTTCACCTTCATTTTCAACGTTCCAGTACTTGCTTACCACATCTGGAGGTACAGGGTATAACTAGTGGAATGTGTGACATTGTGGGGCGAGCGTGAGTGCATGTGCGAAATTAGTATGTGGAACAGTTGTACGTACAAGACTGTCATGAGAATGTGACTATACATGAGAACAGTTCAGGTCACAGAATATTACACCAAAAGTACACTGTCGCATATGCACAACACAGAGTGAGGCTAGCTGAAGCAGTCTAGCGGCGATATGGCAGGTATTAACCTATAGCTATGCATGCTGCACACTGGTCCAGTACACCAATGATGATTGTGCTCTGCAGGACACGTACACGTAGCTACAGCTCTGAGGTCAACGAATAGGTAGGTCCACCAGAGGTGTTCGTCTTTGCTGTCGCCACTGGGGAAGTACAGAGGTAGGTAGGTCATGATCGATCTGTTGTCGCCATCCTGAGTCTCGGTGCCAGACTCTCGCGCACGGCGGAGATTTACGGTACGACGTCCGGAAATGAATGCAATGTTTCGTACGTTGTATTGCATTTACGGTATGGGAGACAGATCGACATACATATACGTTGTACAGCGCCATATAGCGCCGCGCGTGAGACTACGACTAGTGTGGGGCTCGCTCACACTCGCCCAATTAGATGTCAGGTATGCCGGAGCTCGAGGAAAGTGACTAAAACAGAGCTTACCAGCTACAGTACACGATTGTACCTGTCTCTGTTGAGTGTTGTAATAGTGAGTCACTCGTTATTTCACTTACAAGCGTATATTCACTGTTAGGAGTGTGTTCAACTCTCATCCCAGCTACTCGTTTATTAAGCGCTTGAGG
Organism: Axinella damicornis; assembly: GCA_963931865.1. Lineage (NCBI taxonomy): Eukaryota > Metazoa > Porifera > Demospongiae > Axinellida > Axinellidae > Axinella > Axinella damicornis. Next base: position 2,134,870 of record OZ007510.1, read on the forward strand.
TCTTCTGCTCGAACGGAGAAAATGCTATGAAGCACACCCAGGCATGTCATTTGAAATTGTGCATCTCGCTTATACATGTAGGTGCATATTTCCTTCCTGTGGAGATCTAGGTGCATGCAACTAATAACACTTTGGTCAAGTGTATCCCTTTCCTTTCTCCCTCCATCTTTCCTTCCTCCCTCCTCCATCTCCCCTTCTCCCCTCCCTCCGTCCTTCCTCCCTCTCTCCTCTTTCCTTCTCCCTCACCTCCAGATATGTCCGCCGTCCTACTATGTCCGGCCCCGGGCTGTATGACCCAACAGAGGTCATGAACCGTGCCCAGTTGACCCTCTACACCAGAGAAGGCTTCATCAAAATTGGCTTCTATGTTCTCTCCTTTCTTGTGTACCTCTACAAGTGAGTCCTCTCTGATGCCTTGCAAACATGTGAATAATGTCCTTGGAGGCTGGCATGTACTGGTTTCCAGGAGTGGCCTAATTAGCCCTAACCCTAGCCTAGCCTAACCCCAAGCCAAACCCTAACCCTAGCTCTAGCCTAACCCTTACCTAACGTACCCTAGCCAAACCCTAACCCTAGCCTCATTGTTAGCCCTCACCCTAGTGTAATGCTTGCAAGGATCATGAAGGATGTGAATAGCCCTTGGACCAGGCTAGTATGTGCATGTAGCTACTTTCCTCAACCACAAGGAACACAAGCTGCCTGAAGGTAGAGTGTCAAGGATGGCTATAACATAGAGGAAGATCCTGGGAATTGGAGCAAACTACATTCAGTTGCATGACTTCAAGTGGCGATCATACACTGACTCGGATGTTGAATTGCAGTAGCTGACCTTGGTGGTGGAGTTATGAGTGCTTCTGTCTTCCCGTGGGTCGCCATTGCTTCTTTGACTGTATGTGATGTCAATAATGTTCATTGGGGCAAGCTGTAAGCTAGCCACCTACGAGCAGAGTAGGAACGAGTAAATGTACATGCAATCAGAGTCTGTTGAACTATCCACGAGGTCAGAGTTCAGAATAAGACCTGAGACATTATTTTGGAAGATTGGTTTGCCCTACCAGTGAGTTCACCTGGTGGTGATCACAACGGTGTAGTAGGTACAATTTTTTTCCCCTACCAGGAGTGTAACCTGGCTAGCTATGCTTGCTTAGCTACTATCCCCTCAGTCACCTACATGAACAGTCCAGCGATGGGTAACTCTCTGTGCAGAGCTTTGACAAATTCTCACCTCCGCTCCCCGATTGTGCCTCCTTCAGCTGCTGCTTCCCAATCACATCTGCCTGAGCTGCTGCTCCCAGAATGCATCTGCTTAAGCTGCTGCTCCCTGATTGCGTCCGCTTCAGCTGCTGCTCACTGATTGCATCTGCTTAAGCTGCTGCTCCCCGATTGCGTCCGCTTCAGCTGCTGCTCCCTGATTGCATCTACTTAAGCTGCTGCTCCCGATTATGTGCACTTCAGCTGCTGCTCCCTGATTGCATCCGCTTCAGCTGCTGCTCCCTGATTGCATCCACTTCAGCTGCTGCTCCCTGATTGCGTCCGCTTCAGCTGCTGCTCCCTGATTGCATCCGCTTCAGCTGCTGCTCCCTGATTGCGTCTGCTTCAGCTGCTGCTCCCTGATTATGTGCACTTCAGCTGCTGCTCCTGGATTGCAGTCCCTGGCTGTTCTGGAAGGTTCCAGCCCCTTCCCAACATTCTCGAGCATTCTTCGTCGAGTTCAAGGTTTGGAGGTTGTAGTCAAGTACAAGGTTGCGCGTCACTAGTCTAGTCCCGCCCCACTTCCGTCACTCACAGACAGACCGGCACACGCACACACACTTTATAATGATGATGATTGTGGAATCTCTTAATATCCTGTAGTCCCTTGCCCTTTATATTTCTCTTCTCTCCTTTCCCACACCACGCAAACATACACACACAAACATACACACACAAACACATGTTTCCCCCCCCCCCCCCCCACACACACACACACACACATCCACTCCCACACATAGCATGATGGTTGCTTTAGTTCTGGCACTCACATGAATGCATCGTAGGCTAGGTTGTTACAATTTGCTACTGCAGAGGATGTTATTGTATTGCAATTGGAGGGCAACTTTCTGTGTGTTAATAAAATAATTATTTTAATAGTTTTAGTTGAGTTAAGGTCGCAAAAACCAACAATGAGACTGTCATCGTGGGAGCAAGCCCGACTGAGCCATTGAACTACAGTTGCACGAGTTTAATAGTGTTGGAAAAGTGGGCTGCATGATAGTAGCTTTGCTCAGACTGCACGGCTGCAGGCTAGCTGCCTTGGCCTGGGCTGTATAAAATAATTGGTGCTTGATGAAGTTCTTCGCATGAATAACATGGAGGTATACTGCAAGACTGGGTGGGGGGCTGGGAATGAGCATTTAGTAAATCCTGATCATTTGACCTGGACTGGAGTGTATGCAGGCCTACACATGATCATGTGACAGGCCTGGAGTGTACACATGAACATCATGTGACCTGGCCTGGAGTGTATATATACACAAGAACATGTAATAGGCCTGGAGTGTACACATGATCATGTGACAGGCCTGGAGTGTACACATGAACATCATGTGACCTGGCCTGGAGTGTATATATACACAAGAACATGTGACAGGCCTGGAGTGTACACATGATCATGTGACAGGCCTGGAGTGTACACATGAACATCATGTGACCTGGCCTGGAGTGTACACAAAGTGCATGAAGTATATAGTCAGCGCTAGCATTACTATGATGACGATACCCTGCATGTTACTGTGTCCTCAAGCTCACTTCAAACTATGTGCTGGTACAATTTCAACTAGCACAGAGATGATAATTCCACAAAAAAAATTAATATACACACATTTTGCTCTTAGATCAACCAAGAAAGTTTACACACAGAAAAACGCTACACTACTGTTGATTACATCACAAGTCATGTGAGCATGCAGAAACTACAGTGTGGACATGCCTCTGAGATGGAATGACAAAACTACACTATGTCCATCACCCTGATTATATTATGCAAATTCGTTCATCTGAAGAAGAGTAGCTTCTGTCTGAGCCACTCTTCTGTTAGTTCATCTGTTGATCGAAGCTCAAAGACCTTCAAGGAAGAGCAAAAGTCAAAGCTAAATTAATGCTTCGAGTACATAGTGATAGTGAATATGACGTACAATGTATTCCTTGCAGTCATGACATTTTGGGTGTGTTGTGATCTTAAGTGACCACAATATTTATGGATATCGATGCCATGCAGATACTGACCACTGACAGTTCGGTAGCTGCGACTGTAACCTTCATGTACATTACCAAACTGCAATTCCATTGCTGTAAACAGGCAGGAATGTTGAACTGTAATTCAGTTGCATCACAAACACCAGTGTGATGTCTGCTTCATTTCCAAATATCGTGGATACTACAGGGACAGACTGAACCCCACATGCTTCCCCACCTTGGTGAATCCTCCATCAATGACGAGAGCATTCTTTGAGCCAGCATACATCATCTGAAGCTCAGGCTTGCAACCTGGAGTGGAAGAGAAGGCAATGACTCGTACTTTTAGCGTGCCAATTTCCTTTCTCTGCAAGTTACTGACTCAATGTGATCGAGGCTGGGGAGCCATTTGAACTGTTTAATTACTAAACCAAGTCATGCGTGAACTTTGAAGGCGAACAGTGAGAAATTGATCTCAATTCTACATCAGCTGACTGCTGTCAGAGGAGGATCATGTGATGCTCCTGCAATTGCTCTTGCAATAGGGAAGTGCTCACATTGGACCTCTGCAGTGACCCCTCCCTCTAGTGCATAGTGACGTATTTTGTGCTATATATAATACAGGGACATACGCCAATAGCTAGATTCCCTGGTGCTGCATAAATATCTATTATCTATCTATTCAACTATCTATCTATCTATCTATCTATCTATCTATCTATCTATCTATCTAACTAATTGAAGCCCCTCCCCCTCACCCTGCGGACTGACAAAGATGAAACAAAGGGGGTAGGACGTCCTGCCATCGTCATGCTTGAAGCAGTAGCTGTAGGCAATGTAGCGAGGTAGGTGGGCAGGAAGCAACTCCCCTAAGTCATCAGGAGATATGTCCTGGGGAGAGTGACAGAGAGGACCTCGTTCTACCTCCACCCTAGCTTCGTCTTTTGAAATTTGAAAAATGGGGGCATAGTTTGCAAACAAAGACTGAAGCTGGGATGAAGCATGTGAACGAGGCTCGTGGTACTTAGTTTGCAGACTTGGATAATGGGAAGCAACTGGAAGAGAGAGAAGATGATATGTCTGGTCAAGAATTCTGGTATTTGTGCGTACATAGCTTTGTGTGTGTGTGTGGGGAGGGGGGGGAGAGTTGTGTGTGTGTGTGTGTGTGTGTGTGTGTGTGTGTGTGTGTGTGTGTGTGTGTGTGTGCGTGTGCGTGTGTGCATGTACATGTACCTCTACTTCGTCCTCTTCTACAGTAGGGTCTTCAATAATGGTCATAGTGTCTGTATCAATTTTCACTAAACATTTGGGTTGTGTGTGTGTGTGTGTGTGTGGGTGTGTGTGTGTGTGTGTGTGTGGGGGGGGGGGGGGGGGGGGGGGGGGGGGGGAAGGAGGATCCAGAGTTGGTTATGGTACACCTAAACAATTGATCGCAGACTTACTGATGATGGCGGCATTGGTGGTGGCCTTCCTGAACCTGAACTTCTTCAGTTTCGCATTCAGACCATCGTCAACTGCACACACTTTCAAATTTTGCGCCTGGATGTGTGGAGGGTACCTTAGAATGAGGCTGGGTGAAACAGCATGGAATGAGGCTGGGTGGGAATGAGGCTGGGTGGGAATGAGGCTAGGTGGGAATGAGGCTGGGTGGGAGTGAGGCTGGGTGGGAGTGAGGCGGGGTGGGAATGAGGCTGGGTGGGAATGAGGCTGGGTGGGAATGAGGCTGGGTGGGAATGAGGCTGGGTGGGAATGAGGCTGGGTGGGAATGAGGCTGGGTGGGAATGAGGCTGGGTGGGAATGAGGCTGGGTGGGAATGAGGCTGGGTGGGAATGAGGCTGGGTGGGAGTGAGGCGGGGTGGGAGTGAGGCGGGGTGGGAGTGAGGTGGGGTGGGAGTGAGGCTGGGTGGGAGTGAGGCTGGGTGGGAATGAGGCTGGGTGGGAATGAGGCTGGGTGGGAATGAGGCTGGGTGGGAATGAGGCCGGGTGGGAATGAGGCCGGGTGGGAGTGAGGCCGGGTGGGAATGAGGCTGGGTGGGAATGAGGCCGGGTGGGAGTGAGGCTGGGTGGGAATGAGGCTGGGTGGGAATGAGGCTGGGTGGGAATGAGGCTGGGTGGGGATGAGGAATGAGGCTGGGTTACAGTATGGGAATGAGGGAGTAGACTCAGTTCCAGGCTTACCTGGCACCAAGGCTAGGGTAGGAGGGCCTTCAAACGAGGCTAGGGTAGGGCGATCTCAGAATTTGGCTACTTCCTTGACCTTTCAAACATACATTCTTGACTCAAAACGTGGCATCAGCTAAGCCAACAGGTGAACAAACATGCACCACAGCTGCACAAAATGTGAACACCGTCAAACTGCTATCAGTAACCTATTGGGAGTCAACCTGGAACACACATAGCCTTTTACCCAGACTGATTTTGGTGCCTTTGTAACATTTCCTTCCACAAAGAAAGAGGAAGTCCTTTGGTTCAATGGGAGAGGAAATGCTTCAGTGAAAACACACATTGATGCTGAAAGCAAGAGCATCATCACCTTATGGCTGCAAACATGAGTACACTATAGCTAGATTCATACCAACCACAGACTGGCCATGGTGGGTTGCCAGCTAGAACTATTGAATTTGGGCAAGATGCACAGTCATAAATACATGATTTGGATGAGATTAAAACTTCAACTAGGAGTGCAGTTAGCCTTGTTCCCAGGCTCTCCCATATGTAAACAAAAAATCCGCATGTGACAAAACCAGCCTCGTTCCCAGTCCATCTCACCTCTAGTCTCAGCATCAGACCCTCCCCTAGAAGGTCTGATTATTGAGGATTTCAGGTTGCTTGTCCCAGATCCCATTCAAGAAATTAGCATAAGTATGGCCATGGAAACGGCCTTTGCATTTGAAGCCTAGGAAGTGCAAATTACTGTGTTCATTCGAACGATTGTGCAATCGTTTATGGCAAGACAGCTATGCCATGTAAACGGCGAAGGCGCACACCGCACACTCTCTCATCAGTGCACGTGCGCCAAAAGGGATCTTGGACAAGCAACTTGAAATCCTCATATACACTTTTGACTTTAGGTAGCCTGCAGTATCTTGACCCTCTTCTGGTGTCATATCTGGGGTGGGCTTAGTCTCGTTCCCAGACCGTTTATCCAGCGCGTGTATACTAAAAGCGATCCGTGCTGGGGTTGGTTGGGTCTGGGACCGAGACTAGGGTGGGCTCACCCTGCCCAACCTGGAAACGAAACGCAGAAGGGTCTGGGAACTAAGCTACGCAGATCCACTTCATACAGCAATCAGCCAAACACTCTAGGCAGATTTGTGGCCAAGAGGTCAAAGGCTGACTGCCGGTTCATTTAGCTGTGGTATTAAAAGGGCCAGGTCAGGGAGTTGGATATAATTTATCACCACTGTACAGTCTGGGAACGAGACTAGGTCCTGCTTACAGAGCACAAACAGTGTAGTTAGCATACAGTGCTGTGCACCCTATGCCAGTTTACCTCAACCCCGCCTTATAATTAGCTGTGATGGCCGGAAACGGCTCAGCAGCAACTCCATTAAATCATTAGCTAGCTGCTACCATCATCCCTGCAAAAGGCTGTGCCATAAATTTGTAAACAGATATGCCACGCCAAGACAAAAACAAGAGCATGATCGTACTCCCACTGACCATGATAGAGGATTAGTTCTGAGTTCAGAACTTCAGGATTCTTGACGCAGCATGAACTTACTTCAGCTAAAGGTCAAAAGGTTAACTAATTATTGCCCGCCCACGCTCTAAATTTTCGAGTCTCTGCCACTAGCACTGCCACTGCACATTCGTCGTGAAGAGGAGAAGGTGTGACTAGGAACTGAAAGAAGCAAGTCCATGAAGGCAGACAGAGAAGTGACTACTGAGTGAAGATGGCTTTGGTATCCACCTTCACACTGGCTGAGACTTTGAAAGATGCTGGGGTGTCTATAGAAGAGTGGTGCACAATGGCAGTTGAGAAAATTACTCTCTTGCTGCAACCCCAGTATGTGCCAGAGCAAACCTCGTCTGATGGCTTGGAATCTCAAACAAGCTCCGAGTTTCCTCACGAGATTGTATCGCATTACTTTCAGACTTTAAGCGTATCCATAAAAGGAATCGGAAACGACAATATCTGCAAAATTGGAAACCAGATTGTGTGCGACATTTGTGTCCCATACCTCAGAATTCTCTCAATTGATAACCGGCTGAAGCCCGCAAGTAAGCTGTCTGTTGCAGCTGCATTAAATGCACTTGCAAACCTGCTCCACGCTTTGCTGTTGCAGGAAGGGTCTTCATCACTCAGAGCCAAAATTATCAATGATGTGTTTATCTCAGTAATTGACCAGCTTTGCTCTCAGAAATCATTTGAATCCAAATTCCATGAGGGGCTACAGGTTGAACCCACAGAAGTAGGCACTGAAGCGAAGTGCATATTTGATCCCCAGCTTATCATCTCCTTGCTTCATAGTGTATTTGAAGCGACTGGTGTGGAAAGTATCGAGCAGATGGATGCAGAAATTGAGCCTGCAATTGCTGCTCTGTTTGGAAGGCTCTTAATTCTTTTGCAGCACTGTGACTTGAGCTCCTGCTTCCTCCTCGCAAGCTCCCTCCTCCCTCTCTTTGTCACCAAGACTCACATGGAAAGAGTGTTGGAGCTTTGGGATCTTGTCACATCAATTCGTCGTGGGAAGACAACGGTGGACTGCAGTGAGTCTGATTTAACACTCATCATCCTCTGCTGCTTTCATGATGTCTTTGTTTGCCACAATGAATCCTCTCCTTTTGCAAGCCCCTTCTCTCCTGAAGTACTCTCTAGTGCTCCCATTCTTGATCTGAGAATGAACAGCACCTTCTGGTCCATCGTCCAAGAAGGGCTTGTGAGTTCCGACCCTCTTGCTCGTAAGAGGTGCATGTACCTACTCCACTGTGTACTGATGTCTGTGCAAGACCGTAAACTGGAAAGCAGTAGCGGTCAGAGTGTGAGGTCCGACAAGTGGGTGTTCTGGTGGGGTGAAGTGTGTGCAGGGGAGCTGCAGAAGGTGTGGGGTGACCTGATTCTCATCTTAGAAACTATGGAAGAGAAACAGGTACTGTACAACTTGCTCAGCACAGGTGTTGTTAAGTGTATACCATTTACAGATAGGAAAGTAGTGTGTTCTCCGTACATGTATAGAGTCTCAAAATATTAATACTGAGTACTTGTTTCCATGCTTTGAGTCCCAGCATTATGTGTTTCAATTTTAAAGAGGGACGAAATGTTAGTGTGGCAAATTAAGAGGAGGCAATTAAGGCATGAGTTCCCTTGCATACATAATACTTCTTGGGTATTTTCGGGGGGGGGGGGGGGGGCAATTCCATGCAGTACTGTTTGAAGCATCCACTCCTATCTATGCTCCTAAACTGCGTAAAGTATCACGGCAGCTGTAGATTAGCATCTGTGCTATGCAGTGCATGGTTATCACTTACCTGGTGTCATGGTATGCTGGAAGTAAATAGTTCGAGTGTGACTAGCTTGCATCGGAACACAAATGAAGCTCTTTGGCAGCCAACCAAGATGCCGAGGAAGTGATGCCTTGTATTGAAAGTCCTACTTGTACACTGCTGTTGCTTTGTGTCAGTTGGCCACCAATTCCTCGTTGCTATGAAATGACCTCCTGTGATGTAACGTACTGTTACCACTAGTAACGGGATATACGTTCCTGCATGCTTAGTCCTAAATGTACACCACAATGATGCTGGGTGTACCGGTTTTATCAACTACATGTATTTTCAATAGATCCACATCATCATGCCGGTCAGAAGTCGGCTGAGGAGCATCATGGCCGCCACATCCAAGTGCATAGATGGTCTGTTTAGTACTGAGCTAGTACATGTACCTATTACGTGTTTAGATTGCTTGGCACTTGAGAATGGGTGTGTTGACATCTCTATGATAGTACTGTCGTGGTTCTGCAGGCTGTTACCTCCTGCACATCTCCTGGCTTATGGTGGCCCTCTCTCGTGTGTTTGTTCACCACGAAGCCAAGTCCATCATCCGGTGGGGGGTGCAGGAAACCCTGAACATGCCGCTGGAAGGATCCCCACTCCTGGAGGAGGAACACTGGCAGGTAGTCCTTCCATCAGTCATCCATTGAAAACTGACCTTGAAAGGCTTACTTGACATGCTTACCCAAGGTTGTATAATAGCTATGGGGTGAAGATAAGTGTTGTTAGCTTAGCTAGCTGGATTGTGATTGTGGAAGATATGTAGTGTACAGACAGGAATGATGAAAACTGTGAAAGAAAGTTGTACAGAAGATAGAAGTCAGGGTGACATTTTCTATGTCACCCTAGCTAGGTAAAAGTTGTATGCATATCATATCCTACACAGCACATAAGACACTGGAATATGCTTATATGTGATGTCACATGATTGTGTGCATTTAATGGAGCGAACCGTATGGTCAATCCACAAATACAAGCTGCATGGTAGACACAATTTAGGTCTGATGAAGTATCCATGAGGGAGAGTGAAGCAGGGCATGAGGCATCATTCTGAAAATGAGTTTGCCCTACCGGTTGCTCTACGACGATTGTGGTTGCCACTTGATAAAATTTAATGAATGTGTTCACTACTGTGGAAAATGCTTCATACCCACATGTTGTGAATCGACTTGGGATGAAACATACACATATACCTGGTATACGTAGCACCGCATGTTTTTGCTAACCTCACAACTTTATCTTTTTTAATCGCAGTTCATCTTTGGTCCAATCCTGACAGTCCTGAATGAAACTCTTGTCTATGGCAGGTACGTATGTAGAGGACTTATACAACCTTTCTTGAATGAAAGGAGGTTAGCTAAAATATTAATGCTGGATTGGTGGGGAGAGTCAGTGTGCCATCAAAGAGGTTTTTAACTCGATTCTCAAGCTCAGGCATCCAGCAACAACCAGGGTTTAAAATTTGGTTGTAGTGATGACTTCACATAATGTGGCAGTAGTGCATGTGATGTTAGCTTCTCTTGCCCATGCAGGGTCCAGAATGCTCCTCGGTATGCCTGCCCACCTGTTGCTCAGAGCCTCAACCTCTTTCTGGCAAGATTTGTTACTGAACTTCCCAAAGAGCAGAAAGGTGATAGCAGTTACTGCAGTAAGACTGCATGGCTCTCACATCCCATAGGAATTTACTAGCTGTGATGTTGCTTATAGTCAGCTGGTCTCTATGGCCTAGTTGTAGGCCTGTCGTGGGCTTAAATCCTACTGTGCATAATCGGTCTAGTACTTGATGCCTGCAAGAAGTGTTCGTTGCTCAATCATTTGCGTTCTTTTCTCAGGTCTCTTTGTGACCCAATTTATCTCAGCTGTCAAATCTCTGAGGTTTGCGGACATCCCTCTTGTGTTTGTTTCCCGTGCCCTTTCCCAACTGCCTATGATGCCTCTTGTTGGGCCTGAAACCCTGGCAGTTATCAGGTTTGCATTTCACACATCATTAAATAATCTAGTTCAAGGGCGGGTGAAATTGTAGTGTGGACTAAGGGGTCCATGAGTTACCTTACTTATAATACTTAGCGGACATTTCTCAAGGGGGGGGGGGGGGGGGGGGGGGGGGGGGGGGGGTAAAGATTTGAAAGGTGACAAATGCCCTCCCAATTGAAACCACAGAACTTAATATCCTGCAATTACTAGAAACTGCAGGACTTTATCATGTAACTTACACAGGTGCGTTTATGTGATTGAAAGTAACCCATCCAGGAATGAACTAGCCGTGGAACTATCAGATGTTATTCTCACATAGATCTGTGGTGTTGACCTGCATCATGACCCACAAGCCATCACTGAGGGCTGCAATACAGTGCTTCTTGCTCACTGCTGTGTGCAGGCTCACTGACCTGGTATGTAGTAATAGTGTATACACAGGACTCGGCTAATGTGATCAACTGCTGTTCAATGCCTCTATGTACATAGGTTAAGGTGAGCTGCAAGGATGTTGTTCTGACCTTGGGCTCCTTCAGAGGCAGTGAATGCCTCATCTTCAACTCACATGCATGGATGCAGGTATGTGAACATTCTCTGTAACTTAAATTGTTCCATTTTATGAAGGTTCAGAGGGCTGAAGTGGACTGAAGAGATATATGTGCTCATCTCAATGGCTCTGGTTAGGCTATATAGCTATACCGTGATTTTCTTGACTCCTCCCATTGTGTAACTACACCCAAGAGACCAGCTATAAATTGAAGAGGGGTGTTCAGATTCAGTAACTGTTTTGCAGACTATACCTTCCTGAGGAAGGATTATATGCAGGGATACACATAGTCTCGGTACCAGATTCTCCATGTGTGAGGGTCTGGTACCGGTACCGAGGCTAGGATACACATTGCTCTCCATGCAGGCATGTGACTGGGTGATTGCACTACATCATCAGAAATGGGCCAGCAGCGGCGGTAATGAAAGCCTCACAGTCCCCTCCCTCTTTGAGTATCTAAAGACAGCCATTCAAGGCTGCCTCAGTGGGAAGGCAGAGCAACCACTGAGTGCCCTGGCTAGATTCTTCCTCCTTGCCGTTGATGCTGAATGCAGAAGCAGTTCCATGTAAGCATGTAGCGGAGCTCACTGAAACCAGAGGAGGTTGGACACATTTTCTACGCACATGCGCGGCGCTCGAGTGGAAATAATTGCATGGTTTACATTCCTAACCTCAACAGCCTCATTCCCACGTCAACATGGCCTGGATCCGAAGGTAAACCTAAATTGCCTGCCAGATTCTGAGAAGTGAAGTTACAGTTGGATAGGAGTGCCTTGAAGACACTTCAGGTTGGGCAGGCTTCCACTTGTACCAGGAGTGCCTGGTAGCACTGGCTTCTCCACCATCTAGCATGACCACTCCTTCAAGAGGTCCTACAGCCTAAGTGTGACCCAGGGGTTGAACGGTGTTGACGGCATATCCACTAGAGCTTTCGGATGATGATTTGTTTTAAAGACTACCAAGAAAATTCTGGACACACTTCAGCCTCCATATAAATTCACCTACACACATACTGCATATGTCACATGATCATGTCCAACCTCCTCTGGGCTGAAACTGTCGTGTGTAGACTCTACAGCACTGGGAGCAGGTGTAGGTTGTCTTGCTGCTGTAATTTCATGATCTAGTCACCAGAACTGATGAGATTTTTTGCAAGGGAATTTTTTTCTGGTGTATGTCAAAACTAGTGTCACATGTGACTCACTGCTGTGTGAACGAGAGCCCAGGAACATTATGGACATATGTGCTGTAGCAATGCATGTGGCTATAATATTTGATGTCTTCCTTTACTCACGAACACCACGAAAATTTCTCCACCGCCGACTACGGTAGTATCTTGGATTGTAAACATTGTCTATGTGAGTAACAGCCAGCTTCATGATGGAGAGGAAGTATTTTCCATGTTGCTTACTGCTTCTTATTTTCCTCTTTTCCCTCGTACAAAGGCTTCTTTCCTCAAAGGAGCGATCTCTGGAGGAATCATTGGCATTGTTGCTAACTCCCTTGATGGATGTAATTGCAGGTGCTCGAACCCATGTCTACATGGACCCCAGTAGAGTGCACGGTGCACTAGAGATTGTGCTAGGAGTTTTGGCACAGTTCCTTGGGGGAAAGGCACTTGAAAACACATGGAAAGGTTTGTTATTATTATCAAGCCATGTAATCCATAAATGCCTCTGATATTAACCAGTGGAAAGTGCATATCGTGTCTGTAGGATCGATCTGCCATTTTAATGCAATCAGCAACTCACTATATATGCCTGAAGAACGTCTGAAATGCCGGCACACTGAATAGACAAAGATCGCTAATGTTTCTATGCTCTCAGAAACAGCTAATTTCTACTGTTCTTTAGGAGATGAACACCTGGTAGGTGGATTCCTGTACAAATGTTTGTTGCCATGGTTGCCAGACACTGTGACTTACATCCAGGATGAGCTTCTTCATGGATCAAAGGTTTGTGGGATGACCATCAAAGCAGAGGCCAGAAATTCCATTAGGACACATCCCCCTGGGAATGCCAAAAGTTTCATTTCTCATTATCGTTATTGTCTGACTATAATATGCGCTAATGGAATTGTTGTAGAGGAGGAGGGAAAATATGGAAGACACCACATATTTCAATGCTTGCATTTACATCATAGCCAAGTTTATTGGCGCTCTGGTTAAAGCAGATGGGATGTAACTGAAGGAGATCTAGAGTTGGTACAGCTTCAATAGCTCAGTTGGTAGAACAGTGGCTTCGAGAGCTGGTACCATCAGTAGTCCTATAGGACGGAATCTCATTCAAGATTCAAGGCAGGACAATTTCTTATACTGGCTTGAACAGTGCTTGATGGCAGTGCATATGATCTGTATTCGGCACGTGTAAACACGTAGTAACTGCAAACATAGCATTGTGTCATTTTTATTTTTAGTGCTCTCTCTCTCTCTCTCCTCTCTCTCTTGCCTCATGTATGTATATCCAGGATGCTGATGTTCCAGACTTGGAGCATGTGACATTCTGTGTGAATGCTCTGGATCACTTGTATCAGTTCATGATACTCTTTGGGTACTCCTTCCACTCCACACGGGATTTTGGTCCTGCTTACATTGCCAACAAGGCGACTAAAACACTGCTGGATGCATGCTCTGGAAAGGTGTGCATTTACTTGTTATAGGCATGTACTGAGTATTAGGCTGATTGACAGCATGCATGGGGTGAGCCTCACCAGCCCATGGGTCATTGTAATATTATAACAGTGGGCTATGAAGTACCCTGGTCTCAAGCTACTGGAGGAGATCTAGACGTGCACTGGAGTACAATGATATCCCACCAATAGCAAAATAGGAATCGTTTCCTAAAACCCTCAGTTTGATTACTGGTATGAGTGAGAGCATACAGGTACAGCAGCAAAACCTCTGATCATCAGTAAATAGCTTACTTTGACCCCCAAAAGACAGAATATCACTTTACGGGGAAGGATATGTGATTGGGGGAAAGGTAGCCCAAGCCAAAAGCCCTTATAAGGGTGTCTGTAGTAGTTGAATTGCAACATGGATCTATACCTTTCTAATTGCAGGATAGCACTTTCTTGACACCCTCTTTCCTTGGAGCTGTCACCTCGCTGTGCTGGCTGTGTTCACTGCCATCCAGTGTCGAAGACCCCACCCTTGACGGTAGCCTATCAGCAATGGTCAGGTGCTTCTCAAAGCTTCCTGCAAACCTGAAGATTACGAAACAGAAGCAGCTGCACAATGACTGCTCTACCCACCAGCACACTAGCAGCACGAGTGCTGGTGGTGGTGAGCCAAAGCTGATCGATTGGGGCCCACTAATGTCGCACTGTTTCCTCTCCTACTGGAAGTGTATCCTATGTACGCTGAAGTACCTTTATGGTAACGATCCACAATCTCTCAGTGGCGATAGTCCTATAGGCGCTGTTGTGGGGGGTGCTGTATGTCCCAGCAGTATTGATGGTGCTATACCAGTTGGAACCACTGATGTGGAAGCACTAGCTCGGTCTTGTCTCAACAATCTAGACATGGCCGGACAAGAAATTGCCGTTTTGATTGAGTGGCTCTCTCTGTTGGTTCCAAAGGTATGATTATGGCAGTGTTTATAATGTCTGTATTGTTGCTAGAGGGCTTGAGGGAATGCTGTTACAAGTAGTTTAAGTGTCTACTATCTAGAGGTTATGTCTGGCTTAAAAGAATTATTGTCGTGAAATACAGTGTTTTTCCTTGATCTACTGACTTGCCAGTGATGATAGAGTAATCAGACTTTGTTTTACTCTGGTCTAGCACAAATCTAGCCTCTCCAGATTCTCCAGCCATAATATTGTTGCCACACTTTTGCCTCCTACCCACTCAGCTGCTTCCACATGGTGCCGCATTTCTGCTGTCCTGTATTGACACGGTATGGCCTCTGTTGTTGGAATGCAGGGAGAAGCACACGCCATTCTGGAGAGCTCTGAAAGCTTTCCTTCGGCTGGCATTTCACCCCCTCCTCCTCTTTTCTCCGGACTCTGCCCTTGTAGACATGCAGCAAAAGGTGGTTGACAGCCTGTGCGCATAGCTACATGTGTTCAGCAGTTTAGTGTACATAATGGAGTCACATTCAAGGGAGGTTGCATGTACATACGTACTTAACTCCTACTCAGATGTATTTATTGTGCTGAGCCTTATACAAGCTGTGTTGCATAGGGCTGCTGGTCAGCTCAGATCCTATGAACTGCACTAATGAGACCCAAAAACTCTCTCTGCAGCATGCACTAAGTAATTACCACTGCTGGTAATACTGTATTTTCACGAATAGATGCCACCCTCAAATAAATGCCGCACAACTGAGTGAAATAAACACTGCCCTCGAATAAGTGCCGCAGCCGAGTCTTGCCCATTGCGAGTTGTTGCATGTTTTGTTTGTGTCTCAATTGGCTTTTGTAAGAGCCATACCTTCTCACCAGCTTATTGACACACTTCAGCAGGGAACTAGCTAGTGATGCTGTGTCTGTAGCAAATTCATTCTGCCCATAGTGTGCTCGAATAGTTGCTGCACCAAAACGAACCACGAAATAACTATACGCCGTGGCGTCTATTCGCAGAAATATGGTACCCTCCCAATGATCTTAGTATTAGTATTACACTATATGCACAGCAATATACACAGTACACCTTGTCATATCATGTGTACTAGCTGGTGTCCATATTCACATCACCCTAGCAGGCATCTTTTAATTTCACAATCATAGTATGCATCAGAGTTCTTTGAACTTGGTGAGGCCAGGACAGGTGTTTACAACCTACTGGTGACTCATGTGTGTAGCATGTGGCAAGAGAGATTCCGGGACAGTGGTCCAGAGGCTGTATTCCAAAGCCTGGAGACTCACCGGGAGTTGATAATGCAGGCATGTTTGTTTGGTCCTGTACACAAGAAAAACCTGAGGTTAGTGTGACCATCACCCGGACACGAGCCTTTGTGTTCAAAGTAGCATGTTTTTGTTGCACTGTAGGCCAGTTGAGGACGTTGAAATGTTTATTGAGTCTTTGGGAGGAGAATGTTCTTCAAACAGTCTCAACTTGAGGTATGTATATATCCCTGAGTTTACTCCATGCCCAGGTTTAATTGAGATTGATTGCTTGCATTACCTAATTATTACCCAGTGAGTCAATATATTTTGCGTGAGTTGAAACACTGTTAATGGAGGCTTAACAACCAGAATGTAATAGGTTAACTGCCACACCCTATTGTCATATTGAATGCTGGTATGTTATCAGAACAGCATTTAGACTTCACGGTCTTGCTGCTCCAGCTGCACAAGTTAACACACCCTGGCCATGTGTGTATGGATGTGTTTTGATGATTTTTGGTTGTGACTACAGTAGGCGTTTGGAGGATGACAATAGTGTGCGAGTTGGCATACTGACTTTCCTTATATGGGCGGCCACCATGTGTGCAGAGCAGGATGTAAACAACACTGAAGGTGTTGTGGCGTGCCTTCAAGGTTTCCTCCACACATACAGCAAGTGCATACTGGAAAAGGTAAGTATACTACTGTAATAATTGTGAAGAATTCATACCTGTAGTTTTCTCTCGTGGAACTTTTTCATAATCTCATCCACGGATCTCAAAAAAATGCAGTTGTGAAATACCGGTACCTCTGTACCAACAAAAATGACATTCTGCAGCTGCTATGTATAATTAGCCCTCTTATGGGATGATTTCCAACTGCTTCTTTGCGCAATATTACATAATGTTATACACGCACAATAACAATAATATATTAAATATGCATTTTTGCTTTCAACACCCAGAAGCATTATGTGTATTCACTATGCATGCCAATCAAAACCAGTCCTAGAATGTATGTGTCCTCCCAGGTTGCTGATATCTCATCCGAGAAACCCAAGTATTATATCAACACCTTTACCCACCGGATCAAAATGAGGCTCCTCCAAACACTCCTTCTTCTCCTGAAGTGGACAAGCAAGGTCCCCACTGAATGCATACCTAGACCCCAGAGTTACATATACAGGATAATTACTACTAGCTTGACCCCAAAGTTATACAAGAAAGTTACTAGGTTGAGCCCGAAGAATGCAGTCATACAAGAAAGTTGCCTGATTGATCCCTAAGAATGCAGAGTTATACGTACATACAAGAAAGTTACTAGATTGACCCCCAAAGAATACAGAGTTGCAAGTGGAGAGATGTGCATCAATTCCAATTCTAGATATTGTGCATTCCACATGAATTCTCATAACTCTGAATTTGAGTACTATCCATTCCCTATTCAAGTACGGCCTCTTCAAATTCCATCTCAGCTATCAATTTCCTAATTCCAATACAGCCTCTTTCAGTTTAGGACGCTATCCATTCCTCACAGGCCACTGACCATTTGGTAGCCAAGCACCTTCTACAGCAACTGCAGTGCGACAACCAGCTGTCCGTGCGCTACCTTATGGAGTGGGCGGTAGTTCTTACACTTGGCAGGCAACCAGAGCTGCTGGATGCCTTATTCTATCCTTACCTGCATCATGTAAGTCACGTTGTACAAGCTAGCATTGGTGCGAGATGGTTATGTGAGAATGCGGTAATTTGAAACGTGCAGGGTCAGGAGAAGAGGCTGAGTCGGATGTGCTCTATCTTCACCATTGCACTGCACCTCGGAAGGAACATGCAGACTGATGAAGAGAAGGTGTGTATTAGTGTTGTTTTAGTGAATCCCGTCTGGTCCCAGAAATAATATTTAACTAGGAATATTCCAAGCAGCTCAAATTCTGTAGAACCTAACCTTAAAGCATCCTTTCACCACTCATTAACCAGGAATAATATGCATATGCACAGGGAATACCTCGCGCACACCAGCATAATTAGTAGGTATAACCTCATGTAGTATATTTAGTAACTGTACTGCAAATATGAAACTAAAAGTGCAAGTAGTAATTACCCTCTTGAGATTTACTAGCTTGGAAGATTGTAACTATGTACATATGGTTACTAATGAAGTCCTTGTGCCTCAACCAAAACAACCCTAGAG
Source organism: Axinella damicornis (assembly GCA_963931865.1). NCBI lineage: Eukaryota > Metazoa > Porifera > Demospongiae > Axinellida > Axinellidae > Axinella > Axinella damicornis. The sequence continues at coordinate 2,153,111 of OZ007510.1, forward strand.
TGTATGTACAAATGGGAAACTGACTAAAATTCTAAATAGAGATGAAACGTATGGCCTATAGTACCTTGGCACAGTGTTTACCGGTAAGTCCCAGACGCAGCTACCATATATGGGTATGCCTATCTCTGCAGACTGCCTATTACCTCCGGACCTTCCCGGCTGTGTACCAATGGATCTCCAGCTACCACTTTGTGGTACGGCTGTACTCACAGCAGACAGTGATCAGCATGTGGGAGGATTGCAGCAGATGCAACCTTACTGAGGTGCTCGACCACTTCCGGATACTTGAGAGCACGATCGACTTCATGAGACAGATCAGGTAGGATTATAAGCCCCTCCGAGTTTAGTAGTCTAACAGTTGTTGTGCTGCTGTTTCAAGTCTTGCAACACAAGTCTTACAAAATGACAGCTAGCAGAGCCTTTCTCTGACAATTCTACAAGTGCAGCCTATTCATTATTGCCATACAAGAAGAAGGCCTGGGAATAGCACTGGACAGTTCTTACCAAGCTTGTGTGCTCTAAAATACGTGTTTTTTTAAACCTTCACGGTTCAAGGTTGACTTGGGTAGGTCACACTGTGGTATGCAGTTTGACAGAACAGCACGTATCGGAGGTACCACTGGTTTCACATTGCAGTGATGCAATATCATGTTTGATTCACGTTGCTGAAGTGTATAATTATACCTGTGCTGAGTTGAATTGTAATGCTCCACCTTGGCATACTGTACGCTCACATCGCTCCTTTGTCATGATGCACATCGCACACTTTCAGTATACTGTATGCTCACACCACTGCTTTCATGTTGTCGTGATGCACATCACACACTTTCACATTACAGTGATGCAGCTTATAATGTACACGTCACCAAGAGTTCATTGTTATGAACTCTTGATGTCACACTGCAGCATTGAATGTCTCACAGTACAATGTATTATGCTGGTTTCTGTCACAACAGAGTATGTACATGCTTTTTACTGCAGCGACGCAGGTAAACTCGGTCACAAGCTGAGAAGCAATATTTTCTTCAGCAAGTTCAGAACCAAGTCAGATTTAAACATTGAGGTCAGTAGATGAGTCCTGATGCTACTACCATGTAATTCTCTTAGCCCTGTACTGCAAAATTGGAGAGGGCTTGCCTCACAAAATTATATGAATATTGTGGGGTACATATATTGTATTAGATCTGATACTGCATGCTACTCATAATGAACCCTGAGTGGTCATTGCACCATTAGGGCTCTGACCCCACCATTAGCTAGTGGAGAAACAATGTATGGAAATAGCCTCATTCCCAGGCCAGGCCCCGCTCAGCTTTTTGTTGCTTACAGTGCAGAATAGCGGGAATGGGCTGGTAAGTTTCATCATGTGAGCATGATATAATCTACAAATTGGCAAAATGAAAACGCTACATTTTTATGTGTTGTTCAACCATCTGCAAGTTCAACACTTGGTGTGTACGACAGTTGTTTCCCACTAGCTATAGATACACACGGTACGTATGCTACCCGTGCCTTTGCTCTCCTTGCTATTCTGAGCCCCTGTGCACCCACATTCATACTACCCTTGACATCTATCTCATGATAAAACTTACCAGGCCCTCTCCCGCTTAGCTGTAGTGCAAGCGACGGAAAGCTGGGAGGGCCTGGGAACGAGGCTAAGATATGTAGATAATTGGTGCCATTGTGTATCCCTGGATATTTCCCTTCGTGGTGATTGGTCTTACACGCAGGTGTTGGTATGCCAAACACTTACATGTGAGACCACTAATGGGCAAGGATGTACTGGGTACATTACATCATGGATATTTATTCCAAGAAGGTCAACAGTTCAAAAGAGTTTCTTCATTAATTTGGTGTAGACATTGCATAAGAGATTGAATTTGCATAATTATGCAAAGAGAGTCCACTATTGATGTTTGGCTTTGAGGTCCATCAAGATCAGAATTGTTGCCCTCTGACCATGCACGTATCCTTCATCTCCTTATATATAACCGCACAAAGTTATTATATGTTCACTTCTAAGGTAGATTTCCAAATAGTGTTGTGTCGTGCCGAAATGGAAATCCTAGACAGAATTCTATGTACACTATGAGTTGGACCATCTGGCAAACGGTAAACAATTTTCGTCACACCACTGCTCCAATTGCGATGTTTGATTGTACTCACAGGACTTTCATCCACTTTCCGACTTTCATCCGCTTTCCGACTAGGTGAAAATATTTGCAGCAAGGAATCCATGTGTATTTGTCCCCTTGGGCTTCTCCTATTGTGGAAGGTTTGCATACTGGTGCCATTTCCTGACTTCCGCTTACCAACTATCAGAGCCCAGCCTTAAACAGAAGTTGAGTAAATATACTGACATCTCAACAGAGGGAAGACCTTAATCACTACGTATGATAGTATTTGTTGAAAAATGCCCATAGATTTCTATAATTATACTTTGTTGTAATTAGGGTAGAGAGATTGTCTTTCTCTGCTAGCGAAGCTTAGAACCATTTTCTGCTCTAAGTGGTACTCTTATCAACTAATGTTGCCTGCAGGTAATTGCTCTCCTGATAGGATATTAAATGTTTGAATACTCAAAGTAGGCATTCAGAGATCCAATTGTGACCATTGTTGTCCAGTGACACTTTCATACAAAAGTGCATGATGACACATCGTCATTGTGGTGGATGATGATGATGTCATCATGTGCTCTTGTTCATGTTATAGCTTTGTTGAGTGTTTTGTCTTCCAGTTATATCCACCATTGCCCGCATCAACCACAGTAGCAGTATGTGATGCTACACACATTACTTGGGCAAGAGCTGCACATATGGACCGGTGGATGCAATCATGCAGAGTATGGACACACACTGCAATTGGTGCTCTATACTAAGATTGTGATACTGGGAATCTAGTGCGCTCTAACGTGCGACCATTTATATATCAGGTCCATGTCATTTACTGTGTCTTTCAAAGTGCTATCGTGTACCTCGACATACGTTATGCTAGAGACGTTGTACTCTTGGTATGGCCATATGGCACTTTTTGCATAAAAGTAAACTTTATGCATAATTGGACATGAAACAAAATATAAAATGTGATACAGGGATTAAATGAGCTGGGCTCACATTTTGTCCTTCATTGTATCATGCCTTTGTGTGTATATCCCACAATGCTGTTAATTCCCTGCATACCCCTCCCCTCATACCCATCCCCTCCTCCCTCCCCATCCCCTCCTCCCTTCACATCCCCTCTCCCTTCCCCTCTCCTACATACTGTCTCTCCTGTGCCTACCTGTACACATGCATGCACACACACATGCACACACACACACACACACACGCACATCCCCACCCCTGTGCCTCGCAGAGCATATTCTATGTCCTCCCTCGGCTTTCTCATGTGATAGAAGAAGAATGGATACCAGTGGAAGCTTTCACCTCAGCCAGTCCCGTCTGGAGGGTGGAGAACCCTCCCGTTAATCTTCACTGTGACAATGTGGAACTCCTGCAAGCCCTTCAAGGGGCAGACCCTTGTGATGAGAGTGGCAGTGATACAAGGAGCATTGCTTATCACGTAAGAACTCCTTCCCCCTGCCTCCTCAGACCTCCTACCTACAACTTATTTGTGTGGTCTCGGCCCCAGACCCAAACCAACCCCAGTGCGGATACTGGAAGCGATCCGTGCTGGGGTTGGTTTGGGTCTGGGCTGAGACTACCTAATCTGTGTGGTGACCACAGTTGTTGCCATAGCAACAAAAAAATTATCATGGCTTCTCCATAGAGTGCTATATACAGTATTTACACTAGCCCTCCTTTTGTAATGGCTCCCAGCCAATGCTCAGAGCTCCTGTAGACCCCAGCCAATGCTCGGCCCCAGGCTCTGATAGTGACTCCACAGCAATTTTAAAGTGAAGACCGTCATATTCTTGAGGTACTGACAATTGGTGGCTGGGCTGAAGTTGAGGATGTTGATATGAAAGCCTATACCACTTTCAGCTCTCTCTCTCCACTGTCACTTGACTGATGACTTCGGCATTTGTTGCCTCACCGCCCAACACTACCCCCACTTTGATCTGGTGTTTGTATGGTGACATAGCAACTCTGTGTCTGACATTCTACTGTTGTTAGGACTGGCACCTGCAGTAAAACTTCCCACAATCCAAGCTGACCCCTA
>OZ007510.1:2157471-2197471 GCA_963931865.1 Axinella damicornis
GTGTGGACTAAGGGGTCCATGAGTTACCTTACTTATAATACTTAGCGGACATTTCTCAAGGGGGGGGGGGGGGGGGGGGGGGGGGGGGGGTAAAGATTTGAAAGGTGACAAATGCCCTCCCAATTGAAACCACAGAACTTAATATCCTGCAATTACTAGAAACTGCAGGACTTTATCATGTAACTTACACAGGTGCGTTTATGTGATTGAAAGTAACCCATCCAGGAATGAACTAGCCGTGGAACTATCAGATGTTATTCTCACATAGATCTGTGGTGTTGACCTGCATCATGACCCACAAGCCATCACTGAGGGCTGCAATACAGTGCTTCTTGCTCACTGCTGTGTGCAGGCTCACTGACCTGGTATGTAGTAATAGTGTATACACAGGACTCGGCTAATGTGATCAACTGCTGTTCAATGCCTCTATGTACATAGGTTAAGGTGAGCTGCAAGGATGTTGTTCTGACCTTGGGCTCCTTCAGAGGCAGTGAATGCCTCATCTTCAACTCACATGCATGGATGCAGGTATGTGAACATTCTCTGTAACTTAAATTGTTCCATTTTATGAAGGTTCAGAGGGCTGAAGTGGACTGAAGAGATATATGTGCTCATCTCAATGGCTCTGGTTAGGCTATATAGCTATACCGTGATTTTCTTGACTCCTCCCATTGTGTAACTACACCCAAGAGACCAGCTATAAATTGAAGAGGGGTGTTCAGATTCAGTAACTGTTTTGCAGACTATACCTTCCTGAGGAAGGATTATATGCAGGGATACACATAGTCTCGGTACCAGATTCTCCATGTGTGAGGGTCTGGTACCGGTACCGAGGCTAGGATACACATTGCTCTCCATGCAGGCATGTGACTGGGTGATTGCACTACATCATCAGAAATGGGCCAGCAGCGGCGGTAATGAAAGCCTCACAGTCCCCTCCCTCTTTGAGTATCTAAAGACAGCCATTCAAGGCTGCCTCAGTGGGAAGGCAGAGCAACCACTGAGTGCTCTTCACCTGGCTAGATTCTTCCTCCTTGCCGTTGATGCTGAATGCAGAAGCAGTTCCATGTAAGCATGTAGCGGAGCTCACTGAAACCAGAGGAGGTTGGACACATTTTCTACGCACATGCGCTGCGCTCGAGTGGAAATAATTGCATGGTTTACATTCCTAACCTCAACAGCCTCATTCCCACGTCAACATGGCCTGGATCCGAAGGTAAACCTAAATTGCCTGCCAGATTCTGAGAAGTGAAGTTACAGTTGGATAGGAGTGCCTTGAAGACACTTCAGGTTGGGCAGGCTTCCACTTGTACCAGGAGTGCCTGGTAGCACTGGCTTCTCCACCATCTAGCATGACCACTCCTTCAAGAGGTCCTACAGCCTAAGTGTGACCCAGGGGTTGAACGGTGTTGACGGCATATCCACTAGAGCTTTCGGATGATGATTTGTTTTAAAGACTACCAAGAAAATTCTGGACACACTTCAGCCTCCATATAAATTCACCTACACACATACTGCATATGTCACATGATCATGTCCAACCTCCTCTGGGCTGAAACTGTCGTGTGTAGACTCTACAGCACTGGGAGCAGGTGTAGGTTGTCTTGCTGCTGTAATTTCATGATCTAGTCACCAGAACTGATGAGATTTTTTGCAAGGGAATTTTTTTCTGGTGTATGTCAAAACTAGTGTCACATGTGACTCACTGCTGTGTGAACGAGAGCCCAGGAACATTATGGACATATGTGCTGTAGCAATGCATGTGGCTATAATATTTGATGTCTTCCTTTACTCACGAACACCACGAAAATTTCTCCACCGCCGACTACGGTAGTATCTTGGATTGTAAACATTGTCTATGTGAGTAACAGCCAGCTTCATGATGGAGAGGAAGTATTTTCCATGTTGCTTACTGCTTCTTATTTTCCTCTTTTCCCTCGTACAAAGGCTTCTTTCCTCAAAGGAGCGATCTCTGGAGGAATCATTGGCATTGTTGCTAACTCCCTTGATGGATGTAATTGCAGGTGCTCGAACCCATGTCTACATGGACCCCAGTAGAGTGCACGGTGCACTAGAGATTGTGCTAGGAGTTTTGGCACAGTTCCTTGGGGGAAAGGCACTTGAAAACACATGGAAAGGTTTGTTATTATTATCAAGCCATGTAATCCATAAATGCCTCTGATATTAACCAGTGGAAAGTGCATATCGTGTCTGTAGGATCGATCTGCCATTTTAATGCAATCAGCAACTCACTATATATGCCTGAAGAACGTCTGAAATGCCGGCACACTGAATAGACAAAGATCGCTAATGTTTCTATGCTCTCAGAAACAGCTAATTTCTACTGTTCTTTAGGAGATGAACACCTGGTAGGTGGATTCCTGTACAAATGTTTGTTGCCATGGTTGCCAGACACTGTGACTTACATCCAGGATGAGCTTCTTCATGGATCAAAGGTTTGTGGGATGACCATCAAAGCAGAGGCCAGAAATTCCATTAGGACACATCCCCCTGGGAATGCCAAAAGTTTCATTTCTCATTATCGTTATTGTCTGACTATAATATGCGCTAATGGAATTGTTGTAGAGGAGGAGGGAAAATATGGAAGACACCACATATTTCAATGCTTGCATTTACATCATAGCCAAGTTTATTGGCGCTCTGGTTAAAGCAGATGGGATGTAACTGAAGGAGATCTAGAGTTGGTACAGCTTCAATAGCTCAGTTGGTAGAACAGTGGCTTCGAGAGCTGGTACCATCAGTAGTCCTATAGGACGGAATCTCATTCAAGATTCAAGGCAGGACAATTTCTTATACTGGCTTGAACAGTGCTTGATGGCAGTGCATATGATCTGTATTCGGCACGTGTAAACACGTAGTAACTGCAAACATAGCATTGTGTCATTTTTATTTTTAGTGCTCTCTCTCTCTCTCTCCTCTCTCTCTTGCCTCATGTATGTATATCCAGGATGCTGATGTTCCAGACTTGGAGCATGTGACATTCTGTGTGAATGCTCTGGATCACTTGTATCAGTTCATGATACTCTTTGGGTACTCCTTCCACTCCACACGGGATTTTGGTCCTGCTTACATTGCCAACAAGGCGACTAAAACACTGCTGGATGCATGCTCTGGAAAGGTGTGCATTTACTTGTTATAGGCATGTACTGAGTATTAGGCTGATTGACAGCATGCATGGGGTGAGCCTCACCAGCCCATGGGTCATTGTAATATTATAACAGTGGGCTATGAAGTACCCTGGTCTCAAGCTACTGGAGGAGATCTAGACGTGCACTGGAGTACAATGATATCCCACCAATAGCAAAATAGGAATCGTTTCCTAAAACCCTCAGTTTGATTACTGGTATGAGTGAGAGCATACAGGTACAGCAGCAAAACCTCTGATCATCAGTAAATAGCTTACTTTGACCCCCAAAAGACAGAATATCACTTTACGGGGAAGGATATGTGATTGGGGGAAAGGTAGCCCAAGCCAAAAGCCCTTATAAGGGTGTCTGTAGTAGTTGAATTGCAACATGGATCTATACCTTTCTAATTGCAGGATAGCACTTTCTTGACACCCTCTTTCCTTGGAGCTGTCACCTCGCTGTGCTGGCTGTGTTCACTGCCATCCAGTGTCGAAGACCCCACCCTTGACGGTAGCCTATCAGCAATGGTCAGGTGCTTCTCAAAGCTTCCTGCAAACCTGAAGATTACGAAACAGAAGCAGCTGCACAATGACTGCTCTACCCACCAGCACACTAGCAGCACGAGTGCTGGTGGTGGTGAGCCAAAGCTGATCGATTGGGGCCCACTAATGTCGCACTGTTTCCTCTCCTACTGGAAGTGTATCCTATGTACGCTGAAGTACCTTTATGGTAACGATCCACAATCTCTCAGTGGCGATAGTCCTATAGGCGCTGTTGTGGGGGGTGCTGTATGTCCCAGCAGTATTGATGGTGCTATACCAGTTGGAACCACTGATGTGGAAGCACTAGCTCGGTCTTGTCTCAACAATCTAGACATGGCCGGACAAGAAATTGCCGTTTTGATTGAGTGGCTCTCTCTGTTGGTTCCAAAGGTATGATTATGGCAGTGTTTATAATGTCTGTATTGTTGCTAGAGGGCTTGAGGGAATGCTGTTACAAGTAGTTTAAGTGTCTACTATCTAGAGGTTATGTCTGGCTTAAAAGAATTATTGTCGTGAAATACAGTGTTTTTCCTTGATCTACTGACTTGCCAGTGATGATAGAGTAATCAGACTTTGTTTTACTCTGGTCTAGCACAAATCTAGCCTCTCCAGATTCTCCAGCCATAATATTGTTGCCACACTTTTGCCTCCTACCCACTCAGCTGCTTCCACATGGTGCCGCATTTCTGCTGTCCTGTATTGACACGGTATGGCCTCTGTTGTTGGAATGCAGGGAGAAGCACACGCCATTCTGGAGAGCTCTGAAAGCTTTCCTTCGGCTGGCATTTCACCCCCTCCTCCTCTTTTCTCTGGACTCTGCCCTTGTAGACATGCAGCAAAAGGTGGTTGACAGCCTGTGCGCATAGCTACATGTGTTCAGCAGTTTAGTGTACATAATGGAGTCACATTCAAGGGAGGTTGCATGTACATACGTACTTAACTCCTACTCAGATGTATTTATTGTGCTGAGCCTTATACAAGCTGTGTTGCATAGGGCTGCTGGTCAGCTCAGATCCTATGAACTGCACTAATGAGACCCAAAAACTCTCTCTGCAGCATGCACTAAGTAATTACCACTGCTGGTAATACTGTATTTTCACGAATAGATGCCACCCTCAAATAAATGCCGCACAACTGAGTGAAATAAACACTGCCCTCGAATAAGTGCCGCAGCCGAGTCTTGCCCATTGCGAGTTGTTGCATGTTTTGTTTGTGTCTCAATTGGCTTTTGTAAGAGCCATACCTTCTCACCAGCTTATTGACACACTTCAGCAGGGAACTAGCTAGTGATGCTGTGTCTGTAGCAAATTCATTCTGCCCATAGTGTGCTCGAATAGTTGCTGCACCAAAACGAACCACGAAATAACTATACGCCGTGGCGTCTATTCGCAGAAATATGGTACCCTCCCAATGATCTTAGTATTAGTATTACACTATATGCACAGCAATATACACAGTACACCTTGTCATATCATGTGTACTAGCTGGTGTCCATATTCACATCACCCTAGCAGGCATCTTTTAATTTCACAATCATAGTATGCATCAGAGTTCTTTGAACTTGGTGAGGCCAGGACAGGTGTTTACAACCTACTGGTGACTCATGTGTGTAGCATGTGGCAAGAGAGATTCCGGGACAGTGGTCCAGAGGCTGTATTCCAAAGCCTGGAGACTCACCGGGAGTTGATAATGCAGGCATGTTTGTTTGGTCCTGTACACAAGAAAAACCTGAGGTTAGTGTGACCATCACCCGGACACGAGCCTTTGTGTTCAAAGTAGCATGTTTTTGTTGCACTGTAGGCCAGTTGAGGACGTTGAAATGTTTATTGAGTCTTTGGGAGGAGAATGTTCTTCAAACAGTCTCAACTTGAGGTATGTATATATCCCTGAGTTTACTCCATGCCCAGGTTTAATTGAGATTGATTGCTTGCATTACCTAATTATTACCCAGTGAGTCAATATATTTTGCGTGAGTTGAAACACTGTTAATGGAGGCTTAACAACCAGAATGTAATAGGTTAACTGCCACACCCTATTGTCATATTGAATGCTGGTATGTTATCAGAACAGCATTTAGACTTCACGGTCTTGCTGCTCCAGCTGCACAAGTTAACACACCCTGGCCATGTGTGTATGGATGTGTTTTGATGATTTTTGGTTGTGACTACAGTAGGCGTTTGGAGGATGACAATAGTGTGCGAGTTGGCATACTGACTTTCCTTATATGGGCGGCCACCATGTGTGCAGAGCAGGATGTAAACAACACTGAAGGTGTTGTGGCGTGCCTTCAAGGTTTCCTCCACACATACAGCAAGTGCATACTGGAAAAGGTAAGTATACTACTGTAATAATTGTGAAGAATTCATACCTGTAGTTTTCTCTCGTGGAACTTTTTCATAATCTCATCCACGGATCTCAAAAAAATGCAGTTGTGAAATACCGGTACCTCTGTACCAACAAAAATGACATTCTGCAGCTGCTATGTATAATTAGCCCTCTTATGGGATGATTTCCAACTGCTTCTTTGCGCAATATTACATAATGTTATACACGCACAATAACAATAATATATTAAATATGCATTTTTGCTTTCAACACCCAGAAGCATTATGTGTATTCACTATGCATGCCAATCAAAACCAGTCCTAGAATGTATGTGTCCTCCCAGGTTGCTGATATCTCATCCGAGAAACCCAAGTATTATATCAACACCTTTACCCACCGGATCAAAATGAGGCTCCTCCAAACACTCCTTCTTCTCCTGAAGTGGACAAGCAAGGTCCCCACTGAATGCATACCTAGACCCCAGAGTTACATATACAGGATAATTACTACTAGCTTGACCCCAAAGTTATACAAGAAAGTTACTAGGTTGAGCCCGAAGAATGCAGTCATACAAGAAAGTTGCCTGATTGATCCCTAAGAATGCAGAGTTATACGTACATACAAGAAAGTTACTAGATTGACCCCCAAAGAATACAGAGTTGCAAGTGGAGAGATGTGCATCAATTCCAATTCTAGATATTGTGCATTCCACATGAATTCTCATAACTCTGAATTTGAGTACTATCCATTCCCTATTCAAGTACGGCCTCTTCAAATTCCATCTCAGCTATCAATTTCCTAATTCCAATACAGCCTCTTTCAGTTTAGGACGCTATCCATTCCTCACAGGCCACTGACCATTTGGTAGCCAAGCACCTTCTACAGCAACTGCAGTGCGACAACCAGCTGTCCGTGCGCTACCTTATGGAGTGGGCGGTAGTTCTTACACTTGGCAGGCAACCAGAGCTGCTGGATGCCTTATTCTATCCTTACCTGCATCATGTAAGTCACGTTGTACAAGCTAGCATTGGTGCGAGATGGTTATGTGAGAATGCGGTAATTTGAAACGTGCAGGGTCAGGAGAAGAGGCTGAGTCGGATGTGCTCTATCTTCACCATTGCACTGCACCTCGGAAGGAACATGCAGACTGATGAAGAGAAGGTGTGTATTAGTGTTGTTTTAGTGAATCCCGTCTGGTCCCAGAAATAATATTTAACTAGGAATATTCCAAGCAGCTCAAATTCTGTAGAACCTAACCTTAAAGCATCCTTTCACCACTCATTAACCAGGAATAATATGCATATGCACAGGGAATACCTCGCGCACACCAGCATAATTAGTAGGTATAACCTCATGTAGTATATTTAGTAACTGTACTGCAAATATGAAACTAAAAGTGCAAGTAGTAATTACCCTCTTGAGATTTACTAGCTTGGAAGATTGTAACTATGTACATATGGTTACTAATGAAGTCCTTGTGCCTCAACCAAAACAACCCTAGAGTGTATGTACAAATGGGAAACTGACTAAAATTCTAAATAGAGATGAAACGTATGGCCTATAGTACCTTGGCACAGTGTTTACCGGTAAGTCCCAGACGCAGCTACCATATATGGGTATGCCTATCTCTGCAGACTGCCTATTACCTCCGGACCTTCCCGGCTGTGTACCAATGGATCTCCAGCTACCACTTTGTGGTACGGCTGTACTCACAGCAGACAGTGATCAGCATGTGGGAGGATTGCAGCAGATGCAACCTTACTGAGGTGCTCGACCACTTCCGGATACTTGAGAGCACGATCGACTTCATGAGACAGATCAGGTAGGATTATAAGCCCCTCCGAGTTTAGTAGTCTAACAGTTGTTGTGCTGCTGTTTCAAGTCTTGCAACACAAGTCTTACAAAATGACAGCTAGCAGAGCCTTTCTCTGACAATTCTACAAGTGCAGCCTATTCATTATTGCCATACAAGAAGAAGGCCTGGGAATAGCACTGGACAGTTCTTACCAAGCTTGTGTGCTCTAAAATACGTGTTTTTTTAAACCTTCACGGTTCAAGGTTGACTTGGGTAGGTCACACTGTGGTATGCAGTTTGACAGAACAGCACGTATCGGAGGTACCACTGGTTTCACATTGCAGTGATGCAATATCATGTTTGATTCACGTTGCTGAAGTGTATAATTATACCTGTGCTGAGTTGAATTGTAATGCTCCACCTTGGCATACTGTACGCTCACATCGCTCCTTTGTCATGATGCACATCGCACACTTTCAGTATACTGTATGCTCACACCACTGCTTTCATGTTGTCGTGATGCACATCACACACTTTCACATTACAGTGATGCAGCTTATAATGTACACGTCACCAAGAGTTCATTGTTATGAACTCTTGATGTCACACTGCAGCATTGAATGTCTCACAGTACAATGTATTATGCTGGTTTCTGTCACAACAGAGTATGTACATGCTTTTTACTGCAGCGACGCAGGTAAACTCGGTCACAAGCTGAGAAGCAATATTTTCTTCAGCAAGTTCAGAACCAAGTCAGATTTAAACATTGAGGTCAGTAGATGAGTCCTGATGCTACTACCATGTAATTCTCTTAGCCCTGTACTGCAAAATTGGAGAGGGCTTGCCTCACAAAATTATATGAATATTGTGGGGTACATATATTGTATTAGATCTGATACTGCATGCTACTCATAATGAACCCTGAGTGGTCATTGCACCATTAGGGCTCTGACCCCACCATTAGCTAGTGGAGAAACAATGTATGGAAATAGCCTCATTCCCAGGCCAGGCCCCGCTCAGCTTTTTGTTGCTTACAGTGCAGAATAGCGGGAATGGGCTGGTAAGTTTCATCATGTGAGCATGATATAATCTACAAATTGGCAAAATGAAAACGCTACATTTTTATGTGTTGTTCAACCATCTGCAAGTTCAACACTTGGTGTGTACGACAGTTGTTTCCCACTAGCTATAGATACACACGGTACGTATGCTACCCGTGCCTTTGCTCTCCTTGCTATTCTGAGCCCCTGTGCACCCACATTCATACTACCCTTGACATCTATCTCATGATAAAACTTACCAGGCCCTCTCCCGCTTAGCTGTAGTGCAAGCGACGGAAAGCTGGGAGGGCCTGGGAACGAGGCTAAGATATGTAGATAATTGGTGCCATTGTGTATCCCTGGATATTTCCCTTCGTGGTGATTGGTCTTACACGCAGGTGTTGGTATGCCAAACACTTACATGTGAGACCACTAATGGGCAAGGATGTACTGGGTACATTACATCATGGATATTTATTCCAAGAAGGTCAACAGTTCAAAAGAGTTTCTTCATTAATTTGGTGTAGACATTGCATAAGAGATTGAATTTGCATAATTATGCAAAGAGAGTCCACTATTGATGTTTGGCTTTGAGGTCCATCAAGATCAGAATTGTTGCCCTCTGACCATGCACGTATCCTTCATCTCCTTATATATAACCGCACAAAGTTATTATATGTTCACTTCTAAGGTAGATTTCCAAATAGTGTTGTGTCGTGCCGAAATGGAAATCCTAGACAGAATTCTATGTACACTATGAGTTGGACCATCTGGCAAACGGTAAACAATTTTCGTCACACCACTGCTCCAATTGCGATGTTTGATTGTACTCACAGGACTTTCATCCACTTTCCGACTTTCATCCGCTTTCCGACTAGGTGAAAATATTTGCAGCAAGGAATCCATGTGTATTTGTCCCCTTGGGCTTCTCCTATTGTGGAAGGTTTGCATACTGGTGCCATTTCCTGACTTCCGCTTACCAACTATCAGAGCCCAGCCTTAAACAGAAGTTGAGTAAATATACTGACATCTCAACAGAGGGAAGACCTTAATCACTACGTATGATAGTATTTGTTGAAAAATGCCCATAGATTTCTATAATTATACTTTGTTGTAATTAGGGTAGAGAGATTGTCTTTCTCTGCTAGCGAAGCTTAGAACCATTTTCTGCTCTAAGTGGTACTCTTATCAACTAATGTTGCCTGCAGGTAATTGCTCTCCTGATAGGATATTAAATGTTTGAATACTCAAAGTAGGCATTCAGAGATCCAATTGTGACCATTGTTGTCCAGTGACACTTTCATACAAAAGTGCATGATGACACATCGTCATTGTGGTGGATGATGATGATGTCATCATGTGCTCTTGTTCATGTTATAGCTTTGTTGAGTGTTTTGTCTTCCAGTTATATCCACCATTGCCCGCATCAACCACAGTAGCAGTATGTGATGCTACACACATTACTTGGGCAAGAGCTGCACATATGGACCGGTGGATGCAATCATGCAGAGTATGGACACACACTGCAATTGGTGCTCTATACTAAGATTGTGATACTGGGAATCTAGTGCGCTCTAACGTGCGACCATTTATATATCAGGTCCATGTCATTTACTGTGTCTTTCAAAGTGCTATCGTGTACCTCGACATACGTTATGCTAGAGACGTTGTACTCTTGGTATGGCCATATGGCACTTTTTGCATAAAAGTAAACTTTATGCATAATTGGACATGAAACAAAATATAAAATGTGATACAGGGATTAAATGAGCTGGGCTCACATTTTGTCCTTCATTGTATCATGCCTTTGTGTGTATATCCCACAATGCTGTTAATTCCCTGCATACCCCTCCCCTCATACCCATCCCCTCCTCCCTCCCCATCCCCTCCTCCCTTCACATCCCCTCTCCCTTCCCCTCTCCTACATACTGTCTCTCCTGTGCCTACCTGTACACATGCATGCACACACACATGCACACACACACACACACACACGCACATCCCCACCCCTGTGCCTCGCAGAGCATATTCTATGTCCTCCCTCGGCTTTCTCATGTGATAGAAGAAGAATGGATACCAGTGGAAGCTTTCACCTCAGCCAGTCCCGTCTGGAGGGTGGAGAACCCTCCCGTTAATCTTCACTGTGACAATGTGGAACTCCTGCAAGCCCTTCAAGGGGCAGACCCTTGTGATGAGAGTGGCAGTGATACAAGGAGCATTGCTTATCACGTAAGAACTCCTTCCCCCTGCCTCCTCAGACCTCCTACCTACAACTTATTTGTGTGGTCTCGGCCCCAGACCCAAACCAACCCCAGTGCGGATACTGGAAGCGATCCGTGCTGGGGTTGGTTTGGGTCTGGGCTGAGACTACCTAATCTGTGTGGTGACCACAGTTGTTGCCATAGCAACAAAAAAATTATCATGGCTTCTCCATAGAGTGCTATATACAGTATTTACACTAGCCCTCCTTTTGTAATGGCTCCCAGCCAATGCTCAGAGCTCCTGTAGACCCCAGCCAATGCTCGGCCCCAGGCTCTGATAGTGACTCCACAGCAATTTTAAAGTGAAGACCGTCATATTCTTGAGGTACTGACAATTGGTGGCTGGGCTGAAGTTGAGGATGTTGATATGAAAGCCTATACCACTTTCAGCTCTCTCTCTCCACTGTCACTTGACTGATGACTTCGGCATTTGTTGCCTCACCGCCCAACACTACCCCCACTTTGATCTGGTGTTTGTATGGTGACATAGCAACTCTGTGTCTGACATTCTACTGTTGTTAGGACTGGCACCTGCAGTAAAACTTCCCACAATCCAAGCTGACCCCTAACTTAATTGTGGGCATTGACTGCATGTTGTTTATACCACAATGTAACCAGCTACATGAGAGAGTGTCAAAGTTTAGGTCAAGGTTCACTACAGGGCTTTACCAAACCCTTGCAACAGCCACAGCTGGTTGCGTTAAGTGGACAATTAATTGTGGTCGAAACTTCATCTGTGTGAAACCCTAGTAACTTAATTAAAGGCCAAAGTTTTAGTAGTTGTATAGCCCTGCCTGCGCTCCATATATGGAATGGTCTACGGAGCATTTTAGTGTAGTGTTGCAAGGATTCCGAAAAACCCTGTAATTATATTAGCCTCGAGGCGCGGAGGAGGGGGAAAAGAGCGTCTGGTATCCACTGTTCATGTTTGCGCATGCGCTTAATTATTACATAAAACCACGTGGATTTATGCAGAAGACGTCGCAAAACTATCCAAGTGTAAACAATGACGTCTATACCACACAACGAAACCACGAAAACATGATCGCAGCTTTGACTCTCACGTTTGGAACTTGGTCTGTCATCAGTGCCATGAGGGATGAGACTACAATGACTACGCTGTCATCTCAGGTAAGCTTCACATCCAACACGAACGGTATAACACAATGACTTACCAAAACCAGTGCGTAGACAGTGTCTCTTCGTATATTCACTTCAGAGATGCCCTCTGCTCGGGTTCGAGCGTCATCGCTGCACACCCAAGTCGCTAGCGCTGAAGGTACGCCATTATTGACAAAATACGATCGTGATACGGTTACGAACACGTATCTGACGTCAACAAGCCACGGAAATGACGCGGTCTTATCCGGGATTCCCGGAATATCGAATGTCGGGAAATTAAGCGCATGCGCAAACGGTGGATACCATGCAGGCGCTCTTTTCCCCCTCCTCCGCGCCTGGGTTCTCGAGGCTATAATTATATATACCTTGCTGACCCTAACTTGTGGGCATTGTTGCTTTGACTGCATGTTGTTTTATACATTCCCATCCCAGCATCCACGCCATCCCACAGATTTGCTGCTACTATGTTACCATGAATAATAACATGTCACCTCACAACAACACAATAACTCCAGGCCAGCTCAACTGCTTGCTACATCATGACAACATGACAATATGTGGCTGATTAAACCATCAATGACATAACTTTTTGACATTAGTTCAGTGCACAGAAACGGAAAGACAGAGAGACATGGAAAGACAGACAGACACATACAGACAAAGATTTTGTTGCTTTTACAAGTTTCCATCGTTCTCCTTTTCAGCTCAAGTCTGATTATGCTCTGAACCCTGATGCTGCGTCTAGTGGAGATGTGCAGAAGAAGATCACCCCCTGGAGCAATGCAGCTGGGGTATTGGATGAACTGTTCCCAGAACAGCCACCGCTGACAGTGCTAGAGTCAACAGGGAGACGTTCCTCACACCCAGGTGGTCTGGTTCTAGTAGCGTCCCTCGTGAGCAAGATTCCAAACCTTGGGGGTACGTAACTAGAGTCTGTTCTCTATGCAGTTAGAAATGTGGGCCTATGTGATACATGTAGTAAGTTTGGGAATGTGTGGTGAAGCTTTGGTTTGCTCAAGTCCACAGTGTTGAGTGCCTGCATGAGTGGGTGTTGTGTGGGTGAAACATTTTAAGCACTACCAAGTAAATCAAGCTGCAAAGTACTGCTTGTTTATGTATCTGTGTACTTGTGCAGCTTCAGCTGTGAACATAATTTCCTTATACCACCTGAAGTCAGACTTCTGTTGATGAACTTGAAGTAAAGTGACTAAGATAATTTTCTCTTGTCAATTGTACTTGCTGGCCTTGTTCTTGACTTGTGACAATGTGCTTGTTTTCGTCTGTCCAATCAACCACTTAACAATCACCAACGCCAGAAACCCTACATACTTCAGGTCTGTTATGTGTGTTATGAAACACTGTCACCCAACTCCTTCCTCAATGCAAACAGTGACATGGCAAGTGTCAAAGGTTAGGTGAAGGTTCACCGTTACTTCTTGGTTTCTGTTATTGTGGGCTTTGTTTTGCTTTGACTGTTTCGCGCATTCCCATCCCACTTTTTCAGCAAAATACCAGGCTTCTTCATGTTATGATAAACATGTGACATCTAAGTTCATTTGAAGCTGATCATTGCTTGTTGGCAGCCAGCAATTGGCGCCACGGTGGCCATTCCCAGACACATGACATAGAAGTCAATTAAATGTGAATGTAAAATTGGATGCATCTAATTGTGTAGCCGTTGCACAAAAATGTACCTGATATTCATTGGTAAGTATGGTTTCATTTTCCATTGTGACAGTGTATGAGAAAAGGGACCATCAGTTCCCAGGGTGATTATGCCCCATTAATGGTTCTATCCTATACACAGTTGGTCGAGGGTGCAGCCCGATACCAATTAACCGTAACAATGCCCTGGGGTGTTAAAGTCGACCAATTAACTGTAACAATGCCCTAGGATGTTAATGTGGGTTAAAGTCGACCAATTAACCATAACAATGCCCTAGGGTGTTAATGTGGGTTAAAGTCGACCAATTAACCGTAACAGTGCCCTAGGGTGTTTATGTTAAAGTCGACCAATTAACCGTAACAATGTCCTAGGGTGTTTATGTGGGTTAAAGTCTGAATGGAGGACTCTATCTTACTTAGATCATATCCCATAGTGAATGATGAATATTGTATGAGAGCTTTGACATAAATATCCTGCAGAAGCCATCAAAGCTTCCTCCTCATTAACTACATTAAGAATACAGAAGTTTGCAGGTTACTTGTCTAGCAGCATTGCGTATAGGCGTGTCTTTGCAAGCGATAATTGGTACAAGTACGTACTAGTACTTGTACCAATTATGGCTTGCAAAGACACGCCTATACGCAATGCTGCTAGACAAGCAACCTGCAAACCTCTGTACCAGATACCAGACACACTAACTTTTCAAACCTAAGTTTTCGAAACTGTAAACGTGCGTACAAATGTGGCTAAGTATTGTGGTTTTGCACGAAGTGGTCTGTTTGGCACAGTAGTTGAAGATGATACTCACAGTGAGAGTGATTGAATTCAAAGTGAGAGAATTACAGAAATTTGTGAATTCTGGAGGAGGCTATCTAGTGGTTTTCTGTTGCTATGGCAATTGTGTATGGTGAGTAGCTTCATACCAAGGCCTGGTTGTGATGCTGTATGGTGAGTTATGGCCTCATTGTATTCTCACTGAGATTTCATTTAGGAAATCGATTGTCACTACAGTAAATATTCAACTACGAAGATAGCCCCTGCACTTAGTTGCAGGAAGTATTGTTGCCATGGCAACAGAAACACAGCAGCAGGGATCTATTGGAAATTGGGCATCCCTCTCCAACAGTAACGTTACAATATAATGCTGCAGCTGTAATTATGCAGCTGTAATTATGCAGATGTAATTATGCAGATGTAATTATGCAGATGTAATTGTATAGCTAAAGCTAGACTAAGCTATCGGTAGCCTGAAGAAATTTTGCGGTCTCTTGGTACAGCTTGCATGCATACTATTGTGTAGTCTCATTCTCAGACCTTCCTTCTGAGGGGGTCTGGGCACGAGACAAACGAGACAAACTTTTGTGGTGATGCTGTGTGTACTTTTGAACAAGCCATTATTTGTTTGGAGATGAAAATAATATGATATAGCATTCCAGGTATCTCCCATATGGGCTACAATGGCAATTTGTCTGTCTCAGTGTTTATTGTGTTAGCGGAAACCCATTGTTTTGCCTAGTGTAGTATAGAGTTGTTAATTTCAATTGAGGTGTGTGTGTGTGTGTACATACACGTGTGTACTCCATAATTATTATGCACAAAGTTATAAGACTACATACAAAGCGTGTACATGTAGGAACTGCCAACATGAGCTAGATAAACTTCCAACATCTACTAGAATAAAATCTCTTAGCTCAACCCCTTGGCGTACTAGGGCAAGCTTCCAGAACTCATCACTGTTGGGAAATCTTAGCAATGCAGCCGCATATGATAATGGTGTGGCTGGTTTTAATTCCCATGTGTTGGAATGCAGTGGTCTGTGAGAGCGGTACAGTTGTCTGCCATCCAATTAGCATCCCATTACGTCTTAAGATTGATTTACAGCACATGCCTGAAGTCATAAATGCTGTTATAGCTTAATACAATTACAATCGCATTCTTAGCATTTAATGAGACTGTATTATAATATGTCTGATGGAAGTTTGCAGAATAAATAATTGTCATTGTCTTCGCTGCTCACTGGTGCATATTACATCACTTGATTTGTGGGGTGGGGTTTGTCCATCAAAAACTCAGATCACTGCTAGAGACTACTAGAAATTACATTGGTTTTGCTATGCATTATCTTAAGTACTCATGGAAAGGGTAATAGGTATATGCAAGAGTTCATAACAATAAGAGTGTGCAACTGCCATATGGGTTCCACTACCGCCATCTTAGCCGAGATGGTGGCAGTTGCACACTCTTATTATTATGAACTCTTGGTATATGAAGATATTTTAGCTGAATTATTACTAGGGATGAGGCTATTGTGCTTTTCTTTTGACCAGTTATGCTATTCCCCAGTCCGAATATGCTCTTGCTATATCCCGGTTATTCTCCAATTATGCTCTTGATATAGCTCACTTGAGATCCAAAGCATTGCTTCTGTATGCCAGTGGGAGGCGCATAAATCTTCAGTCTGAAGGCTGTGGAGAGGACTTCAGTTGGTCTAGTATTGAAAGTACAGACCGCGCAGAGCTAGAACCAGAACTAGAACTAGCTAGACCACTAGAATCTAGACTACTTTCGCTAGCAGCCTCACTGCTGGAAGCCATCCAGTGACACGAGGCAGAACTCGAACCCCAATTATGCCTGTATTTCCTCCGTTTATTCCCGCATTATGACTGTGCCGGCATAATAGCCTCATCCCTAATTATTACTATAGATTGCAATTATGTGACTGTAATCTTGGGATTACATTATGTAACATGTACCCAAGATTTGTATTTCTATGTTTGTAGGGTTGTGCCGGACGTGTGAGATATTTGGAGTTAGCGAGCTGGCGTTGAGCAACTTGAAGTTGCTGGAGGAAAACCAGTTTCAATCTCTCAGTGTCACAGCTGAAAAATGGATCAAATTGACAGAGGTATGGAGTGCCATATTGCTACCCTCTACCTGCCTCCAGCTTAGATAATATGTTTACAAGGACATACTACATTGGTTAGGAGAGGAGAACCTTCTAAGAGCATTTTTTTCTTAGTACGTCTACTTAGTTCTATTCAAGTTTGCTGTCCCCCATCCTTTCATGAGTGCGTATATTACCCTTTTACAACCCTGGCCATTGCTAGATGTGGTCACTAAATTGCATTCCAAAGCAAAAGTTATTTTGAATCCTGTGAGTTGCTAGCCTTTAGCACAAAACTCTAAGTCAAAATATTTGTGATGTGCCCTATTTCTCATACCCTTCACCAGGTGAAGCTTGCTGCCCTGAAGGATTATCTGCTCTCAATGCGTGGGCAGGGCTACAGCATTGTGGGTGTGGAGCAAACTGCTCAGAGCCAGTGCATCACCAAGTACCAGTTCCAGCAGAGAACGGTACTTGTGCTGGGGTACGTAGGTACACTGTACGACATTCACTCTGTTCCCAGACTGTGTGGAAACTGGGAAGGATGCTAGTTAATGCATGACTGTACAAGAGTCGATCAACGGATAGTAGCAGCCTACTAGCAGTACATCACATTTTGCAACGTAGCTGACATCTTGGTTCTCAAGCTCTTATCAGACTTTAATCTCTGACACCAGTCTTTAAGTTCATCTCCCTGCCTTCTCCGTCTCTCTATCTGTTTCTAAAGTCTTAAGGTGCTGAAATACTGCTGCAAAATGATTATGAG
Organism: Axinella damicornis; assembly: GCA_963931865.1. NCBI lineage: Eukaryota > Metazoa > Porifera > Demospongiae > Axinellida > Axinellidae > Axinella > Axinella damicornis. The sequence continues at coordinate 2,175,022 of OZ007510.1, forward strand.
TTTTTGCTTCCGATAAACAGGACGTGGCAGAATAGGTGTGCACTTTATGGGATGTCAGCCACATGCTACTAGGACATAATGGCTTGTCCATAAATCAACTAGACAGCCAATTAATACATGTGGTGAAACTTAGGGAGTCCAGTGGTTGCGTTTGTTTTGTCCCAGCTGCATGTGAGTGTCTAATTTCATAAAAATTGGGCAGCACATTTCAGCATTACTTTATAGACTTCGAGTCCCACCAGTTGCACCTAGGAAGGGTTTTTCTCCAGGTTCTCTGGTTTCCCTTCCCAGGAGAGGCTCTAAAACAAGCCGTCAGTTGCTTCCTGCTAATCCTGCCCATTTGGGAAAAATGTTCCTAAAGAAAAAAAAAACGGAGGTAATCTCAACAGTGAGACATTAGCTAAATAATAGTGTAGTTCTTAATTTCCTTGGATTGAACTTTGGACTTAGCACTTTGAACTGTAGTACTAAGTTCTTATTTATTGAGCACCATATCATGTGGTTGGCACTCAGCAATATACCTGGGTGTGTCAGTATGTTCTCATTCCCTTTTTACCATAATCAAATCATCTGAGTCACTCTTTTACTCAAATCAGCACATTAAATCTTCTGCTATGACAAAGTTTTGGTAATTAACCTGTTTGTGTACAACTATGAATATAAATAAACAAACTGATGGCTTATTATAGCCTCACTTGCAGTACAATAATAGGGTAGTTACATCATAGTAAGGTTGAGGTTTCCTCGTAGTCAAGTGGTGGTATAAGTCTCGACAAAGATCAACTTGCCGTACCTGTAGCTAGCAAAGGACAACCGGCACTGCTGGCATGTGGACTTTGCCTGTAAACAAATGTGGCAAGCTGCATAATACGTATGAACTGCCCTGCAGTAGTCACACCCCTTCTAAGAACTGTGGATCAACAGGAAACTGCCTATATAGAGCTTTAAAAATTGTGAGCAAGATGGTCAAAGGTCATCCTGATTGTGTGAAAATATTTACAGCTGTTTATCCACCTACAAACAACAGTGATGACCTACGCAGCAATTCAAAGCTCTTTATTGGAGCCAGATTGCTCACTGGTAGGGTCTTTGATCAATGGCAAAAGAATCTGAATTGATGCACGGTATTCGGGCACACCCTGAAATAACAATTTTATGGTATCAGAATTCTCACGAAAATTATGCCCAAAATGGAGTCGTTCATGAGTGCATGTCATTGTGGACGCCCTACCACATCCACTGTTCTGATCATGCATGTTTTCCTTCCCCTTTTTGTAGCAATGAGAGAGAGGGAATTCCCGTGGAGGTGATCCATCTTCTTGACGACTGTGTGGAAATCCCTCAGTTTGGGGTAATCCGGTCCCTGAATGTGCACGTTAGTGGGGCTCTGGTGATCTGGGAGTATGCCAAACAGCACACTGTGACGAATACCAACACACGATCATAGACAATACGGAACAACTGATGAATAATAGACCATTTGTTAGTACTATAATTATTATTTTCGGTTGTTTAATATGAGATGAACAACGTGGGTGCATTCTAGCAGATAGTGAATCAGAAGGTAAGCTGCTTCTAGCTGCACACACATTGTTGCACTACATACGAATACCTTACAGTGAACTTCCTCTACGAATCATTGACTTTTGACATGATACTTTTGAAAGCTTATATCATTGGCCGTTATCTCACACAGTGTGATATCATATGGCTGTGGTGGCCATTTGTCCAAAGAGCAACTTCTGAGGTCTATTTAATTGTGGAACATCATAATTTTAGCGGTCACGTTGATAATGATGATCTAAAGATGACACACGTGTGCATCCTTAATGTACATCCCTTACCTAGCAACGGAACTGGTATGCAGACTAACCAATTAGCGTTAAGTTGATCAGTTTACTGGTTGCTTAGGCAATATCCCTCTTGCTATTATTGTGACGATGTCATCGTGCGGGTTGCTTGGGCGATATCCCTGGCCAAGCTTAAGTATTCCTTGTTATTATTATGATGATGTTGTCGTGCCAACGTGTGGCCATTATGCACTTGAGAGTGCAAAAGTTTTGTATGCAGTATGTTGTGGGTGTCTCATATGCATATTGTAGGATGGTGCAGTATGGCCTGCGTGGAGGTAGCCTTGTTCCCAATGAGAGCCTGGGAATGAGGCTAGCATGGAGGTCTCACTGGCCATCATAGAAATGTTTTCTGAGCCCTGATTGTACCTAACCCTGTAGCTTCAGGAGCAAGAGGAAGGTTTAAGAGCACTCGAGTAATCTCTAGTTAGTGTGGATTACGGCTACTGACATACAAACTCACCTAGCCTCGTTCCCAGGCCATGCGGAGTGGGAATGAGGCTATAACTATTCATGTTTGAAAAACAAAGTTGATGAAATCAGTGGTAGGATTGATGCTAATTACCTTTTATGCATGCATCCGGTATATGCCATTTTTCAAGCCACTATATTTTGCTAAGAGTCCACATACATGTGACATGCATGTGACATGCATGTGACTAAACAGGGATCAATGCATATAATAGGCATGAACCCATCTTTGCCTCAACTCAATCGACAGGAGAGTGACCATTACAATCTAGGATCCAAGTGAAAAGGTACTTGAAGTGCAAAATCCCCCCTTGCATGTGTTGTCAAATTCTATGATACATGCATACAGCTCATGAAGTCTGAGATTCATATTATTGCTCAACGTATATGTAGCTGTAGGAGAACTAAGAGATGAGGTCAACCATTGCAGGCCAAAGTTGCACTATAGAGATGAGTAATTTGGAACTTTACTACAGACAACCATGGGAAGATATGCATTATGAGATAATATTAGCATAATATTTACTTTACTTTAAAGTAACTCCATTAGCTGCTCACATGCAGGAAACTGAAACTGGTCTCAGTGTCCTGTATGGGGGACCCCATAGGACTGATTTTTGGCACAGATGGCACCCCATAGTCCTGAGCTGGCTGGGCAACTCCCGGCTGTGAGTGGGTTCAGTGCCACATGCACAGACTAAGCAGAGTGTTGGATCTCTGTGGTGGCTCCACCTGAGCTGCAACCAACAGCAACAAGACCCAATTACAGTACACGGTTGTGTCCTTCTTTAGGCTTGTTATAAACGTATTGACATTTCTATCGGTAAGGTCATAGCATTGCTAAGAGTTGAGATCAATCGTTAAGATTGCAGTGAAGTTCCAAAGTCTATGAGTATCTATCGAAAGCAGGACTGAAATTTTAAGGCTACATCAGTCATAGCCAATACGGAAGACTCTTGGTTAGTAAAGGTTATATACAGTAAACATAATATACAGGAGTGATTGCACTTCGCTATATACTCTTCTGTCCAGTTACAATAGCTGACTTTGTCCTCATTGCAACAAAATTAATATCCTGCAAGAACTTTTGTATGTGTTAATACATTGAACTTGTAAGGCAATTTCATTTGAAGTGTAGCTATAGCACTTCAACTCTCTGAGACAAGAACGTGGAGTCGCACATTAGACCTATATAGTTATGGGAATAAGACAATGCATTACCCCCGGTATAGTGTAATAACGTTGCATTATAAATTTGTTGCGTGTAGCGCACTGGTTGGGAAGTAGTGTATCATGAACCTCTGTCTCTCACGTTTCGTTCTGAATTACTCTCCAACCCAGATCTGTAATATACAGCCAGTAATGAGGATGAATCATACGTAATAAAAGCATGCACAGAGTGAAATGTTGCCACTTGCCGCACATGTATATAGACACAGTAGTTGATGATCACATACATGCATGTATTCAACTGGTAAAAGCTAGGGGAGCGCTATAAATGCATGCAGAGACAATGCATACAACAGATCATAATATAATTATATGAAATGGAAATCACTGCACTGCAGTGACGTGATTTGGTGGTGAAAGTGCAATTATTGTACTACAACGGTATCTGCACATAGCGCAGTTTATATCTTCCCTCTCTCCTGGAGTCGGAAGTGAACTCTATTCTGACTCTTTGTGTTCCTCTGATTGTGTATGGAAAAAAGAGCTGATTGCCACATAGCACAGTTAAGGGTGTCACCCGTTTCCCATCTCGTCTACTAATCAGTAATCTATCTCCACCCGTACAGTCTGCCCTTGCTGGCATGTCGATCTCCAGGGTGCTCAATCTCAATTCATGGTTCCGCCGGACGTATATCTCATATACACAGTGTTGGCGTGGTCTGTAGTTCAGTGGATATTGTGGTGAAGTGATAATGTTAGTGGGTCGTGCAAATACAGTTCTTCCACAGGGTTCCACTGCACGTGTGTGTGTGTGTGTGTGTGTGTGTGTGTGTGTGTGTGTGTGTGTGTGTGTGTGTGTGTGTGTGTGTGTGTGTGTGTGTGTGTGTGTGTGTGTGTGTGTGTGTGTGTGTGTGGAGAAAAACAACGGAGTTATAGATAGATGTCACTTGTGCCGCATCACAATGCATGAAATGGTGCACTGAGAAAGCTGTCAATTATTATAGTTTCAGCTACCAGGCCATTGCCTAACAGGCTACCCTTGGTGTACGAGACAAATTGACCATATTGCTGAGTTCGCATTAGTTTGGGGAAGTTCAACCCTAGCTATACCAAACCTGCTTGAAATTGTTTGTAGAAATGAGGGACATTACCATGTTGGGGTTTCAGTTGTTAAAGTTAATAACATTATTATCACTAGCTGCAGCATTACAGCGCTAACTTGAAACACTTAATTGGCTTGGCAATGGGTCTGGCAGCAATGCGTAATTTGGCTTGTCAAGCAAAGGAGTGCTGTTCTAAATGAATGCCAGCTAGACGCTCTTGCTTGCTTCACCTTTAGCAACAACCCAGACTATCACATGCATGTGTGCACGTACGAACGCTAAGAATGGGCATATTAACCTACTAATGTTGTATCACATGCTATAGCTGTAATGTTAAGGTTCTATGTTGTCCATGTTGATGTAAATTCTTACAATTTGCAGCATACCCTTACCTTGTTTTGATTACTTATAACCATGTCTCTTGATTGATTTGATTAATTTGATTATTCCAATTGCGATCAAGATTCCTATTGTCCATTCTGTGAGTTCTACTAATATAGTTTGTGCCGGAACTACCCGACACAAACGAAATTTGTAAGTGATGAAATTAATCTGCATGGTGGCCTGGCACAAGGCTAGAATATACATACAGTAAATGAAAAGAGCTGTCATAACAAACAGCATTTAGCTCACCTGTGAAATATGTCACGTACTTCAGCTGGAACCCTGATCTCCTCTGCTGCCAGTCTGATGTGAATTCAACGTACAAATGTCTGCCAGAGCTACTCACGGTATGGAACGTTCTCATCCCACTGCCACAGTATGTCCCCAAACGACGTGTAGTCTTGTTTTCACCATCATACACTGATAATGAGTCATGGTTGCAGCTGTAAATGGAGGATCCTTGTTCGACATCAAACGAGCCATCTTTGATTCCGAGTGCAATACTCCTAAAGGGGTCTGTAGAAATTTTCCAGACACAATGATATGAATTTGGATAGCTATTTGGAAATCGAGGTGACTTGAATTCTCCCTCTGGTGCGAAAAAATTTCCACCACAGCGAAATGTCTCTGAAGAGGAAATGAGTATAACAGTTGCTGAAATACAGTGCACATTGATGTGTTTGCAGATGTAGAATTTGCAAACAATATTATAACTCAGGAAAAAAACCCCAAAAACAATCACAATACCTTTGCAGATCATATATACGAATGTGTGCCGAATCAGCCTAGCTACATAATATTACACTGACTTGTGTATGACTGGAAGTATATTATATTAAACCATTATACTCCCATTAAAGCTCTAGTTGCACCTTAATCATCATGAATACGTGCACGTTTGAACTAGCTGCACCGGGAGAAGCTTCATTTACCTTTTTCGCAGCAAAGTCCATGGTATCCACTTTTGCAAAAGCATGATCTTCCTGGTCCATGGTTCCGAGTTCCTCCGTTTTGGCATTCGAATTGGCAGGTGAAATCCTCGGATCGCAAGACGGGTTGGAAGCAAGTGAAACTGTTACAGCATCGCTCTTCAATGTCTCGGTACATCTTGCCGCATGTGCAATCTCTGTACTCTCCTACAAAGCGCGGGCACGACGTGCCAAATCCTGCTGCTCGTTGTAATACTGCCACGAGTATTATTAGTAAACGTGGTCTTAATGCGAAATACAAAATACTACTACTAGAACAAAAATACTCGTTACTGCACATCTGCTTTCGCATGCGGTACATTTTCGTGCTCATTGCATAGAATTCTTGGACAAAATATCATTGCTTAGTTACGTCGTTTGGCTTTATAGTCTTCACAGTATAGGCTAATTACGTTAAGAGGACTATGTAGGCCAAACAAAAAAGTTAAAGTTAATGTGGACGCGTACGTACATAATTTCCTGAATGTTCAACAAAGTTCAAAGTTCATTTAGAACACGACGCATAGGCTAGGCACGGTATATGTAGACTAAAAAATACATGAGACTACTACATAGACCTACCAATACGAAAAACAACCCACGCAACAAAATTTGTAATGAAACTATGAAAAGTAAAGTCAAATGGGTGAGTTTGCCACTGAGAATATCTCCTTTACATAGGGCAATTTAGGGCAATAATTGTACGCATGCGCGCTAGTACGTTACCGCTTTTTCGCGGGTGAAATTGGCAGAAACATTCATTCGAATTATCGCGCAACAAGGGTTTCCAAGATGGCTCAGAGTGGCAGTCTCTACGAGACCAACATCCTTACCAGCATATCTACATCCTCTCTCAAGGTAGTCCTCATGTGATAATGTCTAACACTGGCCAGCTAGCAAGTGGACATAAATTATTCACTTACGGGTATAATTTTGGCCCAAACTGCCAGTGGTAGCAGCCTTCATAGAGTCTGTACTGCCACAACCCTTTTGTGCTGGAGGGGAGGGGGAAGAGTCCACCATTCTGATGTCCCTGGCACCAGACAGCTGTACATGCAGGAAGAGCACACACGTTGCTGATAGCGTAGAGTACTTTCACATCGAGGGCGGTCTTCTTCAGAACCAGACCCTCATAATTGTGAGCAGAGGGTCTGGGCAGCAGGCTTGGGTGAAAAAATGTATCATGTGCTCGGAACGCAGGTGCACTTCCGTTTGGTTCAAACGGATTTGCAAACCGCATGAAAAGACTCGTACTGGAAGTCACTCTGTTGGTGGTCTTGTGAGATGTTATCGCACATTCTGCTGATATGTCTGTCACGTAGCTGTCACCAGAACATGACTACTCTGCCGATATGCACCGGCATACATGCCATGATCACCAAGGATATTACATCACACTAAGTGCGTATGTTGCACATTCCGCACAGCGCACTTTCACCCCAGCCTGTTTCCCGTACCCTCCTTCCGGATTATGAGAATCTGGGAACGAGACTATACCAAGGGGTAATCACTTACATATCGCCTGTAGAAACACCTGCGTGCGACCAGGATCAAGAATCTTGTTCGGTAAAAGATTGTCCTGGATTGTTCTTACTCCAAATGAGAGCTTGACTGTCTCACAACGTATTAGTGTAGGCATTGTATCTGCAAGGAGGAGTTGATGTTGTTGTCCCGAGCTTGTCTTTATCCTTGATTGCATGATTCTTTTGATCCAGGTCGCTAGCTAGCGCTTCTAGGCAGTAAGCAAGCAACTACCTCTTCCACATGTTACTGTGACCGCATCATATGCCACATAAGTGGGTGTGGTTTACTGTATATTGGCATGGCAGTGCTATGGATGGTAGCTATAGCGGTAGGAAATAGCTTGGCTATGCCACTGCGATCATGCCTAGTGTCAGGACAGGCTTTGTACGTTGGCCACCCCTTGATGGAGCCAATGCTGTTACTTTCCTGTTCTTAATCTCTCACTCTCTCTCCACTCTCTTGCCAGCTTGTCACCTGTGGTGTGTTCGCCCTTGCAAGGCCTGAGGCTTTCTGTCTGGTTGTCAGGGACACCATCCACTTAGTGGCCAACCCTGAGACAACTAATGCATTGGCAACAGTGTTTGAGTTTGGTGAGGATTGGTTGCCAAGTTGGTTGCCTTGGCAACAGTGTTGTGTTTAAAGGAAGTGGTGGAATCACAGGCTGGCATTGTCCCCCAGAGTGAGGGGAGAAGCATGTTTTGATGTTTATGCGAGAGACAGATAAGTCCAATTTTTTAAACAAGCAACATAATTTTACGTAACATGTTACTAGCAAGATTATATCAGACAGGACATGGTAGGCCATTGTGCTAAATCCTTTTGATAAAATGTTGTATGGGGATTCCTGGAAATAAGTAGGGCCCAGAGACTTTGAATCTCTCTTGCTTATGAGTTGCTCTGTCCCTCTTTGTCCAGAATGTGTGATAGATGCAGTGGGATGGAGTGATGATGGATCCTTGCTGGTTGCTGGGGATAGGTAGGTATGTGATGCTCTGCACACCACAATGGGCAGCTGGTTGTTGTCCGTTCTGCAGCTTGTAAGGATATTTCCTCTGTAAACTGTGATCAAGCGAGTGATGGATGGAGCTTTGTATTTATATGTCCTGCCAGCTATTGTGCAATGAACAGGCAATGGTCTTTCCGGCGCCAGATAGTCACCTAGGTGAATGAGGGGGAAGTAACTGAGCGAGCGAAGCGAGTGAAGCTACTTGTATAAGTAACAGCTGATTTGAGATGGGTAAATTAATGTTTCACATGCTGTCTGCCCCCTCCCCCCCCCCCCCCCCCCCCCCCCCCCCCCCCCATTTTGCCATCCTGTAAGCACTGAAGAAATGGTTGGAGAGGAGTAGTAATGAGCCTCAAGTTGGTTGCCAGTGAAACAGTTTTGGGCAGCTCTCTTGGTTGGTGCAATGGGTAGAGATTCTGACTGACTTATTCATGGAAGCTATACCGGTATCCTAGCAACCTTAACTGGGATTTGTTGAAGTCAGACTGTGACCATTTGCTTTTATTATGGACCCCCCTTAGGGTTTCAGTCTGCATATATATGGCACTCATAGCCATGACAACCACACTGCCAGTAATGTTCTAGGAGCTCTCTTCACAACACTTGTTTATGTGGCCTAGCAACCAAAACTTTGGCATGTAGCTAGCTCCATGAAACAAGACTGCCACTGGATTGTAAGGGACTGTCTGTGTAATTTGGACAGGACTTTCAGAAATCCATGTAGGTGTGGACCGTACAACTAGTTTGTATATAATTAAATGACATTCATGTCACATTCTGAAGTGGGTATGTTTGGAAAAATCAGCTTTAGTGTCTGTGGTGGGGTTGCTATACAGTACCTATGTTGTTCAGTATGGATGATTTTTTTTGTGATCTAATTCACTTCCATGAGCAATTGCGGTGAAAATGAATTTCTTGTAGTGAGTCTTGTTTCAAAACCTTAACCATAAAGTATATACATGCACTCCTCATGTATGTATGTATGCATGTATAGAGCTTGTAGGCTGCTGGCTGCATGCCAGCCTCGTTCCCAGGCGCCCCAATTACCGAGCACCTGGTAACGAGGCTGGCTGGCTGTATGGAAATGGTTTGTTAGCTGACATGATCTCGGCTGTCAAGAGTGCATGACGATGTTGTCATCAATGATCAAGCTCTCTTGCTGCTGTGTAGTACGCCCTAACTTCACTGTGCTCCTGCGTCTGTCCACCATTGTTGGTTATGTGTCCCCAGGAGAGGAGTGCTTCACTTCATATCTCCGTCCACAGAACAGGTGCTCCATTCACTGGTAGGTACTGATTTCCCTCACTAACATATCACACACAATATTCACCATGCACTACACAGTACACACACACGCATGCGCAATGTATGTGTACATATAATATACACACACTATACTCTGCACAAAATCACATACATGCCTCATGCACACAACACACACGCTCACATACACTTATGCACACAATACACAAAGCACACACACTCACACAACAGAGCATACATGTAGCATTGTGTACTCATGCTGTCCACGCAAAGTTGTAATGTAATGTGCCAAAAGTACCCTGTGAAGTGAGAGGCGTAGGTCACAGCATTATGGAACATGAAGACAGTTGAAACTTCATGGGCTTCATCTCTGTTGTATTCCCTAGTAATCTCCAGTAATCTCTAGTAAACTCTAGTAAACTCTAGTAATCTATGGTGTTGAAATGTAATTATGTCACAGGTGCTGCAAGCTTCTGGACTTGCATCTTCATCACAAGTCATCAGTTATTATGAGCAGTGTGTACATCACTGATGTCATGCAGTTGATAAACGTTGACCTTGCGGTGACCTTGCAGTGGTTGCTAACTAATGATTTGACACCCTGTATGCATGCACCATACAATGGCGTGCCTATAATGTCGTCCCAGGCCTCCACTCCAGCTTCTGTCGCAGCAACGAAAGCTGGGGCAGAGACTTGGGAATGGAGGCGAGGCTACCTTAGATGCACGCGTTCAGTATCATCCTACTGAGATCTGCATTGGCCTGACGTTTGCACTTTTATTTGGTCTCGCTATCATCCTACTGAGATCTGCATTGGCCTGACGTTTACACTTTTATTTGGTCTCGCTATCATCCTACTGAGATCTGCATTGGCCTGATGTTTACACTTTTATTTGGTCTCGCTATCATCCTACTGAGATCTGCATTGGCCTGTCGTTTGCACTTTTATTTGGTCTTGCTATCATTCTACTGAGATCTGCATTGGCCTGACGTTTACACTTTTATTTGGTCTCGCTATCATCCTACTGAGATCTGCATTGGCCTGACGTTTACTTGGTCTCGCTATCATCCTACTGAGATCTGCATTGGCCTGTCGTTTGCACTTTTATTTGGTCTCGCTATCATCCTACTGAGATCTGCATTGGCCTGACGTTTACACTTTTATTTGGTCTCGCTATCATCCTACTGAGATCTGCATTGGCCTGATGTTTACACTTTTATTTGGTCTCGCTATCATCCTACTGAGATCTGCATTGGCCTGACGTTTGCACTATTATTTGGTCTCGCTATTATCCTACTGAGATCTGCATTGGCCTGACATTTGCACTATTATTTGGTCTCGCTATTATCCTACTGAGATTTCTGACGTTTGTATATTATATTTGGTCTCGCTATCATCCTACTGAGATCTGCATTGGCCTGACGTTTACATATTTATTTGGCCTCGCTATGAGATCTGCATTCTCCTGATGTGATCCGCATTGGCCTGATGTTTACAAAATTATTTGGTCTCTCTAGTTGCAGTGTTTCTCACAAGGTGTGGTCGGCTTGTTGTCTCCAGGGCCTTGCTTTTATAATTATATGTCTCAGTCCCACATTAGCAATTTGTCTCGCCCCCACTGTAATTATGGATATCTAGCCACAGAATGAGATACTCCACCCCCACTTTTATTATGGACTTTGAGTCATGTGTTCTCACCCCCACTTTGATATGACTCACGTATTCTCCACCCCACCTTGATATGAGTCACGTATTATACACCCCACCTTGATATGAGTCACGTATTATACACCCCCACTTTGATATGAGTCACGTATTCTCCACCCCACCTTGATATGAGTCACGTATTATACACCCCCACTTTGATATGAGTCACGTATTCTCCACCCCACCTTGATATGAGTCACGTATTATACACCCCCACTTTGATATGAGTCACGTATTCTCCACCCCACCTTGATATGAGTCACGTATTATACACCCCCACTTTGATATGAGTCACGTATTCTCCACCCCACCTTGATATGAGTCACGTATTATACACCCCCACTTTGATATGAGTCACGTATTATACACCCCCACTTTGATATGAGTCACGTATTCTCCACCCCACCTTGATATGAGTCACGTATTATACACCCCACCTTGATATGAGTCACGTATTATACACCCCACCTTGATATGAGTCACGTATTATACACCCCCACTTTGATATGAGTCACGTATTATACACCCCCACTTTGATATGAGTCACGTATTATACACCCCACTTTGATATGAGTCACGTATTATACACCCCCACTTTGATATGAGTCACGTATTATACACCCCACCTTGATATGAGTCACGTATTATACACCCCCACTTTGATATGAGTCACGTATTCTCCACCCACGTCAGAATATCCCCTTACCCACACTTACAGTAATTTTATGGATATGGAGTCACGTATCAACGAATGTTGACACTGAATACAGCCCTCTGATCACTGAGTATGGCCTTGTTCAGCTGTCTCCTGGCAGCTGTGGATTCTTTCTGCAAGGATGTAGCGGCTTCCTTTAGGCGATGTGTTTGTTTTGTCATGAGCTGTGACATTGAGACAATATTTTTCCAGAATTGTGTACAGTTTAGTCTCTATAGCCCTTGTACCCAGGCCTTCTCACCCCTCGTTCCCAGGCCTTCTCACCGCTCGTTCCCAGAAGGCCTGGGAACGAGGGCCTGGGTACAAGGGGTGAGAAGGCCTGGAAACAAGGGGTGAGAAGGCCTGGGAACGAGGGGTGAGAAGGCCTGGGAATGAGGGCCTGGGTACAAGGGGTGAGAAGGCCTGGAAACGAGGGGTGAGAAGGCCTGGGAACGAGGGGTGAGAAGGCCTGGGAACGAGGGGTGAGAAGGCCTGGGTACAAGGCTATATTCTGCTGGAAGCGCTGTATCTTGCTTGTGTATTGATGCCAAATGCGACCTCCTGATTGCAGTCTTTGGTCATTCTGTCATGCAGTCCCTTGCTCCAGAGAAGCTGACTATGAGGGAGGAAAGCGACAACGCCATCTTCAGAGGGATCCAGTTTACCAGGGCCGCTGGTGATGAAGGTGATTGTACTGGTAGCCTCGTTGCCATGCCATCTCCTGCTTTGTTATTAGCCATGTATACCTGAACTTAGGTGGAGTCATTGTTACCATGGACACATGGACTCATCCAATCACCAGTGTTGTTGCTTTTACCCATTCTGAAAGTACTTAGTTTGTAGTTTCAATGTTCCATGTGTGACGGATGTACTGAGGTGATGATGTCATCAAGATGGACAGCTGCAACTGTACCACATTTGGGCATGTCAATATATTGGTATTGCAATTCATGGGTGTATAGTAAACTTCAAACAAGTACACTTTTCTTGCCGCAAGGTGTTCTCCTGACTTGAATGCCCTGTCGCTATACCTATGTCAGTCAATTTTAGTACAGCACCACTTTGTGGCTTCTGTTTAAAGGCATTGACAGTTGACTACCGGCTTTGACAGTCATGCTTGGAATTATTATGTGTGTGTCCTCTTTCAGGATTGTTAGATTTGCTTGTCATGTCTTCCAACGGAACAATCTTCATCTTTGAAGAGCTTCATTTGGAGCAGCTAAAATCAGGTACAAATTATTCAATATCTTTCCAGGTGAGGTGAATATGTGAGGACCCTATCCTCGCCTTCTCACCCCAGCGTTTGTCAATTGCATTACCTGCCCTAGTACTGCAAGTGACAAACACTGGGGTGAGAGGGCCTGGGTACGCCTGGGTACGAGGCTAGGTGGAACCTAGCTGAGTTCTACCATGGATGGTTCGCCAAGTGTACCAATGTGTGGAGTACCCTTCAGAGAAGTTTTCAGGAATCATTGTTGAGACTATCCAGAAAAGTGTATATAAATCAAAGATCAAAGCATGTCTGCATTCCTTGAAGCAAGGAACAAGCAAAGTAGAGTGGTGTAGCACCTTGCTAAACAGACCTAGGGAGGACCCTGCTATCATGCAAACAATTGGAGGATGGGGAATCCGATAACTCCCCTCTACCCTTTATGAGTGAAGCTGTCTCTAGTTTGCATCTTCTCACCACCAGCCAGCCATTATTAGTCACTCTTCTTCTCTACCTCACAGCTTTGTCTCAAGGCAGTCTGCCAGCAGCATCACAGGTGTGTACGTCATACTGTCTCTGACTGTGTAGCTTGTTTCAAACTGAATATTCTGAAGCACGGCCAAAAGACACGGGACAGAGGAATAATGCGCATGGTCGTGAAATGCATGCAGATTGGTAGCCTCGTTCCCAGGCCACGTGGCCTGGGAACGAGGCTAGCAGATTGGATGCTTTGTCTCTGCAGTGAAGAGATGTCCATTCTGCAAAAACTCAATTGAGGACTCCCTATTAGATCACTGCTATGATTACACCAGTCAGCATCTTGGCATTTGGAGTACTACTGCAAGAATGCTGCTTTCTGTAAAAGAACCTCCATTAAATGCAAAGGCACTAATTTGACAGTAACTGGTTGCTTGAACTTTCACCACCATTGAGACCAATTCTTGATCCCTACGGAAGCCCTCCAGGGCCAACTACTTCATCTCTTCCATTGTATGTTTCACTTTCATTGCACTCGTCCATCGCACGCTTCCACTCCACTGTGCACACTCTTCTAAAGTTTATTTGCCACATTAGCCTTGTTCCCTGGCCTACCCCATTTTCTGTTGCGGCTAGCCGAGACTCACAGACGATCTACACAACTTCGTCCGCCAGTTATTCATTTGCGGTTGGGCCCCACTCCCCTGCGTCCACCTGATATCACCAGGCCTTCCTCGTTTTTCATGCATCCGTGTATTATTAACCAAAGAGAACGTTCGAACCAAGCTGGCTGGATGATGAACTGCTTCAGGACCTGCTGAAACAACTGCGGGCCCCGCCCCTTCTACGTCCACCTGACGTCACTCACGTGATGAATGATACCAGGCCTTCCCCATTCTTCGCCTCTCTTCCGCATCTGTGAATTATTGTCAACGCAAACCGAAGAATGTCTTTCTCTTGTTATTATTACGGGGTAGTACTTCAAGTGGTTGTTAGGTAACCAAGGCAAAGAGTAATTTTGTTTTTTAGACCAGTCCACAAAGTGCATATTAGAAGCTCAAGTGGGTTGCAATAAATAACAGACTGCTGCACCAACCACAACAGGCTAAGCAAGAATTCTGCCACGAGTTAGTCATGAATGTCTTTCTCTTGTTATTATTATCTATTCCAGGGTATGACACAGCTCTCCAAACTGCACGTGGCTGATGTGCACGATGTATGGAGTTCTTCTCTCCTTCTTCTAAGCACACCACATCCACCCTCCATCATCACCACTGTGAGTGGTGGAATACACAGGTGTATGCTCCTTTCATGTTGCCATGGAGACCAAAACCCTTAGTTCCTGGTTACTACACATTTATGGAGGTAGCCCATTGTAGCAATTGGTGGGCGCAAATTTATCTTCTGTAGCCCAAGGGTGTTCTCTTTCATGGAATCCTACCTATTTCTAGCCCAAACTCATGAGCACCGGTATCATTGCTGTAGGGAGGTACGTACTATAGTATTATTGCTGTAGGGAGGTACGTATATACCATAGTATCATTGCTGTAGGGAGGTACGTACCATAGTATTATTGCTGTAGGGAGGTACATACCATAGTGCAGACTTGCAGCATAGACAAACTCACAAAGGACATTCACTTTTAGTTTCTTTGGGACGGCATACGAACAAATGGTGTGTGGAACCTCAGGGAACCATTTTCATGCTGCTAAATGTTCCAGGGATGGCTGTGTTGATTAATTAGTTGTCCTGATTTGGGAATGATGGCCTACTCTCCTCTAGGAAACTGCGGAAATTCCAATATATTAAGTTAATTAAGATGATTTTCTGTAAGGTATTGGAATGTTTCTGTAATATTCTTATTGGGAATCATGTCAGATTCCTGTAAGATTCAAGATTCCCGCATAAGTATGATGTCATAGAATGTGTAGTCTATGATAGCAGCTGCTGTAACGTACTGCGAGCACTATGGTATTTCTCCAGCATCAGGTGCTACTAGTACTTGTGAGAGTTGATGCCAGAGGATACACGTGTATGTAGACCTCCCATATCTCTTTGCATCTGAAAATGATCAATGATATCGCCAAATGTATGATGTCATGATTGAAGATGAATTCAGTCTGCGGGTGGGTTCTCCCATCCCAGAAGTTAAGTCTTATAAGGGATGCAGGATGGTGCGATAGGATTCTTATAGGGAATCATTTATAGCATAAACATAGGTGCAGAATTGGGGGAGCAGTGTGGGTGTTGCCATGGAGACCACAACCCTTAGTTCCTGGTTGCTACACATTTATGGAGGTTGTCCCTACAGCCCATTGTAGCAATTGGTGGGCGAGAATTTATGGATTAATTATCTCTTGCTGTCTCCCGGAGCCCAAGGGTATTCTCTTTCATGGAATGGAATCCTACACAAACTCATGAGCACTGGTATTATTGCTGTAGGGAGGTATATACCATAGTACAGACTTGCAGCATAGACAAACTCACAAGGACATTCACTTTTAGTTTTTTTTGGGATGGCATACGAACAAATGGTGTGTGGAACCTCAGGGAAGCATTTTCATGCTGCTAAATGTTCCAGGGTTGATTAATTAGTTGTCCTGATTTGGGAACGATGGCCTACTCTCCTCTAGGAAACTGCGGAACTTCCACTATATTAAGTTAATTAAGATGATTTTCTGTAAGGTATTGGAATGTTTCTGTAGGATTCTTATTGGGAATCATGTCAGATTCCTGTACAAGTATGATGTCATAGAATGTGTAGTCTATGATAGCAGCTGCTGTAACGTACTGCGAGCACTATGGTATTTCTCCAGCATCAGGTGCTACTAGTACTTGTGAGAGTTGATGCCAGAGGATACACGTGTATGTAGACCTCCCGTATCTCTTTGCATCTGAAAATGATCAATGATATCACCAAATGTATGATGTCATGATTGAAGATGAATTCAGTCGGCGGATGGGTTCTCCCATCCCAGAAGTTAATTAAGTCTTATAAGGGACGCAGGATGGTGCAATATGATTCTTATAGGGAATCATCTAATATAAACATAGCGTAAACAGCAGAGTTGGGGGAGCAGTGTGGGTGGTTGCCACGTAGCATGACGGAGCAGTGTGGGTGGTTGCCACGTAGCATGACGGAGCAGTGTGGGTGGTTGCCGTAGCATGACGGAGCAGTGTGGGTGGTTGCCACGTAGCATGACAGAGCAGTGTGGGTGGTTGCCACGTAGCATGACGGAACAGTGTGGGTGGTTGCCACGTAGCATGATGGAGCAGTGTGGGTGGTTGCCACGTAGCATGACGGAGCAGTGTGGGTGGTTGCCACGTAGCATGACGGAAGAGGGACACTGCCTCCACAAAAAGGAAACATCAATGTCATGATGCTTAGGGCGTCCCAAGGGTGCATGGTGACATCATTGATTCCGCTGCAGTAACAATGATGTCATTATGATGCTTAGGGTGTTCATGCAGATCTTATCTTTTTGCTCACAGGTCTCAGAAGTACTTGCTAACCATAATACCTTTAATATATAGGTGGTGGAATAGTGGGGGCAGAGCCCCACCCACTTGGAATGGTTGACATTCATTCAAGTGCAGCTATACTGTATGTAGAAGAGTGCATGATGACATCATCGTCATTGTGCAATGATGATGACATCATCATCATTGTGCAATGATGATGACATCATCATGCACTCTTGATTTAGCGAGGATGTCATAGGTACTGAGCAGTCACCTTTTCTTGCAAGAGAGTTACCAAATGGAGGAATCCAAGAAGAACCCAATTCCAAGAATCCAAGAAGAACCCATTTCTTAATGGAAACTTGCTGGGACAGGTCATGTGATACAACACTGTCCGGCTAGGCTCCAAGGGCTCTGAATGTGTGCTTGTCATCTTATGGCTGCAAGAGTAACGTGCCTGTCTCTGGTCAGCCAGTTTTTGCAGCGTGTAGTCCGGGGTAGGGCAGTATCCCTACGCAATCGCAATGTTGCTTGGTAAGCCAATTAGAGGGCTTCATTCGGTCCTTAAACAGGAACTTTAAATGGACCTTGTTCCTCTGATGTCACTTCCTGTGTACTAATTAATATGAAGTACTTAGATGATATCTCAGATAGTACAGTCGTACAGGAGCTATGAGCTAGTGAAAAAAACAAACTGGCCTGTTATTACTTCTGGAACACAACAAGCTAATTCACTAAAACTTGAGATATGATCTAAGTACCTCATACAGTACATTCTAAGTGAAAATCAGAAACAATGTCGGTTAATTAGCACACAGGAAGTGACATCAGATGCAAAATAGCTGACTATCAGTACTTTATGCTATTGTCTGTTGCCATTCCAGTCATACAATGTGATTAATTTCCTCCGCAGGGGCGTGGAGGCGTTGCTGTTTGTGTCTGGCAGAAGTCCTCCGAGGGGAGCTATGTGGCTCACGATAGCATCTCGTACATACTGCAAGGTGTGCACCCAATACCAGTTTCATTTCCCGGCTGACTGGCCTGGGAGCGTGATTACTGATAGGAAACACAGTGTATGTGGCTCTCATGAGCACTCACCCTTCATTTCCCAGCACTGCAGCTGCAGCTGACTGGCCTGGGAACATGATTACTGATAGGAAACAGTGTGTATGTGGCTCTCATGAGCACTTACCCTAAACCAGTTTCCCTGGGAACGTGATTACTGATAGGAAACAGTGTGTAGGTGGCTCTCATGAGCACCCACCCTAGATTAGTTTCCCTGGGAACATGATTACTGATAGGAAACAGTGTGTGTGTGTGGCTCTCATGAGCACTTACCCTAGACCAGTTTCATTCCCGGACTGACTGGCCTGGGAGTGTGACTAATCCATGCAGGACTAATGTGTGTGTGGTTCTCTCAGGTACTGGCGTGTCCAAGTGTGCAGTTACCAGTGATGGAGGTTTTCTGATCACTCTGACTGACTCGGTAAGTTGATACCCAATTCACGGGGTAGTTCTTTCCTAGACCGTCTGTTGGGGAAGGATGACATTTGCTACCCTAGCTAGCTGCTTGGTTTGTTAATGCAGTCAAATGTCTAGCCCGTGTGTGGGATGGAGCCATGGAAATGTCATCGTGTACTTCTGCTGAGCATGTGAGAGATGAGAGTGATACATGTATCTACTGTATATAGCAGCCGTACCGCAAACCTGTACATGTAATGCTGGGCAGGTCGCCGGCAGGTTGCCCCTGTAAAACATCTCACTTAAAGTGAACATGCTTTAAATATAGAATATACTATACTAGCAGGTTTGGTCACCTTCGTATGGCCAGGAGCTTATGAGCGCTGTGAAGCGATTTATGGGCTCCTGGTATGGCAGGCAACTGGTTCTGCCCAAAGTTGGCCACTATACACAGATTTCACTGAACTCCCAATTCCCCCCCCCCCCCCCCTCCAATCCATCAATGGTCTAGTGTCAGGGTGACATCATCCGCAGACTTTGACCTCTTTCCCCAGCATATGGTTGCTGTCTGGCTTCTCTCCTCACTGATCATGGTGAATGTGTGGACGGGGGACCCCGTAGAGGACCTCTCCATCTGCCATTCGGCCTCTTGCAGTGGGAGTGGTGACCATGCCAGCTGCCCCGACCGACTCTGCCTAATCACTGAGAATACACATGCACAGGTATCTCTGTAGGTGCACTTGAATCAACAGCAAAGATTGATGTTCCGTTTCCCCGTCCCACTTTGATAGAGGACACTGAGTATTGTCAGCTTGCCGGGAATGAGTGCTGTGTACTCTATGGAGATGTTGCCGGCTGCCATCCTCTGTAGTGGCTATGTGACTGAGGTGAATATATGTGCAGCTGTCCGGATTACTACCAGTGTCTTCCCCCTTTGCTCCTCCTACTTCCTCCACTCCAACCTCCTCCCTCTCCCCTTCTGTCCTCCTCCCCCTTCCCCATCCCCCTTTCCCTCTCCCTCCCTCCCCTTCCCTCCTCTCTCCCATGCCCTCTCCCTCCCCTCCCCTCCCCTTCCTTATCTTCCCATCCCCCTTCCCCTCCCCTTCTCCCTAGCTCTCCACACTAACCCACTTATTGTGCAATCATGCTCACAGGAATCACTGTACTTCATTGATACCAACTCCCAAACCTCAGAGAAGCCATGGTATGATAGTGTAATTTGTGTAGTCTTGTACATGGTGAGATTGTACAAGGGCTGTACAGCCTCACCCATTGGTTGCATGATCTCAAGATTGTGCAACCAAGGTGTGATTGTATGAGTGTATGTACATATATGTGTGATTGTATGTCATCTGTATGAGCCTAGCCTCGTACCCAGTCCCACGCCCAGCTTTTCGTCGCTTGCCCCGCTTTACCGTACTGCAAGCGACGAAAAGCTGGGCGTGGGACTGGGAACGAGGCTAGTATGAGCCTACATGATTGTGTGGGAACAACAGACAGTATTACCACTGTACTGTTCTCCCTCCTAGCCTTCAGCTCAAGCATCTGGTTCAAGCACTGCCAGAAAACAGGTTAGTGTGATACACTCTAATGTGTGTACACACTTGGTGTCTGTCAATAATGTGTGGTCCCCTACTCACTTTGAGTATAGTGCCTTTTTGGGGGGGGGGGGGGGGGAAGGGGGGGAGGAGGTCTACGTACTAACCATGCACTGTATCGGGTAATTTTTGTGTTGAAAATCTTTCGTGTGATATTTATTCGTGGTGAAAAATTTTGCAAACTGCATGATTGAAGCTTTTTTTTTTTCATGATTCTAACCTTGCTGTACTTGCCCTTCTTTCACTAACACGCCGACCCAGCTTCTTCACGATGGTCATGACAAATGCAAGTACTTGCCTATTCCGGTCCGCTCCTTCGCATCGTGTGCTCAATGTGCTGCTCCCGCATCTTGAACCTCTCCGTCCACTTGAGCGATACTTTGAGAAGGTATTTCCGTGCCTCCGTACTTTCTTCACCGCGCGCAAAGGGGGGAGCCTGGGAACGAGGCTAGTGAAACAGCAGCTACATATACAGAGCTGAAAATTGCACAGTAATGTACATGTGTTCGTTACCATAATTTATCCGCTTTCCTCAGTATTCGTAAATTATTTCGCTTGATAAATTTTCGCATTCGCGAAAATATTTTATCAACGAAAATTTCCTGATATACGGTCTATGTTTTTGTGTGATACAGTCTAATTAAATTATGTGTGCACACAGCAGCTTACAGGGTTTGATGTCTGTTAATATTGTGTGGTCCCCTACTCACTTTGATAACTCGCTCTAGCAGAAAAATCAGCCTTCAACACTGGAATTTGAGGCTCTACAAGGTGAGACCACTGTTTTCTAGGCCCATTTATGCTTAAAAGCCGAGAAATGGCCTACCCGGCTCCAACCCAAAGCTGAGCCCAGACGCGGCCATGCTGTTTGCACCCTTCAGGTGCACCCACCCACCTCCCCTTGTCCCGCCCCTTTCTGCTGACGCAGAGCCTATCTCCCAAGGACATTGCCGGATGTGACATCATGAAGCTGAAAGTCTCATGACGCCATATGGCGTCATTAGTCTGTAAAGGGTTAACTGCCCAAAATGCCAATGGCACATTAACACACTGAAGCACAGACAAATAGACTGACTGCCTAACTGGGTAAAAGCCTTTGTCTTCAGTAAGTAATTATGCAGAGTGACTTGAAGGATGGAAAGGGAAAGAGGGACAAGGAGGAGGGGACATTGGAGGGAGTTGGGGGGAGTGGGGGGGGGAGCAGTAGGAAAAGGAGGGAAGAAGGAGAGGAAGGGAAGAAGGAGGGAGGAGGAGGATGGAGGAGGAGGAAGTAGGACAAAGCAGCTGGGATGAGTAATGGTCATGAAATGTGTTTTGCCACATTTCCAGACTGACTACTTTGCTGGCTCAGCAAAAGTTTGAAGAAGCTGAAGCATTCGCAAGAGAGTTCAACCTTGATCCTGAGGTACACATGTACTCTATAGCAGCCTAGCTACGTCTATCTCACTGGTGCATGTATCTCACTGGTTGCAGCTGGTGTACAAGAAGAAATCTCAGGTTCTTAATGACTTACTGGTCAGAACTTCCATCACTGACGAGGAGGAGGAGGAATCGCGTGGTGTGTGGGATTCTCTGCTGCACTGTCTTGACCAAATCAAGGTACATGTAGGAGTTCCGTATAACTGCATGTTAATAAGATGCTTGCTCAGTAAAAGAAGTGGCAGCTCTTTCAAAGCAGGTTGTTGTTCTCCTACTCCTCTTCTGCCCCTACTCCCTCCCTCCCTCCCTCCTCCTCCTCCTCCCCTCCCCCTCCCTCCCTCCCTCCCTCCCTCCCTCCTCCCCCTCCCCCTCCTCCTCCTCCTCCTCCTCCTCCTCCTCCTCCTCCTCCTCCTCCTCCCCCCTCCCCCCCTCCCCCTCCCCCTCCCCCTCCCCCTCCTCCTCCCCCTCTTCCTCCCACTCCTCCTCCCCCTCCTGCTCCTCTTCCTCCTCCCCCTCTTCCTCCTCTCCTGCTCCTATTCCTCCTCCCCCTCTTCCTCCTCTCCCCTCCTCCCCCTCCACCTCCACCTCCCCTCCTCCTCCCCTCTTTTCCCTTCAACTACTAGGATGAGAATTTTGTGGTGGATCTTGCTCTCTGCTCTCCCTACCCTTCTCTCCACATAAC
>OZ007510.1:2202471-2315546 GCA_963931865.1 Axinella damicornis
ACTATCACAGACCGAGAGGTCAGTTGACCATCGATCAACATTGTTACTGTTAATCACACCCAACCCTTAAACCCCTGGGTGCCTGACCACACACACACTTCATCATACTCACACTTGTACACATGCACCCACAATTAATATACCCACCCACCCTTACACATGTCACCTCCAGCTCTATGTGACAGGCTGTGTGGAGCTCCTGACCCACATCCATCCTCCGTGGAGTGAGTCAGTCGAGTCTCTCGTTCAGGAGTGTCTCAGTGTGGACCACCCCAGTGTGGCCATGCTACAGGACCAGTATCGTCTGCTCCAGCTGAAGAAGATGCTCCATGGGTATGGTGTCAGGGACTTCAACTTCTCTGATAGTGGCAAGGGACGGGTAAGTGGAGTGGAAGGTGGAGTGGAGGGAGGAGGTGGGGAGGGGAGGGAGGATGGTGGGGAGGGGAGGGAGGATGGTGGTGAAGGGAGAGAGGATGGTGGGAAGGGGGAGGGTGGTGGGGAGGGAGGATGGTGGGGAGAGGGAGGGAAGATGTTTATAAGGGGAGGCAGGATGGTGGGAGGGAGAAGGCGGATGTTGGGGAGGGAGAGGGACGATAAAGGGAAGAGGAAAGAGGATGGTGGAGAGGGTGGTAGAGGGAGAGGGAGGATGTTGGGGAGAGAGAGAGAAGGAAGGTGGGTGGAGAGGCAGAGAGGGGATGATGGGAAAGGGAGAGAGGATGGTGTGGAGGGACAGGGAGGATAGTGGGAGGGGGAGGGTTAGTGTGGGATTTTGCAGGAAATAGTGAGGAACTTTTGTTTCCATGCTCTATATCCGTAGCTGTACATCCGCCGCATTCTTGCCAATGGAGGAGAGGAATGTCTGAAAGATGCGCTGCAGGTAAGTGGACATGGAATTTCAATCTCATTTTCACTATGATGTCATTATTTCCGATTGTTACATCACAATATTGTTGTGATTATGAATTGACAGTACAGAACCAGAATACACTTCAGTATGTACACAGTGTCAGAATACAGATTACTAGAACTAGAATACAGTTTACTAGAACCAGAATACAGTTTACTAGAACCAGAATACAGTTTACTAGAACCAGAATACAGTTTACTAGAACCAGAATACAGTTTAATAGAACCAGAATACAGTTTACTAGAACCAGAATACAGTTTACTAGAACCAGAATACAGTTTACTAGAACCAGAATACAGTTTACTAGAACCAGAATACAGTTTAATAGAACCAGAATACAGTTTACTAGAACCAGAATACAGTTTACTAGAACCAGAATACAGTTTACTAGAACCAGAATACAGGTTAGGACCAGATATTTGTGGTACACTAAACAAGATGACTGGAGGGGAAACACTTGTGTTCTTCCTCAGGTTGCAGAGATGTACCAGCTGAATACTTCCCAAGTGTATATGCACCATCTCATGAACCTTGGCCTACAGGACAAGGTATGTATACCCTGCACCACCTGACAAGCCCTGTCCTATAGGACAGTTGTGTTGGCATGCACGATTTACTTTCTCCAAGGAATATCAGACTGGTACATTTGTCACTGTCGTCATTACTGTGTCTCGGTTTATTGTTTATTTGTAGGGGAGTACGTATATATAGGATTACCTTCTGTACGACCCTTTCCAGTGTGGATAAAATCGGTTTCTTCTCCATGCAGTTGGATGCTGGCTCAGAGATCTTAAAAGGGCTGCCCAGGAAAGAGCAGGTTGCAGTGGCCCAAAAAACCTTCGGCTTTGCATTCTCCAAACTTCAGCTGCCCTTCTCTGCCAAACTGGTTGGTCTGTGCAAGCAAGGCTCCAATTTCCAACCAATTGTAATATAGGGAGGGGGTTAGTCGGACAGTGTCAACTTCAGGCCAGTGAAAGTGCAGTTGCTGACCCTGTACAGGAATGTCTTATGCTTATATATAGGTACAGCTTGCTGCACAGATAGTATCACAGTAGTCCTTGAATGCCAGTTAAATTACAGTTCTGGATGCATGTCCTGTCTGACAGTGTAGAATACTACCTCCACGGAATGCTGCACTAAAGGTGTGATGTTGTCGAAGTTCAGCTGCAGAAGCTGGCTAGATTGTGCCGCAATCGATAACACATTAGTTGGCCTATGCAACTGCGCAAGTTCAAAGTCTCTGTGAAGCATAGCTTGCAAGTAACCTCCACTAATGTCTGTCTGAGAACCTCCCTCTCACTACCCTGGGCGTAATGTTGCCTTACTGTCCAGGATGATCCCATGGAGTACATTGGTGCATCGAGGGTTGCTCTCGTGTGCTTGAAGGTCCTCAAAAGGAATTTGAGAGAAGGTGACTGTTACCACAATTTTCTTGGCCTCATTCCCAGGCCATATGAGTTGTTACTCATGTCTGGCCTGGGAATATTGATAATGCTCTTAGCACACCTGCCAATGTCAGTTACACCAAACTGTTCATGCATGATCTACTAGTTTTTGGTTGATTGCATGTCACGAAAGTTTGGATCATGTGGATAGGAAATCCAAGAGCGGATGATGACATCATTGTCATTGTGGCGATGACGATGATGTCATCAGGCACTCTTGGGCCATGGGAATTACAACCCCTCATTGACACTTTGGTGAAGGTCTGTGCTTTTGTTTTTGTGCACCATAGGTGATGCGTGTTCACTGTGTGATGACTGGTGCAGCATTGGAGAGAAGATTCAGCTCTTTGAACGGTTGCTAGGATTGCAGGTGAGTTGTTGCTGCAATGCACAGGGACGCTATCAGGTTTCACAATCTGAGATCTCTCTCCATCACTACCTCCACTTTGCCCCTCTCCCACTTTCACCTCTCCTTCCCCCTCCTCCCCCCTCCCCCCCTCCTCCCGCCCCCTCCTCCTTCCCCTCATCTCACAGGTGGAATTCTCTGAGTACCTCACTCCCCAAGATCTGGACAACAGAAGAAAGTGCAAGAAGATGTTTGAAGGGAAAGTGCAGGAGTATCTTGCTCAACAAGGCGCTGGGGTCTCCTCAAAACACTACCACAATGCTGTCAGGTGGGAGATGTACCTATTTCAGTGAAATCACCATACCATCAGTGTTTTCTTAGGTTGATATCCAGTGAATGGCAAAGCTGAAATTTCATTTCTGGTGTTCTGCTGCAGTTTCACCTCCTCTAAACTCCACCCACATTTCATCTATGAGATACATGTCTTAGATGCATTCTAAATTGGACAGCGTGTCAGGTTTTCACAATCCCTATGCTGAAATATTTTGCAAGACTCAGTATAAACACTTGCGTGAAGAATGCTCACTGATCACAGCCCCCCCCCCCCCTTTGAAAAAGTATGCAAGGCAACTCCCTTTCTTTGCCACATTATGATCCTCCCAATTTCTTTGTACAATAACATATACCTGAGTCTGTGTGGCAGACAGTTTGTCGGGTCATAAAATAGTTTCTTCCTCCAGATTCTGCCATCTTCTTGGCTATTCAGAAGAGCAGCTGCTTGGGCAGGTGGCAGAAGTGTGTGCAAGGCAGAACCAGGCAGGCAGAGCCAGTGATATATGCCGGTGAGTGAGTGGTGCATTGACAGTCACGTCTTACTCCTTCTTTGAATCGGACATGTGTGAGCTTGCGTGATGAGGGTGTGCAGAGGTGGAGGAATGAAGTTTGGATGGTGGTCTATCTCTCTCCCTCTTCCTTCCTCTCTTCCCCTACCCACCTCCTCCTTTTCTCCCTCCCCCTATGTACTTCCTGTGACTTCTATCTCTCTCTTTCTCTCTCTCCTCACCCACTCCCACCCATGAACACTTGTATCTACAGAACACTCCTAAAATACTCTCCGACCTCCTCCACTGCACTGCTGTTGCTATCAGCAGCACAGAAGGTGTTGGAGAGATTGGAAAGCGACCCTAGCTCTGTCGGGGGAGAGGAAATTCCATCCGCTCATAATATCTCAACCATGGCTGCTTCCACCTGCCATCCAGGTAGAACCACTTTTGTAAAAGTCAAGGATAGTACCTTGACCATGCATACGTTTGGGTGAAAACTCTATACCCACCCCCATACCAGTGGATCAGAATTTGGAATAGGGCTTATGTTTATATTTATCATAGGCAGAAAAGTAGTTGGTGAGTGCTATGCAGCTTACCGTTCGAGGGGCAACTGCACTCCTGGTAGCCGTTGAAACGCCGGCTGCGACTCGCCGTAGCACAAGCTAAGTTAGTTCCAATTAACGCACATGCCACGTGGCAACCACGCTCAGTCCAAGGATAATTAAAACGGAACGTGGATTGGAAACAGCAATACAAATTATGTCACAATCCGTGTTGCGCGCGCAGGCGTTAGCCTCACTCCCAGATCAGACTTCTTCCTGAAACTCAATAGCCTAATGCAGCAACCACAGAAGCATTGACAGCAAGTCGTTTCATATCGCTAGGTGCTTTCTTAGTCGAGATAACCTAACACAAGTAATCACGTGTCACAGGCCCAATTTAATGACAGAGAGGCTGCATACCTAGCTTCCGTTCTTACGAGGGCAAAGAAACTCAATAGCCTAATGCAGTAACAACACAAGCATCGATAGCAAGTAGTTTCATCTCTCTGAGTGCTTACTTGGTCAAGATAACCTAACACAAAGTAAGCGCAATGCGGATTACGTAGTAAATTTATATTGCCGTTTCCAATCCACGTTCAGTTTTAATTATCCTTGCTCAGTCGATCGCGAGCAATGGCGGCCAAAAGGAAGGAAGACAGACATTATTACAGCACTCACAACTTAGCCAGCGCGGTAAGTTTTGGCATGTAAGTGTCAGTGAACGACAGCGATCACGGCCATGTGGTCAGAATCTTCGTGTGCCTTTCCTAAGAACGGTACTGCCACCGGAAGTCGGAGAGAGCGCTCGAGCAATGGCGGCCACGGTGAGACAAAAGCGCTTGTATCTCCAGCACCAAGGTGAGTTTCAGCACCAAAATTGTACGGTGAGGACAGTGCTGCAGTCAGAGTCTTTGCAGGCCATTCGCAAGTAGTCAAACATTAATTATTTAATTATTTAGTTTACATTACGCGGCACAATTTTTCCCCTACCAGGAGTGTAATGTGTGGCAATGGGTGCGTACTACTAATGGTTCATGAGTTTGTGCTAGAAGATAGTTAGGATTTCAGTGGATGCTTGTGAGAGAATGTGATATAACAGTCGGAATTCCTGAGTGTAAAGTGAGGAGCGTATGGAGTCTACTTCCTTTTATGATGTTGTCATGGCAACCTCACCCAGATGACCTTGTTGACAGTTTGGAGATGTGCCAAGTGTCCTCATTTGTGCAGAGCATCCACCACCAGTGTGAGAGGGGAGGGGAGAGTGAGGGAGTGGAGGAGGCCAGCCAGTGAGTAAAACAATCAGCAGCTAGGTAGTCATGTGACTTGCACAGGAGAATAGTTTTAACCCCTTTTCGATAGTACACTAAATTTGGTGTTATAGATATCATCTTGTGAGTTAACAATTGATATCATATGCATAATATTGTGATAATTGTCCCATAATGCCGGATACTACTAGTGACCTGCTTATAGCACGTGTGAACTCACTTGTCTTTCTTTGAGGAGTATGGATTCAATCAGGAGCCCATTGAGCCGGTGAAGGCAGCATGATGTGCTCCTTGTAAACTAACCACTTGTTCGATACGTAAAATAGTCATTTCCATTTGGAGCATTCTGCCATTTTATAGCCAGCAAAACTATCGGAAATCTGAGAAGCCATGTTTATCTCCTCTCAGTCTTGAAGGGAGTTCTCCGCTGGCCCGATGGAGCTGGTCACCACGCTTCATTGAAGATGGTTTAGTTCTGGAACACTCTGCCATCATGGCAGAAGCAGCACGCTATGCCATGGCTAGGATGCCTCTCCAGGTTGATGGGGGAGGAGGGTGGAGCCACACCCTGCCATTTCATCCTCGAAAGGCAGTGTTTACAGGTATCTTGCAAACAGATGAATGCACTTGCTCTTACAGTTATGTCATTATTGGGCCATGGGATGAGACACCACACGGATGGTAGTGTATCGTACATGTCCACAGGAGATGACCTCCAGCCATTGCTGGATGCTGACTCGCAACTGACCGCAACGCTACAGGACAACAGCCACAGTCAGCTGGCACTGCAGTGCACCGTACAGGTGCGCCATTATGTTGTAATTGGAGGACGGTACTGTTGCTGATTAGAGAAAGAAATTGTACTACCATCTATAGCAAACTCCACTTAGCTCGTCTTTGCAGTTGGTTCCAACATAGCTGATAAGCAACATTTCCCACTATAATGCACACATAAGTACACATTCTAAACGATTATGTTCATCTTCCAGACAATGGAGTCGTACTGCCTCTGGGCTGCACTCTCAGGGGATCTGACGGCTCCTAACGCTGTTCTCCAACAGGGGCAGACAGTCGTATGTGAACACTTGAACTCTCTCACCCATAAGGTGTGAATGTCCAAGGTGTCAAGGGGTGTGAACTGTATTTCCATTCACTCATCATATTCCCTTGAACTGCGACAGTTGGGTGGACATTACGTTACTTTGAGCAGCTGCTGACGTGCTCTGTCACTGTCCAGGTGCTCTCCTCCCGCCGCATTGACCACGAATACGCCCTTGCACTGCTGCTGATGCTACCCCCAGAGCAGGCTACGGAGAAGCTACAGAGAGTCCGGTCTCGCAGTGCAAGCAGCTACTCTAAAGTCATTGTGAGTCTGATCAAGCCAGTCGATATGCTACATATGTAAGTTTTCATGATTGTTGTTTGTAACATTGCGCTTTGCATCCCCCCTAACCAATCAGTTGCTAACCAGTGGTGTAATTACCAGAGAGAGCTTGCAACTTATCTGTATCAACCTCTTAGATCAATTCCTGTGTTGTGCATGTGTTGTGCATGTGTTGTAGAGGTTGATACTGATTAGCTTATCTGTATCAACCTCTTAGATCAATTCCTGTGTTGTGCATGTGCGTGTGTTCGTGTATGATATTCTGTGGCCTACAGAATTTGTGTTATGGTCAGTAATATTTTGATGGTAGTCATCTACATAGGTCACTTGCTTGCAGTGGCTCCATGTTCTGCATGTTCAGGCTTGCCCCGCAATGCCCTGCACTCGTTGCTAAGGAAACAGTAAGTACATTATGTCCAGTCTTCGTCTGCACGTAGGCATTGTGCAAGCTGGCGAAAGACTATGGTCACCTGACTGGGCAGACGTCAGTGATTGGCCTCTCCTCTGGCATTCTGAATAGTGCCGAATGGGGGAAGAGACTGGCCAAGTATAAGGTAGGTGTGCTGAGCGTACATACAGTGCTTGTTGTGAACAGCCTTGATACTGTGAAATGTAATTATCACTAAAATTTTATGATGGAAAGTATTTTCTTAAAGTTTAATGACCCAAAAGATTACATACTTCATACAATCTGAACTGTAACGTTTTAGCGTGCTATGGTATAAAATGCTGTCACATGGTACGTAGCACTACATGCAGCATAGATATGTTACTCATCATGTTGGCTTTCTCTTGCTAACAGATTTCTTTTACAGAGGCATTTAGGGGAGGACCGGAAGAGAAGAGGAAGGTTATCTTCCAGCTCTTCAGGAACACAGAGGTCGACTTCCAGCTGCTCACCAAGTATTGCCAGTAAGATGATCCACAACATTGCTCGATGACATCCTCGTCATTGCAGCGCTGCAATGATGACGATGTCATCATGCGCTCTTGTCGACAACCTCCCCCCTTCCTCCCCTGTAGTGACTTTGGTATTGAGCTACAGTCTGTGTTGCCTGGCTACCTGAAGGTGCTGCTCACCGAGTGGGACAGCAGCTGCTACCAGGCGAGGACAGCCACCGTCGTTGCCCACCTCCAGAACAACCGTGTGCTGCATGAGATTCTGGCTGATCTCCTCATGAGAAAGGCTAGTGGGTTTGAAGTGGACCTGTGACACAGGTTCAGTATTTGAATGACATGTTTTGATCGGCCTGTCAAATTTCCTTTGAGCTACTGTAATAGAGGTACGGGGGGGGGGGGGGGGGGGGGGGGGGGGGGGGGGGACCATTACTCTGTCCATTACTCTGTCCTGGTGTTTATTTACCTCGTTCCTACTCCGCGTGGCCTGGGAATGAGACTAACTTCACCAATACAGTGAGACCTATATAAGCCTAACAAAATTATATAACATGATCTGCAGGTGACTCCGTATGACTATGAGAAGATAGTGTTCATCTTACAGCACCTTGCTGGAGCAGAAGCCACACAGCAACAGATTAGAGCAGAACAGGTGGGTCCTACTTCCACAGTTACCTAGGTACTCCATTCCACAAGTACGTGCACTTCTCAGGTAAGCAAATGTTTGTACTCATTACTGTAATCGCTGATTAGACATTAAACCATGAACGTTTATTGCTGGATACCTAACCTTGAGAACCAGGACTAGTAGGTTAAACCTCTGATGGTATATGC
The DNA here is from genome assembly GCA_963931865.1 of Axinella damicornis. Taxonomy (NCBI): domain Eukaryota; kingdom Metazoa; phylum Porifera; class Demospongiae; order Axinellida; family Axinellidae; genus Axinella; species Axinella damicornis. Next base: position 2,210,922 of record OZ007510.1, read on the forward strand.
AACTATACTCACCCATCCAGCATCAATTTCATTTCTCTTCTTCATTCTTCAATCTTGTTTTCTTTGTTTGCTAGGGTCTTCAGCTTCTGGACTGCCTGAAGCGCTACTCTAGAGTCTCCCCTCCTCTGGAGTTTGAGGGGCAGTGGTTTGTAAATCACTACAGCATACCATCAAATACAACTCAGGAAGTAAGTGGATTTTGTCTGCAGACGTCAGGTATTGTAGTTGCTCGTTATTAGGCACATGCGCCTATATCTCCACAGGAAGGAAATATGCGCCTATAAGCAAGATGCGCTTCATTTTAATGACATTCCTCAAATAGAAAGTGTGCTTCATTTCCACTCCGTAGGATCGAAAATGGCAGAGTTTCTGGAAGAAGATTTTAGCACTTAATAACGAGTAGCTGGGATGAGAGTCAAACCTGCGCCTAACAGTGAATATTTTAAACTGGGTGGTGGGCTAGGACCGGGGTTAAGGGATGAATAACACGCTCACTGATGCTTGGATAGTCAGCATGTTCTGTGTTTCTATGAATTGTTTCTCAGTGCCCTCTCTGTTGCAACAGTTACGGTCATTCGATCACAGCACATGCATTGATTGGTGTGGGTATACATCTGCATTCAACATGCAAGCTAGTTACGTATGCAACTGTGATGAATAATCGATTGCAATAATTAGTTAAGTCTCTTTGATGTTATTGTGCTTGACCTGCTCACACCTCTCTTTCTCCCTCGTGACATCATGGTTTCTTTGCAACCCTCTCCGTCCAAGGTGACTCTGCCTGAAGCTTCAGAGACGAGACTTCCCTTCCACCCTTTGCTCTATGGCACCCCCCTGAGCATTATCGGTTAGCTACACAACACTGCAGTGTTGCCACAACACGTTGCTATGTTACCATATCGTGATATAACCTTAGTCTGCCGCATGAATATTTATTGAATTAGCTACAAAGTCTTGTTTCTATGACACAACATACGTATGTATATTCGTATCATGACATAGCTACCAGTAATTGTGTGATATGGGACAACATTTTCCATATTGTTGGAACACTAAAATATGGCAGTTTGTCATTTAGATGTGTATTAGCCTCGTTCCCATGTGGCCCTGGGAACGAGGCTAGACGTGACCCCACGATTTTCCTGCAGTGTGGCTTATCTCTACCTACTGATGTGTTTAATATGTCATAACAATATGCCGGTTTGTTTTTCTCTGCAGGTCCTGAACTTTCAGTTGAAACAGTGGGAAAGCTGACACTCATAGCAAAAATACTGAATGTGAGGGGATGAGTGTACAACAATGGGCAACTTTCTGTATGGAATGTACACGTCAGCTGACGTTGTATTTCTTCTCTTCTCATAGCTATCGGATGATGACTTTTACTCCACAGCCATTGAGAATATCATCAAGCCTCAGGCATCTTCTGGAAGCGTGGCCCCTAGTTCCATCAGATTTTCTGAAGTGGCTCCCCTCTTGGACAAGATCCACGACCACAATTTAGCCCTCCGTGTGGCTAAATGGCTTGCAAAAGAACTGCAGACAGGTATGATGGTAGTTATCTCTAAGCTGATTGGCAAGTTGGTAACTAATAGCATCTCCCTCTAAGAGTATGAGGAACACCATAACTTTGGGGAAGAAGGTCCTTCCTGTTGCAGTTGCACCTGGATAACAGTCAAGAGTATATTGATGTAGTTCTTCTCTCCATTTCTTTCACAGATGAAGACAGACTAGAATCCTTGAAGACTGCAGTCTCGGTTGCTCTCAAGTGGAAGGAGAATGCCCAAACAAAGGTCAGCATCTAGTCATAGTTGTGTTCCCAGTGTGCACATCAGGGACCAGGCTATGTTCATGCAATCAGGTCACTCCTGCAGAATCACAATCGAGACTGCAACTGCACAGTATCTTTTTTAGCAAGACCATGGCCATTGACTGCGCTGGTTTTGAGCCTTCAACCATTCTAGTAATCTCTAGTAATCCCTAGTATTGCTCTAGTAATCTCTAGTAATCCCTAGTATTGCTCTAGTAATCTCTGGTGCATGAACATTTTTTGACACACGTGCGCATTTCTTGGATGCTGACTACACTGGTGGTTGTAGAGTCCCAAGGAATGGCCTTTACTATCATAGCCATTTCTCTGATAACTAACTAGCCTTTGTCACAGGAATCAAGTGATAGGTTTGCCTAAAGTGACTTCCTGCACCTCAACTGTTAGGATGAGTGCAAGGCTGCAGTGGAGTTGGTGGAGGAGTACCAGTCTTTGTTGCGGATAATCCAGACAGACTGCATTCTCCGGGATCACAAGCTAGACCTGCCGGAGTACTGTGAGATCTCCAACCACGGTGTCCCTCTCATCATAGCCCTGTACACTGATGTCCCTATCTCCAAAAAACTTAAGCCCAGTACGTGGAGGGAAGAGGGGGAAAGGAGAGGAAGGGGTTAACTTACTTCTTTACATGGCAGGAGCTTAAAGTTGACTAGCTGCAACTTGAATTCGAAGAGTGTAGGAAAGAAAGGAGGAACAGGCCTCAATTCTGCATGATAATGGCACATGTAAATGCTGCTTCTACCTTGTTTAGTGCTGCACCAACATGAAATTTAGCAGACGTTTTATAACGGATATGGATGGCAAATATCTTACTGTAACTACAATGTATGTTACATTATTGACGTGGAAGCTTTCACACACCAATTTGCAGCTCCTCCAGTTCACTCTGTGGCTGCTAAAATTGCCAACATCCACAATCTCAATCTTGAGAAGATCAGGAGCAAACTGACTGAGGTACAGCTACACCAGTGATGTAGAATTGGAGTCAGAGGTAGTGCGTAGCTAGATCCATCCTACCAGATTGCAGTGAGTGGCTTGGGAATGGGGTTATAGTTAACAAGTTCTTGGTTGGTTGTGCAAGGTACATTGGCCATTCAGCTGTATGGGGTTGGTTAACTAGTCTTTGATGACTCCCCTTCCACTGGGTGATTGTAAGTTTGGGCTACTAGTGCTTCACATTCTCTCTGACAGATGTGGCTGCCCTCAACTGCCTCTGCAAAACGAGATATGGACATCACACAGGTCTGCCAATTTATGATACAAAATCATTGTGAGGCTTGTAGAGCAAGAATGGATGTGACCCTTCCACCTCTCCATATTCTCCTCCCCCCCCCCCCCCCCCCCATAAATCCTCCACAAAGATGTCCATGCTGGAGGATCCCACCGAACTCAGTGACGAAGAGGAGAGTGAAGACCAGCTGAACATGAAACGGTAAAGGAAGATTTGCAGATGGTAATACTGAGCTTTTGCAATGTAGTAATCTACAAGATCTTCCCTGCTTTCCACTCTTTCGCGTAGCCTGATTTACCTGCTGAATGTACCTGAGAACTTGAAGGCACATGCACAACTCCTCTTGAAGTGGGCCAAGGTGACTGACTCTACCACCATCCCATGCGTCCTTGGCTAGTTGTATAGCTACTGTGCGTAACCTGAGTATATATTGTCATGCATGCATGCAAGGACATCCCCCTCCCCCCTCATAGCGTACCTCCTCTCCTGCCAGTACCTCATATCTGTCCCGTGTGAGAGCTCTGCAGATTCTGTTTGCCGTTGTTCCCACCCACCTCATTGAGGATGTCAGTGGTACCTCCATTGGAGTGATCAGGTGAGGGACCCAGTAATAGTACAGTGGAACCTGTCTAATACGGTCACCTGGGGGCCACAAATATTTGGCCTTATTAGACAGGTGGCTGCATTACAGAAAACCTCTCTAAAGCACTCATGTTCTTGCGACACTGAAAAAATTTTTAAGAAAAATGACAACTAAGGACTTTAAGTATTGTAAAATGCTTGATTGTTTCATTTTTGTATGTTCAGTTTGGCACTTTCTATAATGTTCAACGCACGTGCACACATACGCACTGCACATGCGCACGTACGCAATGCACCCGCACACTCGGTGGCCATTATTGGCAGCGTGTTATTGCGTGCTATAGCGTGTTTGGAGTGGAGCAACATGACCGCATTACGCAGGTGACCGCTATAGAAGAACAGTAGACTATGGGCTCAAATTTCGGCAAGCTGACTGCAATGTGAAGGTGACCGTTTCACTGTAGCAGTTGGTAGTAACAGACCACTCATCATTTGCAACTGATGAGCGGTGCATGGATAGGAAGATCAGATTACCACCTTGCCCAGGGACTACATGCAGAGAGTGATGTTTGTCTCGGAGCTGGATGCGCTGCACATGCCCAGCTCCCTCTCGGCCTTCCAGAGCTGCAACAAGGAACGCCTGGTCAAGAGTCTCTGGAAGAACCATGCCCAGGAACCAAGGGTGAGTCATAAAGAGTTTTGCACACTTGCTGACGACCTTCAAGCCAGGGTACTGGTTACCCTACCAGGAGTGAAGCTGCTACTTGCTACTTTATGCAAACAAATAACAGGCCAGAGGAAGCAGGGGACATCCAATCAAAGTGTGTATTCATAGCAACCTTACCAAAGTATGTAGTTAATATCCTGTTCGCCAACAAGCTTGGAAAGTGCTGGTAAGAGATAAAATTTTTGGGCAGATTGAGTCTCCCCCGATGATGAATCACAATGCTCCATGTATTATTTGGAATCCTCGGGTGTTCGAAGACCAAAGTATGGTCTGCAAATGCATGGGCTTATTGGTTACTGGTTACTTACACGTCAAAGGTTAATTTTCGTTTGATATTGTGCATACCAGTGAGAGTTGACTATTCGAATCTTGGTGTGCAGTTTTATCTAACCTCTCCACCCCCTGCATCTGCTTCAGGCCCTCCGACTGACCTGCGAGCTGTGTCTCCACTACCAGATCTTTGATGGTAGCCTGTGGTCCAGGCTGCTGGAGCAGCTCCTCAACATGGGGATGGTAGGGAACATGCAGAAATGAACCTTCATGGTTGTTTGTCAACAGCCACGTGATGGCAATTTTGTCTACAGGCCATACTTAGCACAGTAGCTATGATTTGCTTATAGCTAAGTCCTATTATTAATTTCACTTCCTGTACAGACACCGAAAGCAGCCTTCTAATTGGTTGAATCTATGGTCTATTTTAATATGAGCTTAGGCTGCCATGAGGAGTAGTATCAGCTGTTCATATCATAGCCAGCGCTAATTTGTGCATAGCCCTAGCTGTAGACAGTACCCACATTAAGTGTTCTGATTCAATTTCACGCTGCAGCTCCCGTATCTGAGGCATGTGCTCAAAACCATTGCCTCCCGCGCTGGATGTTGGAATGTGAGTTTGATTCCATAATTGGCACCTATTGCACTAGCTGTGTAGCTTGTCATTATGTCATCCACTTTAATATCATTCCTGAGATATGAGTGTTATCTTTATGTCTGTAGATTTCATCTTTGCCTGCAGTATGGCAAAAAGCACTACTTGCTCCCTTTGAAAGAGGTATTTTGTACAGAAATGTGTAGGAAGCTTGTGTGAGATATCCATCTCTCTTCCTATCAGCCACTGTTCCGCTTATTGAACCACACAAGCAAGAATGTCTCGAATCTCTTGAACTGTTGTACGAGTAAGTATGTTGCGAGAGATGCACATGACTGCTGTTGATTTGATGACTGGACTAGGAGTCTGTACCCAGAGTTGTGTATGATACAGTAGGCACGAAAGCCTTTGGGGCCAGTGTGAAATGGGAGAAGATAGGATGTGAGACCCCAAAATAACCTACTTTGGAAAACTGAAGGTCCTGGATCTGCCCCTGTCTTGACGCTCTATCTAGTTGGTTGCCTGGTTACCTGGGGCACTATAACAAATCTCCAGATGTATGAGTTAGTTCCCTCTATTTCAGGTGTCCCTTTCTGTTTGACCTGGATGTGGCTACCTTGGTGAGCACCTTCTGCAGTGTGGAGTTGAGGGCTGAAGCACTGTCAGCTGCTCTTGTGATCACTTCTCACCCGGAAAGGAACAGAGTTGCAGAGGTATAACGATAATCAACAGTGCTTGCAGCATGTCAAGCTGCTGCTGTAGGTAGCTTAACGGGGTTGCGTGTTGAATTGCTAGTTTGTGCAAGAGTGCGCAAAAGCATACTTCCCACGTGAAACCAAATGGAGGGTACATGCGACAAAAAGCTGTGGAGGAGCCTGGGAATGAGGCTACGTATATATACATGCAGTCCACCTATAAAATAAGCTAGCTATCTAGTCACTACCTCGTGTAGTAATGACATTGCATTTCCAGGTTTTGAAAGCATGTTATTACTTGCCAGCCTGATAACACAACTGCTTATTACAGTGCAGGCTAGAAGCCTCAACCCACTCCTTCCCATCTCTCACGCAATATCCATGATTTTCATTCACAGGATGTACTGAGAGACTTGAAGCCAGCACAGTATGTAGCGCTATTGGATCAACTGTTAGTGAACCAGGATGTCCACTTGAGAGGGGTGAGTGGCCATTTCTGTAGATCATCAAAGCTGCTCTGGAAGACACACACGACAATGTCTGCTGACTCCAAACATGTTGCAGGTAGCTGAGCTGGTGTACACATACCTCAACTCAACCGGACAGCACAAGGTCCTCCTTGGTACCTCCCATTTCCCCTCCTATGTCAACCTCCTCATCTCAAAGAAGCTCATGGACTCACTGCTTCTGAAGACTCTGCAAACCAACAGGTACAATGTGTTCAACGCTTCAGCTGCAGTCAGTTGACTCCAGTAACCTCCTGCCAGCACTGAATAATGCCACCAAGAAGTATGTATCATCATTATGGGAGTTCTCCTGATTTCATTAACCAATGCTGCAGAGTTAACTTCTCCATGAGTGTGTACCTTTGTGTTGGTGCTACTAGCTGTACCCTCCCTGTGTGTGTGACTGTGCAGTAGCTACTGCTGTACTGATGAGAGGCTGCACCCTGGTCTTGGAACCAGACCCAGTTTGGGAATGTGACTAGTTGCATCCACTTTGGTAACATTTTTGCTCTTGATTGTGTCTATAGAGTGAAGGAGGCTATTCAGCTTGTGGAGATGTACAACAGTTACCACCATTCCTCACAGATGGAGGGCATGGATGCATTAAAGGTTCACTTACAAAGATTATTATAGCAATTGCAAGTATAAACAAAGGTTGCAGTACAGCCTTCGAAGGTTCATTACTCGCAATTTTCTTGAGAACCTTCTGGTCAGAGCTGTTGAGTATAGGTACTTATTGGTGGGCTAGCTACCGCATAATTATCTCTGTCCTACAGGAGTATGTGACTTCCCATGAACTCCAAGGAGTAGATATTGAACTCCTCGACTTGCAGTGATGTTGAATCACGTGATGTAAAGTGAAAATTTCTTATGGCTGGAACCACTATGTGTAGAATTTATTATCACAATCATTCTATCAATTATTAATGGATAATTATGAGCTACAGTATCCCAGAGGCAACATTGGCTTGTCCTCCTCAGTCTGACATGGCTTCATTGACCTTATTCACCCAGAAGAGGACAGGTATGACCAACGTCAACTTCTTTCGTGTAAGCATGGGATGATGGTATAGAGGATAATGACTATGGCACAGTAATAGTGAAGGTGGAATGTAAAAATGCATCAGACAGCCACACTGAGATGTGAGAGTCATCTAGCCTCGTTCCCAGGCCTCCGCCCAGATTTTATCTTGCAACCATGGAGAAAAAAAACCATGGCTATGAGATAACATCTGGGCAGAGGAGGCCTGGGAATGAGGCTACGAGTCATGTTAATACAGTAGATCTCATATGTATGGAAGCGGGCAATTAGAACAGGATTGCTGACTGGGGTTGGTTTGGGTCTGGGACCGAAGGAGGACCTTGCATAGCCATCCATGCCATCGATCACATTCATGCTACTCTATAATTGTGGTCTTGGAAAACTGTTGACTATATCTTCCCTTCAACATACGCACTACCTTACATATTCTATTGAACCCAGCAATTAATAATTATTACCTGCATGCCTAACAGAATATTATTGAAGATACACAATGTACGACAACACAATTACTTGAACATGACCGTGATCATACACAGTAGAATAAAGAGCTACACATAGTATAGATCTAATGTAAGCCTTCACTGGCTATATAATGATTATAGTTAGTACTTGATGAGCTTAAATGGGATGCGAGCAGCTTGAAGCAGGTTAGTGCGTCCCAATTGCTCTCGTGCTAACCTAGAAAGTAAGAAAAAAGAAATCAAAACGCAGAGCAAAGAATCGTCACACATGCAACTTGCTCATGCTAGCCCAACAATAGCTTGCTCAAGCCCCACAGTGCGGCAGTGCCCCCCTATAGCATTTTGAACTAGAGGTGTTCATAGAACACATACCCCGCGCGGAATGTCTACAGGATACAGTGCAGCTACAGTACAGTCGACGACACGATGTGACATCTCGCGCATACTGTGTTCGTGTATGGCCATATCCAAAGTGTGGGAGTGACCGCTTACCGTATATACAACAACGTGCATATTGTGAAGCTGAAGAGGTGGGGCCAAATGTTACGAATAATAGGAAATAGCTGGAAAAAACAGCCGAAACAAGAGCCATGATGTCTGTGAAGTACATAAATCGTGAGAAAATACTGTTTCCTAGCAGTCATCTCGAAGCATGAAGTTTCCAAATGCACTGCGTGTCCTGTTCTTGATGGGACTCGGAGGTCACGAAGAGGTGGAGCCAATGTTATGAATAGTTATAAAAAGTAGGAAATACCGAAATGCAGCGAAAACGAAGCGCCTTGACTTCAGTCAGGTACAGATAGAACAGTTTTTTTGCTATTTGCTATTGTTTGACTCCCTTTCGATGGTTTATGAGGGTCTATGTGGAAATTTTTTTTTTCGCCTGACAGACAGACGACTGACTGACTGACTGACTGACTGACTGACAGACAAAACCGATTGCTTAACCCCGCTTCGCGCATGCGGGGTAACTACCACCACAGTGCTAGTAACAGAACCCAGGTGGGAGTTGCATACACACTACACACAGACACAGCTCACATGGTGCATACACACACTCCACACACACCCAGCTCACTTGGTGCCCGAGTCTGCCTTGAAGAACATTTCACCAGGCGCACTGGCTTCTGGGGAGGCAGGTCGGGATATCTTAGATGGGTGAGAAGAATCTGCAGGAAAACAACACCGTATTAGGTATTTGGATGAACTCCTGATTCTCTGCTGTGGGTAGGCTTCAGTCTCATCCCCAAACTAGAGGTGCCCGGCAGAGCATGTACCCGGTGCCCGGCAGAGCATGTACCCTGTGCGCGCTATTTGACTTGATATAGGGAGGCCTACCACTGATTATTAATAGCGACAGCATGATAGCTAGGCCTACCGATTTTTAATACAGTGATGCCAGCATGCAGAATGAGATACCAGTAAGTTGTGGCAGTAATGTTAGAAACAGGGTGTGGTCAAGTTGTATAATTAGAAACACGATTTTCACAGCTTTTCTCAGCCTCTCGAGTGGATCTCTGGTCTGTGAGTTATGTAGACGCTATTATTTTCTGAATTCTGACACCTTTTATCCCGAACTAAGCCTTCAACAAGGCCTTCACTGCTCAAACTGCTGATTTGGTGTCCCATAGACAGACAGACGGGACACAAACGATCACTTAACCCCTGCTGCGTGCATGCGCACGGGGTAATACGTTCTACTCTATTCCTATGCAAGTCTTGCTACTACAGCTGGGCTAGTAGATGTACTTCACTCATGGCTAAGGTTGCATTTAGTGCTTACATGTATCTGAACCAAAGCAAAATCTATTGTGTGGCGTGCATGCAGACACTCACCTAATGTTCCTTCTTCTAGTTTTCTCTTGCGCGAGACACCTGGATCTGGACAGAGAAGGTGAAGATATCACTTGCATCTTCAACAAAACTGTCCAATAAGAAGAGTCCAATTGGCAGCTGTTACTGACCCCGTTACTCATAAGTACTGCAACTCCTACTGACCCTGTACTAATAAATACTGCAGCTGCTATTGATCCATGTATTCGTACATACGGCAGCTGCTACTGACCTGTCTACTCCTATGTACTGCAGCTGCTTCTGACCCGTGTACTCGTACAAGTACTGCAGCTGCTACTGACCCTGTACTAATAATACTGCAGCTGCTACTGACCCGTCCACTCCTATGTACTGCAGCTACTTCTGACCTGTGAACTCATATAAAGTACTGCAGCTGCTACTGACCCTGTACCAATGAATACTGCAGCTGCTACTGACCCATCAACTCGTATGTACTGCAGCTGCTCCTGACCTTGTACTGTAAAGCATCCATCCTTGCTACTTGAAACAGCAGCTACACTCAGAGGGGCATCCCAACCTCACACTGCACATACCTCTCTGAGCCTCCATCTCCCCACTAGGTGGAGCGATGAAGATGCCAGGGGCAGTGATCTGGCTCTTCAGGGAGGAAGTCTGGACTAGCACCCCTGGCTGAGTCTTTGGGGGGATAAACGTGCCAGAAGTAGTGATCCTCCCAGGCCCCCTGGGAACTTGGAAGGGGGACTGCAAAGGATTGGGAGGACATGAACGTATGTACCCTAGCCAACACATCATAATTATATCAATATCATTATGTTCTCTGGGCAACACATCACACAACACTCACATGACATCACATGCAAATGTACACTGTAGTGTAGGTATACCTTTGACTTCGCTTTGTAGCTGGGTGAGATGGGGGTGGGGCTGGGGCGGAGCTTGATGACCTTAATTGGGCTGCTAGTTCCAACTGGACACAAGGAAAAGGGCTTGGATGATGGGCGTCTCTTGCGCTTCTTTGCTGATAGGAACTTCTCCATGGATTCAGCTGTACAGAGTACATGTGATCCAAATAATCATAGCCGACGTGCACCAAAGGTCACCTACTCCTGACTAATCCATTCCCTCCACACACACACACACACAACACATGCACCACAAACACATATGCATGTGCAAGCACAAACATACCCATTCACCCACCCACACACACACAACACACACCCACACACACACACACACCTGATGGTTTTGGTATCTCCTTCAATTCAAGGGGATTAAAAGGGAATCGCGCCAAATTGAGAAGGCTAGTCATCCCAACTTTGTGCCTCATATAAAGCCCAAGGCCATTGGGTATCATATAGAAAGGTGTCGGAGGAACAATATCCTTAGACTGTCTCTCACTGCGTGACTACAGAGAAGAGAGCAAGTACACAAGCATTATACACGATACAAAGGGTAGTGGGAACACTGACATACCTTCTTGCTGGTACGTTCCCGGCCTGCAGGACGATCTGAACATGAAGACATTACATGTGACTGATACCATATTAGGACAGGTTCTCATGAACAGACCATTCCTGAAGAGAGGGATTCTGACACACACTACAACACTAGAGGGTAAAGGAACTTCTACGTTGTGGTCACCTCTGGGCAACATTTCTGGCTGCAACAAAGAGGTGGCTATAATATTACCCGGCCTTTACAAGGAGATGGCTGCCATATAGAGTGACGTGAGTCCAGCTTAACTCATTACCTGACAGCCACTCATTACCTGACAGCCTTGTGCGATAGCAGTGGTTTGTAGTACAGTACCCTCCTGGCTGTAGTTCAGCCAATTACTATTTGCACACGCTACAACTATATTATGTCATGTACTATCAAACTACCCTGTACCTTTGATAGGCTTTCTTGGCTGTGTTCCAAGACTAACAAGAGCAAGGCCACTTATTCTCCTCTCAGCCGACTCTGTCCAGAAAAATAGGTAGCCAAATTATTACTGTAGTGAAGAACTCTCAACTACTTCCAAGTCCTTGTTCCCAGGCTCAGCTGGCTCCCCACTGCAGAGTCCTGGTAGCCTCGTTCCCAGGCTCCCCACGGCAAAGAGGGCCTGGGAATGAGGCTAGGGAACAAGCACTTTCATTTTAGACTGAACCGATGTGATCTTTGAGGGTATGCCACCCACAATCCGTGCATCTCACTCACCCCACTTCGTGGGCACCTTCAGACCCCCATACTTCCTCCAGTAGGTGTAGCAGAAACTGCAGAGCCTACAATGCTCGTGGGCAGGGCCCCACTGGTACCAACGGGTGGCTGTTGCTGTCATACAACTTTCACACCCCTTCTCCCCATCTGAAGCCTTTGGTACTGGTTGGTCTGGGACGGAGGTAGGAATGGAGCCAGCAGAAGCTGCCTTACCTGTGGGTGGGTAGGAGGGGAGGGAGGGAGGGAGGGAGGCAGTGAGTGGAGGGGAGGGGAGGAGAGGAGGGAGGGAGGGAGGGAGGGAGGGAGGGAGGGGAGGGAGGGAGGGAGGGAGGGAGGGAGGGAGGGAGGGAGGGAGGGGAGGGAGGGAGGGAGGGAGGGAGGGAGGGAGGGAGGGAAAAGAGAGGGAGATGTAGTTCATGCATTTACCACAGTGGTACTAGGTGTTTGTGTACCAGAAAGGTCCCTGGGGCCAGCTGGAGTTCCCGAAGGTGTCCTCAGATGAACTATGACCTCTTTCAGGTCATTCTGCTTCTCGATCATGCGGTGACGTTTCTATACAGAAAATATTATAGACCACTTGAGTAAAGGTGTTGCTAAGAACTAGTAACATTATTCCTCCCCCTTAAAAAATCTCAGGCATCACCATAGCAACATAAAGACTAATTCTTAGCCCTGGCTTTATGCAAGTGGTCCATACATCAGTCCATTTTAACATACACATGACAAATTACGAGAGCTTGACAACGCACCTGTATTTGATAACGATCTGTAGTTTTCCACATATAATAATAGGCAACGATACTTTTCACTGGCTTCCAAGGAAGCTGGTGTGTGTGTGTGTGTGTGTGTGTGTGTGTGTGTGTACATGTAAGTGGGCAGTACTGGTCCTGGTAGCAGATATCAGTAATCTACAGTAATCTCCAATATCGGCACTTGATTATTGGTATACCATACACCACATTCATCCACTGTTACTCTATTAGGCTCACATATTTCCTCTGTATCGCTAGAAAGTCTTTGTGTTCCTGCAGTCCATCCTCAAATCTCTTGGCCTCCTCTGAAGTTGATACCAGAACAATGGTCAAAGCAATGTAATCATCAAAATACAATGTGGGACCACTCCCCATACCCACCCACATGCATTCACTCCCACCTTGTGTCCATGCTTCTAGCTCATCAGCACACAGGACTGGCCCTCGAGGTACAAGGAAGCTGGTGGCTTGAGTGATGTCATAGTCGTTTGTGTGGAGAGTGTCCATTGCATGGAACTTTGGAGGGAGGGAGGGAGGGATGGAGAGAGGGAGGGATGGAGAGAGGGAGGGAGGGAGGGAAGGAGGAAGGTGAGGAAGGGAGGGAAGGAGGAAGGTGAGGGAGGGAGGGAGCAACCTCTCATACTCAGCATTACCCCCTAAAGGAAGGACAACATCCTCCATCTTCACTCCTACATCACTCACCAGTGTGATGTCTCTGGAGGCAGCAGCTGCCCCAAGTCTCAGGCTGATCTGCGGCTTCTTAGCTCCATCCAACAGGGCCCGGGCAAACGTGCCAATGGACCTGCAAACACACACATGACTACAGCTAATAGTCTTTCTTGAATGTCGGCAGATTATTGGGATGAGCCTGAATTAGCCACACACAGATGTGAGACAAACACTTCAAATGCAGCAATAGTGCTAGTCTCGGTACCAGACTCTGGCCTGTGAGGGTCTGGTACCAGACTCCGGCCTGTGAGGGTCTGGTACCAGACTCCGGCCTGTGAGGGTCTGGTACCAGACTCCGGCCTGTGAGGGTCTGGTACCGAGACTAGAGTAGTGCAAGCACAGCAACTGCAACAAAGTAGAGTAGGATATACAACAAAGTGGAGTATGATACGCAACAATCAGTTGATTGGCAGCACCAACATCATGAAGTTGTCTGGCTGCTTATCCCCTTTCGGAATCTTGTGGGAACATCCATACATCTTGTTGTCCGGGTACCAGACTCCTGTGGTAGGGAATCTGGTACCGAGACTAGCATTTTTGGCAACGTAAACATAAATGTCTATGGTAGTTAGGTAAGCGAGCTCTAATGTACTGTAGTGGTGCAACTACAGAATGCGACCACACCTACCTGGCCACCACGAGGAACTGTTCCACCTTGTGATCAGGCATCTTGCTTGGCTGCCACACCTGTGAGGCCGGGGTGAGCACCGGCTCTCGCTCCTCTGCGGTATTCACATAATGCAGTGATAACACACTTGTTGTATAATGCATGAGTGACAATACTGTCTTGACGGCAAGTGATACATGCCTTTGAGGCTGACCAGTGCAGTGCCAGGGTTTCATTTGGAGGGGAGGACATTTGCCCCTCCCCCAACTTCAATCATGTTCACACTGAGCGTACTGTGCTGATCTGGCAGAGTCACAGTCACTGCTAATACCCTGAGGCAGCATGTGATACCAATGTGCAACAACACTGTGGGATACGGAACAATATCACCATAGTAGGAAATGAACCAGTCAGTGTGTGTTTCCTACGGAAATTCAATCTCAACTGTTGGAGGCATATAGGTGTCATTACAACTAGAGGAATGCGGCATATTGTGGGGCAAGCTTGAGTAGGGTTAAGGTGGCATTGTGGGGCGAGCTTGAGTAGGGTTAAGGTGGCATTGTGGAGCAAGCTTGAATTAAGGTGGCATTGTGGGGCGAGCTTGAGTAGAGTTAAGGTGGCATTATGGGGTGAGCTTGAGTAGGGTTAAGGTGGCATTGTGGGGCGAGCTTGAGTAGGGTTAAGGTGGCATTGTGGAGCAAGCTTGAATTAAGGTGGCATTGTGGGCAACCTTAGGTTGGCACATGCACATACTTATGTCGAATGTATTGCATAAGGGAAGTCCAGCACCAGCCATTGTTGCTTTTCAGTTGAGCCAGTGTATACAGATGAAGTCCATTGTGCACAAATGTTGTTTGAGGGCATTGACTATATCAACAGTTATGCACTAGAATGTAGCACATTGTGGGGCGAGTCTGAGTGAGTGCACGTGTAGAAGGTGAGTATCATTGTAAACTACTAGACTTCAGGTTTTCTTGCTCCATATCAGCTAATACATCGCTATGGCTACAACCCAAACAACCACAGCAGAAAACGCTACCACACTTTCTGATACAGTGAATGTTTGGGTAGATCACATATTTGGATATCACTTCTACGGAAACAGTGCAACCACTGTGCTATCAGGAGAAGTACATTGAGCGAACAAAGATGTGAAGCACTATGGAATCCTGCTTTCTTGTTGACGTTGTCGATGTCTTCTGCAGCACGCGGGACAGCAGTTCTTCCCCAAGAGGACCGCTGTCCTCTGCCATGCAATCGCTGAACCAGTCTGAAGTTTCCAGGTACAAATATGCCATTCAGCATGGTGCAGCCGCAGCAGCATGGCACTTTTCAAGAAAAATGTTTTTGGGGCATCATTTCCTTGTACGTATATAGAGCTGTCAATCACAACAGTGTTTGCATGCACGCATGCAGAGGTTCATATTGTTAGTAAAACATAGTTATCAGTACTTGATGCTGTAGATTACTCAAGAAGTGCTCTCTCTATATACCTTGTTGTCAATCCCGACCAATGGTGACATCACATAGTTGGCAGAATTTGATTTGGCATGTGCTTGCAAAATCAAAAAAAATTCCGGTTAAACAGCATTCATGCCTTCCCTTCAAAACTCGGAAATTTCAATGTACTCCATCCAAATTTAAGACTAAAAAAGATAAATCAATAAAGAAAGTACCTGAATGAACTATTAATGCATAACTGGTGTCTGCTACATCATGCTTTCAGAGATCAAAAGTAGGGATCATTGGCACAAGAAATGCCCCCAAAACCAACATGGTGAGAAACCTGCCAGATGTAGCTACAAGCAGTAGCTCCCATGGCCACTACTGTAGGTGTGACAAACCAGAAACACAGATATTACCTGGTGAGATGTAAGGTGGTATCTCAGCCTGGTAGTCCAGGCCCACTCTGATCTCTCCTTTGTCCACGAGTAGGGTCTTCTGGTTGGGGTCATAGACCATGGTGTAGAAGAAGGTGTCCTCCTTCTGGAGGTAGACTGCAACGTCCTCCAGTTCATTGAGGAGACTCACTGTGCACTTACCCCTGCATTTATGTGTGTGTGTGTGTGTGAGAGAGCATGTGTGTGTGTATGAGTGTGTGCGTGAGAGAGTGTGTATGGGTGTGTGTTGTACAGTTGGAGAGGAGACTGGATCCATCTAATATACAGTGTCTATAAACTGCTTCTCTCTCTACAACAATCCAGCCAAAAGATTTTGATTTCCTATTGAGCTACGTCAGGTGTTGTTCTAACACTCTCCCTACCCGACCGTGCCTATCTTGTACGTCTCACTCAGGGGACCAACACTCTCCCTACCCAACCATGTCTATCTTGTACCTACCTGACCATGTCTATCTTGTACCTACCTGACCATGTCTATCTTGTAGGTCTCAACCTGTCTGGAGAGGAAGAGTTCCCTGTGTCTGATGATGTGTTTCTCCAGCTCTGAGAGCTTGTCAAAGTTGTTCCCATTCGGCAGGGATGAGTCCAGCTCGTTCTCTTCCTCTACTGCCACTGTATGAGAAGGGAGTGTGTGTGTGTGTGTGTGTCTACTTAACAATGATGAATCAGCAATTACATTAACCAACTAGTGGCTCACATACATGCATGTCTGTCAGCTGCTACTAGGAGGTTGGATGGTAGGTCCTTCCTGCGATAGAAGCACTTGGCTGCAACCTCGACACTGCCCTTTGAGTTCTGCAGCACAAGGAGGAAAAGAAGAGGAAGTAAGCATACATCGGCATGACAGGAGTAGTCATGATGTCATCACCACCCCCCCATTAATAGAGCCCAGGACCTGCACGAAAACGTTCTGCATTGGAGATGTGGCATTCAATCAAAAAATGAACTGAACTTGAACTGAGGATCTAACACCTTGGTGAAGTCTAAAGCCACGCCCTGAGGTACCATGGATTCAACCTCCCTTTGCCAACACTAGCTACGTGCAACGTAGGTTTTTGTGCACATACGGACCAATCTCCTGTGATGTACTATGTTGTCATTTCTGAAATCATACCTTACGCAGTTCTTCGATCTTGCAGACCTGGTAAGGCATGGGTGGTGGGTACACCTCCATGTAGATGCATTCTGTTGGAGGAAGAAACATACAAGCATGACACATAGTTCAACCTGTAACCCTAACACTAAGTTAGCCCTAAGTTCCCTCAGTTCAAATGTTTCCACCAAGATTTAATTCCTAGTATTACACGTCGCATGAATATATGGAGACATAAATTTTCCCCTCCTTGGAAGGACATTTTGTAGCTTTGGTAACGCATGACACCAGCCCACAACACAATTATACAAATGTACATGTAGATGACTTCATGTACATTTATAAATTTGTCTGTATCATAAATACGTCTTCATAATTATTACTTCAAACAGGGTTAATTAATTCTAACTGCATTCAGCAACAAACCTCCAATTCTGTAAAGTCCCTCGGCCATGACTAGGAGACAATAGGGTGCAAGTATTCCTATGTGGTGGGAAGGACGAAGGAAGTCGCCGGAAAGGGTGGGGTTTACAGGCCCCACAGCTGGGTTGGCTCGGTTTGAAATAAATTTTCGGTCAGTACGGCGTATTCTCTGCACTGGGTATGAGGAAGACGGGTGAAACGCACCAAGCGCTGCTGCTGTCGATTTTCTTCTTCCCGCTCTCTGACGGAGTAAAGGCCCAGGGTGGGCTTTTGAACAGTATTATGAAATTTCGTATAATTGGAGTACTGAACACTAATTCAGGTGCGGTGGCTTGTGCTGACGGCGTATACGATAGAGAAGAGAACACTGCACCGGAGGCACGGAACGCTGTGTTTCTCAGGAAACCATACCTCTGGCACACAGTTAGACATTTGAAAGTGAAGAGAGTCCTTCAATCACCTTGAGGACGCATTCGGGAGCCCAGTTCTGTTAAACAGTGGACCAAGGAAGAGGGGGAAAGGACGCTTTGTTCTCCTTCCACAACGTATAGCCGTTTGTCGACGCAGCGTCAGTGATACCGTCGAGCGGTTATCTGAGTCCGGCTACGTCAGCCACCGATTCCCCCTGTCTTCTCCACTACACAGCCTCTGTGTTTTGATGCACAAAACCACGTCTCTTGACAAAAGAATCCGTCACAAATTTATGTACTGATAGATAGTCGTGTGGTTTTGTGTTTACTACTGTGTAGTATCGGTGATTCTGGTCTGAGAGAGGTTCCCAGGTACTCCATTTCTGTCCCTCACAGTCGAGAAAGAGTCCAGAAGTGAGTCAAGTTCCTAGTAGCTTGGCTCTGTCTTGTGAACTAGTATAAGCCCTGGCCTCATCAGATAGCGAAGGGGAAGGAGGGTTGACTCCCCCACCGGTAAAGAGAGCACGTCTCTCTCTGGACACAGATATCGGAGAGCCCTCCTTAAGAACTACCTGTAGTGGAAATTCAATCTCAACTTCAAAACTAGTGATGCAGTCAAACGGAGTGATCTTTGAGAATGGCAACAGCCCTGTGGCCAACGGTGACCTTTTGCTAAGCAATGGGCGTGAAGAGGAGGAGAGCGGGAGAGTTTCTTCGGCACTTGCCGTCAGAAAAAGAAAGCAGAGGAAGCTGACAGGAATGGATGCTGACACCATTCGGCTCATAGGACAACACCTTAGAGAAATGGGATTTCAGTAAGTCAACGTGCTTGTTAGATGTATCCACAATTACACACTGAGCACTGTGCACCACAGTTCACTATTGTGGGTAGCTGGGTTTGGCACTTGTATGCCTTCCCACCCTCCCAACTACCCAAGGTCTACAGTCTACTTGAGCAAGGGAGCCTTGCTACTGCCTCAATGGTCCCGATCCCTTGGGCAGAGATAAAGACATGCATGTAGTAAAGGAAGACTTGGGGGGACCGAACACCAACTAGCACAGCTGCATACTACTGGGCTTAGAGCATGAGGTCCCCCCCCCCAGGAAACTCCCCATTGCTCACAGTTAACTCTTCTTGCAGACAATGTTCTCACAATGCTTTTTTGATTGCTATCCAATTACAAAGGATCTCGCCATTGGCCTTACTCGTCAAGAGGGTGAATAGTTGTATGTTCTATATTTGGTCATATGTTGTGTGTTCACTTCTGCAGTGATACTCTAGAAAACCTAATGGAAGAGTCAGGCTGTTCCTTGGAGCACCCCAAGGCTGCCAAGTTTCGCTGCCATATCATATCAGGAGAGTGGGAGCAGGTCAGTACCTAAGATTATAAGCCTGGCCTTCATCAGTTGAAGAGGTGTTGTGCCAGCAATACATTCGTTTTGAGTGGAGGGTTAGTAGAGTGTGGAAGGAGCAGGGGTAGCTGATGGGGATGGATGCTGACATCATTCGGCTCATAGGACCACTGGAGTATATTTACATCTGAGTCTTCCGTGAATGATACGCTTTCTGATATTTAATCAGTTATAATGTACCACTGATGCTACGATGTCATGATGATGTCATGATGATGTCCCGATGATGATCAGGCCAAAGATTGAGGAGCTCAGAGTACTGTAAAACCAAAGTAGTTGAAGGGTCCTTAATGTGGTCCCTTACTGATTGTGTGTGTTACACGTAGCTGTTTCTGTTCGGTTGGTGCTCGAGCTAATACAGGGCTTTCATTCACATGCTTTATTGTACATGTGAAGGGATTGATCAAAGACCCTGAGACACTAAACCGTCCAGCGCATATGTGGTCCTGATTTCTGATGGCGCACGGATTGTGTGTATCCCTGACAGGTTTTTAAAGCAGGCCAAGCAGCTTACAGTCAGTTTTCAAGCTGGTTATGGGTTTGAAAACAGGCTGTAACATATACATTACTGTGTAGGCTGAAGTGCTAGCCCTATAGTTCCCAGAAATCAGAGACAGTCTCATAAATGTGTTAAGTTATGCAGAGATTTCTGGCATTTGACCAGAACTAAATTTTGAGGTTTAAGGGTTATTTCCCAATTAGGATGCCTACTGTTTGCTGGATTGTATATCTGAGCATTAAACTTACTAGATGTTGTAACGAGTAGGTACATCTACAGGCTAGTACAGTGAAAACACACCTGTCGTCCTGTTGTATGACAGTAGATGTACACACATTTGGGACTTTGCTGCTGCTACTATGTGTTTACCTCCTACAACTACACTTAATGGTCATGTGACTTCCTGTGTTGCCATGGCAGCAAATAGTCTGATCAATTAGGTTAGTACACAAGTTGCTCTACAGTTGTGTGGTGTGATTGTCCCGCCAGTGTAGAGTTGTTACTGTCTTGCTCTCCTCCTCCTCACTTCCTCCCAATATTCCAGGCTAACAAAGCTCTGGATGGATTGGTTGCTCTGTTGGAAGACCCAAACAATGTAGAGGTATGTGTGCATGTGGGGGGGGGGGGGGGAACGAAGGCAAGGAAACGGAAGGAGGGGGGGGGGGGGGGGGGGGGGGGGGGGGGGGGGTCTAGCAGAACCCGCACAAAATTGGATTCAAACTGACCAATCAGCTTGCACTGTTAAGAATCCTGCCAACGATTACATCGTAGCTCTGCAGCTTTTCGCGCAAGAGAAAATTAATATGGATGAGAGCCATTATGGCACTGTTGAGCAAGCTACTGTACGAGGAGAAGGTTAAACTGAAGAGATTGAAGACACACTCGGGTATGGAGCCAGGAGCTTGGGATACTCGGAGCTGAAAGCGGAACAAAAGAGACTTAAGATCGCTTGGCTATCTCAGCATGGATCTCCGTGGTCTGAGCTCCATTGCCACTGAGTAGGCACTCTGGTAGTGCGCCAACTGCACTGTCAGCTGCTGCTTTATGTTGGCAAGGTCACTACATGTATGGGCTTATCTGCAAGCAATTTCTGCAGCTTCACTGCAAGTGACAAATAGCTGGGCGGGGCCTGGGAATGAAGCTATCAGCTTGATGTATCACTCCATTAGTCAGTGATGGTGGTCACTGCACCATTCACCTCATTCACCACACAGGTGTGCTGAATGAATTCCCAAATAAATTCAATTAGGTGTACACCTGAAGTTCCTATGATATGAGAGTGTAGATATGCTGGGGTGCCCCCTCTCAACGTTTATTAGTAGCCACTGTAGTATGCCTCAACAAACCATGGTTGTGTGAGCTCTCTCAGGCTCACCCCAGTAAGTTATAATTAGTCAGCCATAATATGAAACTTAGCATCGATATGGTATGGGTAACCACTGCTGAATGTATATTCCCCCTGCAGAAAATGCGTCTACTGTTGCTGAAAGAGAAGTACCTGGAACTGCTAGAGGGTGGGAATGAGATGGAGGCGCTACACTGTCTGAGGCACGAGCTGGCCCCCCTTCCTCTCCACCACTCAGACAAACACATCCAGGTCCTCACAAGGTATGTGCTGTGACTGACTCTTCTTCCAGAGTGATAATCAGCTACCTGGAATGAAGTCTTCCTATAGTTGCTTGTTATTAGGTATTATGTGCCTATATCTCCACTGAAAGGAAATATGCACCTACATGTATAAGCGAGATGTGCTTAACCCTTTAAGCCCTATTGACGCATAAATGCGTCATTTAGACCCTATGCACTTGTAGGGCTTCTCGCCAGTCCAAAAAGAGACCAAAAAGTCTTCAGAGGGCCTAGGGACGACTTTAAGGCACGAACTCAAAAATTTGGTCAGATTTCGGCGCGCCTCCCCCACTAAACGTACAAGCGGGGGGGTTTCGAAGGGGGGGCGGCAGCCCCCCCTTCGGGCTGTCGTGGGCGTCTTTTGATTTTAATGAGATTCATTGACCCGAGAATTTTTGATTCTAATGATATTCATAGACCCCACCCAGGGCCTCAAGAAAACCTGCAAATTGGTGGTGTAAGGTGTGCCATCAGTCAGATCTGGCCCAAGTTTAGGGAAATGCTGGGCGAAAATCCGGCTGACATCCACCTTTGACCTCTGATTGCTGGGCTTGTGGGGGGTCATGAATATCATTAACGGTATTGCCAGAGAGGTCTCTCCATGTGTGCGGGCCCCACCAAGTTTGTCCGCTGAGGAGCGAATGCTGTGGGAGAGGAGTACCTACGAAAGTGGTGTGCGCTGAATGCATGAAAATGTGTTGTCTTGGTGGGAAGAATTCGGTGGTTAAAGGGTTAATTTCGAATGATATTCCTTGAATATGAATTGCGCTCATTTAGTTTTTTTCCACTTAGTAGCAGGGTTTCTTTTGTGGGGGGGGGGGGGGATTCGCCCCCCCTTAGAGATTTCAAACCCAGACCCCCCTAAATGGCACACTGCCGTGCACTGTTCAAAGATCCCCCAAACTTTCTTTATATTCTATTTGCCCCCCCCCCCCCCCCCCCCCCCCCCCATGAAATAAACCCTGCTCAGTAGGATCAAAAATGGCTGAGTTTAGACTTTAGCACTTAATAAAGAGCAGCTGGGATGAGAGGAACCTGCGCCTAACAGTGAATATGCTTGAGCTGCACTTAATAAAGTGCAACTATGGTATTCAGTGATGTTTTAGCTAGACTATGGAGGGGTGCAGAGGTCATAGCATGCTTGTAGTTTGAAGACATTCTATATTCCACATCAAAGCAACAGCAGAGTGGTGCCACACTGCTGTGTTATGTAGGCATAGTTTGTAGGTACACTGCTAGGGCACACAGGGTAGGGCAGCATGCCTCTGTATAGATAGAGTCATGATGAACTGTAGCAGCCACAAGCAACCACAAGTGCTAGCACACTATACACACCTACACACACACATACAAATACACACACATACAAATACACACACATGCACACACTCACACTCACACTCACACACGCATGCAGCTACATGATGTATCCAGACAAGGAGGAGCTGCGGAAGGCTGCCAGCTGGCCTGGAGTGAAGGGGGGAGCCAGGGAGAGACTCATGGACAAGCTGCAAGGTATATAGTATATTACATGTACAGTAGAGCCCCTGGTCAATTAATTGGTAAGCAGGATGTATGTGTGGAAAGGTAAGAGCGCAGGGAACACAGATAGCTGGATCGACAAAGGAGGATCTTGCCTGCCAGCTAGATGTGTATGCCCCTCCCAGCGTCTGAAACAGTGTCTTGTACATGCTGAGAGGAATGTCTTGCTGCTTCCCTTCCCTTCGTGTGGTTGTGGAATTCAATGTGCTAAGGTTGTGCGGGAGGGAGGGGATTGCTCACTCTTATGTAGCCAACAGCAAAACCACTGCTTTGGCATCCAGTTCACAAACAGTGTCTGCCCCCGTACACATGCTGTCACATGCTCTCTCCCCCCTTCCCCCCCCCCCCCCCCCCCCCCTTCCCCTCTTCCTGGCCCTTCCCTGTCTCCTCCCCTATCCCCTCTCCCCTCCTCTCCTCCCATCCCCTCCCTCCTCCCCTCCCCCCCCCCCCCCCCCCCCCCCCACTCCTCCCACCAGTGTTCCTCCCTGCCTCGGTGATGCTCCCTCCCAAGCGGCTGCACAAGCTGCTGATGCAGGCGCTGCAGCAGCAGGTGGACCGCTGCCCCTTCCACTACGTTGAGCAGAGCATCACCCAGCTCTCCCTTCTCACAGACCACATCTGCTCACGGTTAGCCACTCACCTAGCCATACCTTAAGCTCTCCCTTCTCACAGACCACATCTGCTCACGGTTAGCCACTCACCTAGCCATACCATACCACTCACCTAGCCATACCTTAAGCTCTGTCTTCTCACAGACCACATCTGCTCACCTAACTATACCTTAAGTGTTTGAGGTACATGACAAAATTTAGTGGGTTGGACATAAGCATATCTGGCGGTAGCATTTTTAAGTAGCATTGCCGATTTTTGAAATCTGTTCAAGTGGCAACTGCACTGCTGGTAGGCTAGTGCAACGCATAGGGAAAAGTTACACTTCAGAATGATGCCTTAGCAAGGTCTTACTCCCTCCTCGTGGATATGGACTCTGTTTCCGTCCTGCCAGCTAGACGTGTATGCCAGGGAGAGACTCATGGACAAGCTGAGTAAGGTCCAACCAATCTGTAGTTAGAGAATGAAGGTACTATAAATTGCTGGTTTACGATATTGTCTACCGTAGTTACATACAAAATGATTTATGGTAGACGATATTGACAATGCTGCCTGTACAGTAGACAAAAACAGTAATACTCATCTCTATACTACAGGGATGGGCATAGCCTCGTTCCCAGGCCGTTTTGGGAGGGAGAAACGGCCTGGCAACTTCCGCGAATTCAAACTGTTTACGGACGTAACGTCACGGCAATTACATACCTCATTCAAGCAGTGATATTTTCACCGTCTGAGAACGGTCCTTTCCTGCTCGTGGAAGCAACTGTTTGCGCAGGCAAGCAGAAGATGAACGGAAAAAAGTCGTCGTGCAGAGCACCTACACTAGCGCGATCGAGCGATCTACTATTGTGGTGAATGGGCATGACTGCAACGTTTCAACGCATGACGCAATTCGGTTTACTGTTGTCATGTGACAGCGATCTGAAATCTGATTGGGTCTTCCAACTCTCTGGCAGCGGAAGTAACAGTTTGAACTCGCGGAAGTTGCCAGGCCGTTTCTCCCTCCCAAAACAGCCTGGGAACGAGGCTAGGATGGGGAGCATTGCTATTGTGGTTACTATACATGTACCCAGAATGGACACCACCCTCAAATAAGCCTAGCAGCTAGCACAAGCTTCTGTGAAATACATAGATGCCACCCTTGAATAAACCGGTCCTTGTCAGGTGGAAATCAAATGGCTCTGTTCAGTGCCTCCTATTGTTGTGGTTGTAGGATCAGCTTAGCCTCGTTGGTGAGGGGGTTAGGACAAATAACTTAGTGGGAAGGCTTGGGCGCACTGCATGAACTGTGACACACAAACGGTGCTGTTGAAGAATGTCAATTACTCTTGAAGCGAATCCTTTGGGTGAGAGGAGTTGGGGTGAAAGTCTGCCTCCCCAAGCTAGAAGAATTGATGTATGTAACCATAAATTTCACATTATGCACAAATCAATTATGAAATTTCCTGGTTGATTAACTGCAATCTTAGAGTACTGTAATTGATTACCGGGTAATTGCATGACCCCTATATACACATTACCATACTGACATCATGTTTGGACTCTCTAGCCTGTGCTGCTATAACCAGACTTGCGTCCCTCTGCCATGGGTTCAGTGGCTCCGTGGTAAGAGCGTCTGACTAGTATTCGGAAGGTCCCTGATTCAAATCCCAGCTGGATCACAGATTTTGTGCAGACTTTGTTCTCTCCCCAACTAGTATGGTGTGGTCTTGGTGCGTAACTGTTGATAATCGTGGTCATAGTTAATCCAATATTGCTAATTAGCTGGTTTGCTAATGCCATCAGATATGCACCTTCCATGGAAGTAATCTGTAATCTGACTGGAAGTGCATTATTATTGTAGCTATTCCCCCTCACCCACCCCTACCCACACCCACCCACCCACACACCCACCCCTACCCACACCCACCCCCATCCACACCCACCCCCACACCCACCCACCCACACACACACACACACACACAAACACATTCACCAGGAGTCACTTTCCCTCGGAGACGGTTCACATGCTCTCTGACCATTCGGATGAGGTGTGGTACCTCAAGTTCTCCCACAATGGCTCCCGACTGGCGTCAGGGTCACGAAACGGAGATATCATTGTCTGGAACATTGGTGTAAGTCCATGCAACGGTCATGTCCCAGATGTGCGCAAACAGCTGTGAGAATTGTTCCATTGTGTCAGGGCTTGCGATACGTCTTCACAGCTGATCAGTTAGTTGTGTCAGGGCTTCACAATAGCAGCCTGACAACTGATCAATTGTAAGTCCAACCACTTCAGTCAAAATATTTATGTCAAATTGGGCCCGAATTTCACTCATAATGTCCAGACATCTACATGTACCATAGCTTATCATGAGCACTGCATCATAATTATGTAGAGCTTGCAGATTATATGTGCCTGGGATGATCGGACAGACAGGGCTGTTGCCCAGTTGAGTGCTCTGCAGACTGTCATCCAGGGCTGTTGCCCAGTTGAGTGCTCTGCAGACTGTCATCCAGGGCTGTTGCCCAGTTGAGTGCTCTGCAGACTGTCATCCAGGGCTGTTGCCCAGTTGAGTGCTCTGCAGACTGTCATCCAGGGCTGTTGCCCAGTTGAGTGCTCTGCAGACAGGGCTGTTGCCCAGTTGAGTGCTCTGCAGACTGTCATCCAGGGCTGTTGCCCAGTTAAGTGCTCTGCAGACAGGAACTGTCATCACTAACTGGTGTATGCCCTCTCTTCCAGGCTGGCCATCTGAGAAAGGAGCATGTGCTGAAGGGGCAGAATGATGGGATAGCATTTTTAGCGTGGAGCCCCAATGACACCTTGCTGCTCTCTTGTGGGAGGGAGGACAGCCCTGAGGCTCTCGTATTCTCCGCTGAGGTATGTGTGTGGGAGGTGTGGGAGGTGTGTGTGTGTGTGCGTGTGTGCGTGTGTGTGCATGTGTGTGCATGTGTGTGCGTGTGTGCGAGTGTGTAGAGTGGGAATTTGAATGCAAAGGTGGTGGCCTAGAATCCTAACTCCACTGCTTATATTACCATACTTCGATCCTCTCCCTTCTTCCTGTGCTATACATGTGGACACGGCAGAGTGGGGAGGTGAAGTGTCGTGTCCAGAACTCAGCAGAAGACAGCCTCACCTGTTGTGCGTGGAACAACGATGGACAGAGGTTCTATGTCGGGGGAACAAGAGGACAGTTCCTGGAGTGTGTAAGTACCAGAATATCAAGACTTTGTGCAGTGTTTCTCTAAATGGTGGCAGCAAGAAGCCACACCCTCTGTGTTTGTCTTCCTAATGTTGAAAGATAGACGTAGACATGAACAACTGGAATTTTATGTGTGAAACATTGGCTACTTACGTAAGCAAAACTACATGTATAACCTGCTGAGGTTCTTGCATGTTATATGCGCAGTTTATTACATGTGTGTGAAACATTTTTCCTCTTGCAGAACATTGATGGGACAGTGACTGGGAGCTGGGAGGGCATTCGAGTGAACGCCATAGCAACCCACCCCGACTCTGACCTTGTGTACGCCGCCGACACACACAGTAGGATACGCCAGTACAGCTTCAGAGACAAGTCCTCCAGTACATTGTGAGTGGCTATGTGTCAGCGGCTGGGATAATAACACAATATCTCGATAATAGAGCACAAGGTGCCCACTAGTCAGCTGTCAGAGGCAGGGATGATGGTACCTCGTACCCAGGCTAGGATGATGGTACCTCGTACCCAGGCTAGGACGATGGTACCTCGTACCCAGGCTAGGATGATGGTACCTCGTACCCAGGCTAGGATGATGGTACCTCGTACCCAGGCTAGGATGATGGTACCTCGTACCCAGGCTAGGATGATGGTACCTCGTACCCAGGCTAGGATGATGGTACCTTGTACCCAGGCTAGGACGATGGCTACGTAATGTATTCTGTCTTAGTACTCACGTACTACTGGTGTGATGTTGTCGTAGCTCATTGCATGTTGGATTTCTCTCCACAGAGTTCAGGAAAACCACCCAATCATATCGTTCACGCTGTCCAGGAGTGGTAGGAATGCATTACTCAATGTGGCAACACAGGTGAGTATGATGTGAGCGCATGTACGATCAGCATGTTATTCGCTGCGCTGCAACACATCTACATTACCACAACAGTACATAACCAATCATGTTCCCTTCTCAGAGGAGTATAATTATATCTTACAAGGCTTGGATCCTGCTGTCATTGCGGTACCTACCTCTCCCAACACCAGTCCTGCTATTATTCTAGTACCAGTCTCTCCTGCCAGAGGAGAGTCTGGTACCGAGAAGACTGGTACTGAGACTGATCTGGAAGCACTTGCGATTATTATCGATTCGTCCTTTCTTTCTGTCAGGGTGTGCATGTGTGGGACCTACACGACAGGTGTCTGTTGCGTCGGTACCAGGGGGTGACACAGGGACACTACACCATCCATTCCAGCTATGGTGGCACCAACGACAGCTTCATCGTCAGTGGAAGCGAAGGTTTGTGTTAGTGAGGAAGAGAGGGGAAGGGGGTACGGGAGTGATTTGGTTTCAACACTTCACACCTATTGCTCTGACGAATTAAGGATGTCTGGCTTTATGGGGGAGGTACACCTGTGTGCTGCATGAGCCTCTGAACCTTGCGCTGCCGAGAGATGAGATTATAGTTGTTGTGTGGAAAGACAACGTCCTGTGAGTGGAAGTTCAAAGAGCCTTAATAGTGATATTTGAAAGCTACACACATTGCATTAAAGTCAATGGAATGCATGACATTCACTGAAAGCAACATAACCTCCCCCCTAACCACCACACACACACACACACACGCAGACCACCACGTGTATGTGTGGCACCACACACGAGAGAACCCAGTGATAGTCTTGAAGGGCCACTCGCGGGCAGTGAACAGTGTCTCATGGAACCCTGTTTGCCACAACATGCTGGCATCAGCGAGCGACGATGGTACAGTGCGGGTGTGGGGCACAGAGGAACAGATGAAAGCCCGGTTGGAAATGGAGAGAGAGAGGGAGAGAGTTTCAGAGCAAGAGCAAGAAGCAAGAGCAGAAATGGTGAGGGGGAGGGGGGAGACATGCAAGACATGCAGGCAGATGGCTATAATAGTACCTGCTTTAAAAGGTAATTTCAGTTGTATTGTTTCTGTCCCAGCAACACCACAGCTGTGCTTCCGCTTGAACAGTTGATTACAGGGTCCTCTCTAGACGGTCTGTCCCAGCAATACCACAGCTGTGCTTCCGCTTGAACAGTTGATTACAGGGTCCTCTCTAGACGGTCTGTCCCAGCAACACCACAGCTGTGCTTCTGCTTGAACAGTTGGTCTTCTAAATTACAGGGTCCTCTCTAGATGGAAGTCTTGCAACAAGCTGTACAGCACCATTTAAAGTTTAGATTCAGATGCTGAATGTCCTGGCAGTGTAGCTTAGCTTCCTAGCTGCATACACACTCAGCATCCACCAATAAATGTGGGCAGTGCTAGTGGTCAGAAACCTCATTACTATGACCTTGTGTATCTGTACTCAGTAGATACAGCATGCGTACAGAGTTAGACCAGTCAGGGTTATGCTTTTTCCTGGTGGGAGTGTTTAATTTGCTGTTTGTGTCCTGGTCGGCTCATTTATATTCTGTAGGAGCGGCCTCAGGGGGATGGTGGTGTATTGGGAGAGGCAGGTGCTGCTGAGGGTGTAGAGAGGAGAGAAGACCAACCCCCTGTGGAGGAAGAAGGGGAGGAGGAGGAAGAGGAGGAGGAGGAGGAGGAGGAGGAGGAGGAAGAAGAAGGGGAGGGAATGATGGAGGTTCTACAGTCAGAGGAGACCTCACAGTCATCTGAAACTGAGCCGCAATCTCTGGAACTGGAGAGGGCAGAAGGGAGCAGTAGTAGCCTCAGCCTATCGAGTGAGCGACTGGAAGAAGGAGTGAGCATTGCGGTTGCAATTATGTCCAGCATACCAGGTGCCGAGAGGAGAGAGCTGTCAGTCATAGCAAGCCTGGGCCAAGTGGAGAGACAGACACTAGGACAACCTTCTCACCCACAACCAGAAGCCTTTGGTAGCAGCTCTCATGATCAGCTACAGGCAACAGCAGGGGAGAGGATGGAACTGCTCCTGACACCCATACCTCCCCAGGAGTCCTCTGTGGATCCGGACGACTCACAGCAATCTCTTGACTCTAGCAATGGCAGTCAGGCTGATGCTTCACAATCGGAAGATTTTGACGATGGCCTGCACCAGTCAGAATCTTCAAGAACTAGTTCCAGCCTCCCTCCCGCGACATCAATGGATGCCTCCAGTGTGGAGGGTCAAAGTACAGCGTCTGCTGCCACTCCAGGGGAAGAGGGAGGGAGTACAGAAAGAAGGCAACAACAGTCACAACCACAGCAAGGAGGAGATGGACGCTCACAGAGATATGGTCAAACAACAGGTGTGTTCTAGTAGCTTCATTCCTAGGGTCTGACATGTATAAGTTATACCATATAATAGCTTCGCTTGCTCAGCTACTGCCCCCTCATTTGCCTACATGGGCAGTCCGGCGCTGGACAGCTCTCTGTGCAAAGCTGCTGCTCCCCAACTGCGTCTGCTTCAGCTGCTGCTCCCCACTTGTGTCCGCTTCAGCTGCTGCTCCCCAATTGCATCCGCTTCAGCTGCTGCTCACTGACTGTGTCCACTTTCAGCCCCAGCCGTTCTGGAAGGTCGGCACACACATCACTACTAGTCCCTGGGACAACCCAGGGACTCGCGCGTCACGCAATAACGTTTGATTTTGTCACAGTCACTTAGTCACTGGCAGTTTAGCAGTGTGGTTATGTGGTCACGGGTAGCATTTGAAAAGTCACAGATTGTGACCCCAGTAAGTATGACATGTTTATGTTGCACAAGTAGATAACCCAAGTTGTAATTTTACTCAATGTACTCCATGTGTGTTTCCACTTCAGGTGCAAGTATATCTACAGTGGTTTGAAATGAACTGGGAGTTTTATACTTTTCCAATTAGAGCTCACCACCATTCCTCCAGACACCAGCCCTCCACATTGACTCTGTTCAGATCTCTGATTGTGTTGCACGCTCTCTCCAGCACCATAAATCTCATTAATTGCTTCTATCATCATTGAACTGTGCTTAGCACTATATGCATTCGATCTTCACACAGCTTCAATTCTGACACATAGCCATTAAAATTCAAAAGCTTCTACAATTATACTGATGCTGTGTTTGTGTACAATGATGGTACCTATTTAGTAGACTCGGTCATGACTGTACTTTGGCAATTTATCATGGATCAGCATTTGCAGCCAAATCAGCATGTGTTTCCCATATCAGCTGCATCAACCAACCCCCCCCCCCCCCCCCCCCTCCCCTCCATGCTGATCATTACTGGTTGTCAAGTACAGGGTAGCAAAACTAATGATTACAATAATATTGCTGAAGTAAAATTGCAATACCTTCTCATGTTTCAAGGGGGTGACACCCCCATAGACGCTGTAGTCAGTGCTGCGACCAGGCTTATCAGCAAATCTTGACCCCGTATACTAAGGAAGGGGTGGAGTTGCTACACATTCTACCGTATACTATCGGCGGTCAAGCGGTCAACAACTGAAATACAGCGCAGTCAAACGGTCAAGAGACTACTTATGATGCGGTCAAGTGGTCAAGCAGCAGAAATGGCGGTCAAGACTTCTTGACCCTGCTGACTACGGCGTCGATTGGAGTGTCACCCCCTTGTGTTTAGAGTCACAGTAACTTCTCTGGCATGGAGGTCACTTTAACCCTTTACCAGCTAATGACACCTTAACCCTTTAACCACCGAATTCTTCCCACCAAGACAACACATTTTCATGCATTCAGCGCACACCACTTTCGTAGGTACTCCTCTCCCACAGCATTCGCTCCTCAGCGGCCAAACTTGGTGGGGCCCGCACACATGGAGAGACCCCTCTGGCAATACCATTAATGATATTCATGACCCCCCACAAGGCCAGCAATCGGAGGTCAAAGGTGGATGTCAGCCGGATTTTCGCCCAGCATTTCCCTAAACTTGGGCCAGATCTGACTGATGGCACACCTTACACCACCAATTTGCAGGTTTTCTTGAGGCCCTGGGTGGGGTCTATGAATATCATTAGAATCAAAAAATTCTCGGGTCAATGAATCTCATTAAAATCAAAAAACGCCCACGACAGCCCGAAGGGGGGGCTGCTGCCCCCCCTTCGAAACCCCCCCGCTTGTACGTTTAGTGGGGGAGGCGCGCCGAAATCTGACCAAATTTTTGAGTTCGTGCCTTAAAGTCGTCCCTAGGCCCTCTGAAGACTTTTTGGTCTCTTTTTGGACTGGCGAGAAGCCCTACAAGTGCATAGGGTCTAAATGACGCCTATAGACATCAATGGGGCTTAAAGGGTTAAAGTGTCATGAGACTTTCAGTTTCATGATGTCACATCCGGCAATGTCCTTGGGAGATAGGTTCTGTGACAGCAGAAAGGGTGGGACAGGGGGAGGTGGGTGGGTGCACCCGGAGGGTACAAACAGCATGGCCGTGTCTGGGCTCCGCGATAGAAAGGTCTTGGTCGGCACTGGGAGGGCCATTTCCGCCGTTTTTGGCATAAATGGACTTAGAAAGTAGCTGTCTTGCCTTGTAGGGCCTCCATTTCCAGCATACATCGCCCGTTTTTCAGCTACGGCAGGTTGGCATTTCTCGGGAGGCTTGATGGCAAGCTCGTTAATTGGTGGGTGTGGTTAAGTCACGTATATGCTCAGTATAGCTGAAATTACCTGTGTGAGCAGCAATGCCAGGGAACAGAAATTAGGGTATGTTTAAGTGTTCTATAGACTGAAAATGACCTAGAGAAAGAATTTGGCCCCTAATTAAAGATGGATGCATTAAACATGTCACAGTATGTTTCTGGGGTGTACTAGCCTCGTTCCCAGGCCGTTTTGGCAAAACGGCCTGGGAACGAGGCTAGGGGTGTACAGATCGATGTACTGCCATGTAGTGTTGACACCACCATAGTCGATACACCATTCACCCACAAACGCAGATAGTGGTATGAGAGGACAAGAACATGCAAGACAGACTGCAAACTGATCACCGTAGCTGCTTGTACTATATGGTCTGCAGTTGATGTGGATTAGGTACAATGTCATGCAGACACACCATGCATATACAAAGAGATCAGTTCTCCAAGAATTTAATGATGGCCTGTCATAATTATTATTCCACCTCTCGAAAAAGCAAAGAAACAAGGGCCCAGGAAATGCCATTACCCATCCTACAATAAGTATGACCATACCTCAGCTTGGGCATTTCAATACCGGCAGTATTATGTACTGCCGCAAATGGTTCAACTAGCAACATTCACTTCGACGATAGGCATGCAAGCAGCTCAGTTCATCTTACCTTCCTGATCACTTCAACAGGTTAGATAGACCTATAGTCTACTGTAGCTACTATTCTAAGGGGAGGGGAATCCTAGCCTTTAGTTGTTTCAATTAACAGGCTGAGACAGTCCCTCATTTTAGTTTTAATTACTAAAGTGAAATATGCCATACTAAAATGCACTATACTTTTAGTTTTAGTTAACTATAACAACATTGGCTTACATGAGCACCGTGAATTGAAGCTCCCCATGCTATGAAGAATCATGCACTGCATTAATTATTAATCATAGCAAAAACAAATCGTGCATGGAACTGCACAATGTTATTCACACACTCTGTGCTCGCATCCCATGCAGTCCCCAACTCTTACAAGTTAACTTGTTTGCATTATCCAATTTCAAGTTGAGTTTTGTCTGCTAAAGCCAGTAAAGGGAGGAGGAACTAGGCCTATATTGCAGGATGACAGAAATCTGCATGCTAATAATTGTGTAACCTGTATGTCTGACAGTCAGGAGATCGACCCACCACAGGTTCAGCAGAATCTGTAACCATCGTAGCTGATGTCATCCCCGGTCCATGACCAGAGAATCAGCACCGGCTTTGCTGTGGTGCGAAGGGCATGAACAGTCATTGAAGGAACAGCAATGATGTCTCCAGGAACTTTCTGTTCAAACGGCTCTCTGTCCAGTGACCACTCCCCAGTACCAGCCAGAACAATATAAATCTCATCTGCACGATGCTGGTGGTTCGGGTAATCGAACTGCGCGCCCAGCAGAAAAATACCGACTGCAATCTTGTCAACATGGTGAAGCTGACCGGTCGGACCAATGATTCGGCAATAGGGCGAGTGGGATTTCTTTGACAGGTACCAGTGCAGGTCTCGGTACACTGTTGACAGGAGATCAAGAAAAGGCGTTTTTGGTGTCTCGGCCAGGAGGGCTTCGATCACATCAGGTACCGCGCAGCAACCGTCTTCCGAGCTGATGGGCTGGGATTCTGACTCACACCCCGTCCCTCCGAGGCTCAGATTCTGCATCATTTCTACAGTGCGTCGGGCGGCGGGGCTGCTGCTTTTGGCAAACTCTGTTGCGCCGACTTCAAGAAATCGCTCGATATCCATTTTTTTGGCTCTGGCGAACCTGCCTGCCGCCGACCACCACATGCACAGCTGCTACATGTAAAGGGGAGGGGCAGCGTTGGGGAAGGGCTAGTAGGTGGGTAGGTTGGGACCTTCAAGGTTTCCAGATGTCTTTGTGGTGGAGAGGAAGGTTTCCTTTTCCCCATGAGTCTCTGGGCTTGTGAGCCTACACGGCCATTCCTGTGGTATGTTGTAGTTGAGTAGTGCAAGGTCAGACTGTTCTTTTCATCATGCAAGTGGGTAGCTAGGAAGGCTGGATGTCCTTTGTTGGAACAGGAACTCCACTCAAAAACTGAGTTACACTCACTGATTAACACGAGAATTCAGCAGAAATAAACACCATTGAAAAATGTGGTTGCTACGGCACTGTTTGACAGTTTAAACTCTGACAGTTTTTAAACATTGTGTACGTTTAGAGAAAGTGGGAACCTTGCTTGTACGTACCCAGGCTCTCCATCCACTTCTTCTGTAGTGTAAGTGATGTACAGCAGGGCTGGAGCCGAAGGAACAAGGCCACTTGCTATCACTGCTCTACTAACTATGACAGGGAGGATTAGAATTAGATTAATTCCCATCACTGCCGCAAACAAATGCTACAGTTAAAAATTTTTGCCCATGGAAAATCATAGCACAGCAAACAATTTGCAATACAGGGTTAAAATAGAAACTAGCCTACTTGTGCTGTATGTGCCTACAAAACCATCAATGCTACAACCCACTCAGGGTAACTCAAGTAACAACTACCAGTAGGTTTCTAGTCGTCTGCGTTTTGGCCGCCATCGTCGGCGCGATGCTTGGAAGCTCCACCACCCCATTTGAGGACGATGAATAGCACCATCCAAACAGCCAGTCCAACAAGAGTAAATAAAGTAAAGAATGAGAATGCCTATAGTGTGTGTGTGCATGTGCATGGTGTGTGTGTGTGCATGTGTGTCAGTGTGTGATTGTGTATTGGAGAGTTCTGACCTAAAATATATCTTGTGTCCTGTTACCCAGGTAAGTAACTGATTCCATTCCTGATTCTCAAGGTCCAATATCCAGCAACAAATGAAGTTTTCGAATTTAGGGAGTAATGAAGCTAAAATGCCATTTGTTACGCAATAGATTCCCCCCCCCCCCCCCCCCCCGATTCGACTTAGGAATTTTGTAATGGTGTGGGCCAATTTTGATTTTGGTCAACTCCAAAGGCGATAACTGAAACAGCACTGGAAGTGGCTTGGGAATGAGGCTAGACACCTGAATTAGAGTTTCAATTTCAATAGCTAGGAACTGAAACATATCAACTTGATATGCTATTATCAAACTGAGGATAAACCCTCAACTAAAATCACAATGGCACTCATGTTTGCATTCAGGCTCACACCAATCAGATTTTAGTGCTGAAGGTAACAATAGCTTTAGCTAGGAACTGAAACATATCAACTTGATATGCTATTATCAAACTGAGGATAAACCCTCAACTAAAATCATAATGGCACTCATGTTTGCATTCAGGCTCACACCAATCAGATTTTAGTGCTGAAGGTAACAATAGCTTTAGTGTGACAAACAGTATTAGAGTATTTTGCAATTGGTGGCGATGGTTTTTCAATTTAGCCCCTCCTACCGTTATTGCACTACTTTGCGCTCTTGTTTGCTGTCGAGTTGCCACCAAGCTTGCTATGACTTCCAGCCAGAATGGTACTACTACAACCTGAGAAGTAGGACCTCAATACGCAGGGCTGTGGAGATGTCCATTAGCTGGCTAACGTTCACTGGGTCAATGTCAATGTTGAGTTAATTCAACATTATTTTGTTATTATAACCACATTTATTTGCGATGCCCATTGGATGTAATTACTAGTGGAATGCAGGACATTGGAGGGCAAGCCTGAGCGAAGTGCATGCGCGTGCAGAGCATATGCATGCATGCAAGGAGCAGTTGCATTCACATGACTGTCATCGGTCAATGAGCATAGTAGGCCAGAAATTATGACACTAAACATACACTCGTGCACATCACAACAACTGTGACTCAGGTTAGCGTTTATAGCTGATCGAAGCAGTCTACCGGGTACGTCACCGGCCATCGCGGTAGGTCCACGAGCTGTCTCCGTCTTTGCCAGTGTCGCCACCGAGGAGGCAGAATGTTCATGGTGCACTAACCAATGAATAGGTAGGTCCACGAGTGGTCTCCGACTTTGTTGTCGCCATCGTCCGTCGAACAGGTAGACAGTTCACTGCATCGCGTATCGGGGAAGTGTGCAGAGATTGTGCACGTGCAAGTGAAATTCGCTGATTTAAAATTTACGATAATTGCAAGATCCACCGGACACACAAACATACACACGCAGAGCACAATGAAGTCACACTAGTGTGGGGCTCGCTCAGGCTCTCCCCAATAAGGCCAGGAACAGAAATGATTCACTTTCAGTAGAGGAGTCTGCATGATTGCACTTACAGCAGTTCCTCCAGTAGCGCCAGTAGGGTTTGGAACGCCGCTCGGAAAGAGACCAGGTGCCCACTGACCAGAATATACTGCAATTGGAATTGCACCGACAAACAGTGCCACACCAAATCCACTAGAAATGCAGATATCCTTAGGAGGGAGGGAAGGAGCAAGGGGAGAGGAGGACAGAGGGTGGGGAGGTGGAGGGGGGAAAGGAGGGAAGGATGAGGGGAGAGAGGAGAAGAGTTGAGGGAGGATGAAGGGGAGGGAGGAGGATGATGAGGAGGTGGAGAGGGATGGATGGGAGATTTAGTTGGAATGTTTCATCCACACAGAGAGTGTGTGTGTGTGTGTGTGTGTGTGTGTGTGTGCGTGTGTGTGTGTGCGTGTGTGTGTGTGCGTGTGTGTGTGTGCGTGTGTGTGTGCGTGTGTGTGTATTGTGTGTGTGTATTGTGTGCATGTGCGTGTGTTGTGTGCATGTGCGTGTGTTGTGTGTGTGCGCATGTGTGGTGTGAGTGTTGTGTGTGTACGTGCATGTGTTGTACGTGTGTGTGTGCATGTGCATTGTGTTGTGTGTATGTGTGTGTGTGCCTGTGTGTGTGTGTGTGTGTGTGCGCGTGTGTGTGTGTGTGTGTGTGTGAGTGGTGTGTGTGCAGGGGGCACTCACCACAATCAAAAAGATCGTGGTGTACACGGTGACAAACCCAAAGTTGAGGAACCGTATGGCAATGATTGCCCCCTCCACCAGCATCAAAATAATGCCGACGAAGATTATCCAACCTGCAGCAGCTCGTGACCTGCCACGAAGAGATTCAGCACCTGGATCTCGAAAAGGCAGAGTCAGGTTGCTCTGGGCAACAGAAGCCGAGATGACGGTACATAATGCTAACACCTGTGTGAATGTACATTGTGTGCATGTGACAATTTTCACAGCAAACCCTCAGATCTATTATGTCATGGAATTCAATGGGAAAGAGGCCGTAACTCGGACACTCACTACACATTCTACGAATACCGTATAGAGGGATATTTTCGTAGGTGCAAAATTTCGTATAAATGGCCAAAGCCCATCAGCAGAATTTTAATTTTCGTATGCGCCTGCACATTGCCACGCCCCCTAGCACTACGCGTACGTAACGTGGTGTCTAGTCGTTTTCGGTTTTTGGTTGAGGCAATGCACAATGGTGAGAGGGTACGTCTACAATGCTGATATCTGGGCCTCTGTTGTTGGCAAGAATTTCGAAAAATGACGAATAGCCGCCTGGTTGGCGGCATACTCGCCGATCATTGCTGCTCAGTAAACTGGCGGCATACTCGCAGGCTAATGGGTGTAGACGGGTCCACTGGAGTCTGGAAGGCCGTTCGAAGGCTAGAAATACTGTTATAAAACACCATCACTTGCTCGCTGCTTCCACGTGTTCGATTGCCCATTCAAAATTTGATGTTAAAATTGCAACGGTTAAAATTTTCATTTTCGTATCCCGAGGCTTCATACGAAAAATACGGCCTATCTGCAGGGTGACCAATGGGTACAAGGGGTTGCTGTTGTCATAGCAATGATTCTGTTAGAGTGTGTTGAGACGGTGCAAAAATAACAGTGTAGTTGTAGCTTTGCCTATAATTTCGTTTGTGATTGACCAAATTGTCAGTCTGAGGGCAGTAGAAACCTAGCCTCGGTCCCAGGCTCTCTCCTCTAAAAACGGGGGGAGGAGAGAGCCTGGTAACATTCGCGTAAAAAGCTGTCGACTTCCGGCGTCTGGATCTGGCGGACCCAATCAGATTGCAGACCAAAACCACGTGAACATTTTGTAGGCGTTTACCTTCACTGCCGTGCTAATGCACGAATTGTAGACTCAGAACTGAACGCTCCGGGACAGAGTACCTCTCAATGATTGGCGAAAGGCAGTTGACAGGGTGTGCGAGAGGGCCACTGGTCTGATCTCGCTGTTCACTGCGGGTTGTTTGCCGGACCAGCTCGTTCGTCGTTTGCCGCCACTTACAGGATCGACGGTTCACAAGGTGAGCTCTCCTGGTTAGCTGTAGAATTGTCTCGGACTTCTGTGAAGCTGGGGTTGCCTTGAAAATGAAGAGCGATATTTTCAATAGCGCGTGACTGATTTGTAACTCACGCGACATTTACCACAAAAGTAGGAGTGTCCTTCGTTTATCACATGGCTGATGACGCACCGGAAGTCGACAGCTTTTCTAGTGAATGTTACCAGGCTCTCTCCTCCCCCCGTTTTTAGAGGAGAGAGCCTGGGACCGAGGCTAGCAGAAACCAGCGCTACCAGGCATACTGAAGGTTCTATAGCCCGTCATGTAAGGAGCATAGCCCTGGTTTCATGAGACAAATGCGGAAGGGAGAGGAGGGTCTAGCAGAACCAGCACGGATTCTTGTTGCATGATGTAATGAAGCCATAATGCTTCATAGACAGTACTAATTGTGTTAACAATTTCTAATTGATCGGTGTGAACGGCATAACTAAGCAGTGGCGGAAGTAGAGTACAAAGAATGGCCCCCTCGTTGGCAAACTGTTGTTGGCCCTGGCCCTAAGTAAGCACTATAGTGTTTTTTTGGGGGGGGTTTTTTTGTGTTTTTTTTCTATGAAAGTTTATAACCAAAGAAGCACAGGGTATACAAAATAGCATAAAGCTAATGTTATTGCACCCAGGAGTATCAATAAGCAATGATACACAAACACAAAAGGATAAGCATGGTTACAACATTGATTCTAATGTGTTAGGGCCAGGGCCAACATTAGTTTGCCAACGAGGGGGCCGTTCTTTGTACTTGATCTGTGGCGCAGAAGGGCTAGTTGTATCATAGGTAATCTACGGTTGTATGTACGGAAAAACTGAGCAAGGAGGCGGAAAGTCTGCAAGAACAGTATGGTACAGAGCTGGGACGACAGTTGGAGATCGTGGTAGGTAGCGTTGCCACGGGATTGCCCAATATTGTACTGCAGCTTGCAGATACGCTACGCAGTGACCTTGCCAACTAAAGCAGCAGCTGACAAAGCAGTTAGCGCACTACCAGAGCGCCTGCTCGGCAGCGGGTGGAATTCAGACCACAGAGTCCATGCTGAGATAGCTAGCTCAGATCTCTACCAGCAAGGACGCTTGGAATTGCTCTCTTTCGTTCCGCTTTCAGCTCCCAGTATCCCAAGCTCCTTGCTCCGTACCCGAGCGTGTCTTCAATATCTTCTGGTTTAACCGTCTCCTCGAACAGTAGCTTGCTCAACGAACGCCATAATGCCTATTAATGGCTCTCATCGGTATCAATTTTTTCTCGTGTGAAACCGCAGAGGTACCACCTCCTACTTTTGTGGTAAATGTCATGTGACAGTCACATGCATGTCGTTTAGTCGCACATGGTGGGTACTTAATAGCTCATCATGGTCGCATACAGTAGCTAAGCAGAATTCGCCCGAACGACACTGGAAGCTACTGTTGAGTTCAAAGGCAGAGATGTACAATTGTCTTGGATTTTGCCAGTGGGAAAAGCTCGTATGTTGCCACTGAAGTAGCAAACAGGAGGATAAAATGAGTAGTGGGTGTGCCACATTTGCCAGTAGCAGGAGATACTGACCGGCCAAAAGTTGGGTCAGATGGTAAAGTCCAGAAACAATCCGGTGATCATGCTCACACGAATTCCACAACAGGTTTAGTGTAATGGTATAGAGCGTTTTCATTGACGTCACATGACGTCATCGTCCCGTTAAAGTTGTTGCTATAGCAACCAAAATTTATTTGACAAAAGTTGGACAGTTGTAGAATGCAAATTTAAAATATGAGAGTAATCGGAATCATCACTAAAAAGTTATGAGCCTTAGTATTTTAGTGCTCTCCATAGAAAATGTATGGGAAATTTGCCTGGTGTACAGTTTTGGTACACCAGCACTTTTCACCATACATTTTCTATGGAGAGTACCAAATTTCTGAGGCTTATAACTTTTTAATAGCAGCACCATTTCCTTTCATACTTGAGGATTGCATTCTACAAAACCTTAGCTACTTGCAAAATAATTTTGGTTGCCATAGCAACAAAATCAAAATTTGATGATGTCTCATGAAAACGTAGGTGGGGCCGGTGTAGCTAACTAACTGAGTGGGCAGGGCTGAAAGTGACGTCACTGTAAACATAATATAAAGGGTGGAGCTACAAACAATAGTGATATAAGGCCACTCCAACTTATTATACATTTCTGGTCCACCGCCCCCTGCGTACTAGGCCTCCCAGTGTTAAGTACTATATGGTGCCCGCACAACGAATTGGGACTAGCACTATTCTACTGCGCATGTGCAGTAGTAGCAGCTCAGTCATGAATCGGCTACGTGAGTGTACATATTGATATTGGAGTGGCCTAACCTTATAGATTCCCACAGGAACCCACAAGGGCTCCTGACTCCCACTGGGCCCCTTGCAAGGAATACTCAACGCTGCTTAATCCAAGGGATTAACTCTAATCAACCCCTGTTCTGTACAGCTATGAACATGTTTCTACATAAACTCAGTCTGTTTATTAGTCGCGGTATTACAAACAGACTAACACAGTACAGTCCACTCACTATGACGACGGCTCTCAGGACTATCTCCACGATGCCCTGCCAGAACGTCACTGCCCCGAGGCTCGGGTGAGGTACGAACGCTTTGGCAACAGAACCAGCCCTAGAGCCGCCCCCTCCTCCAGCTTCACTGTCCGCCATTTTCGTTTCTCTTTAATAACAATATTTAGTAGCCTCAACAAGATCAGAGGAGGACGGCCAAGGTTGACCTTTTCTAATCAGGTCTCATTAAAGTCACGTGAAATCCGATAAGCCATGGATTACGTAATGCATCTTAAGTATACAGCTACAGTCTAGTACTTTCCATACGACAGTTTTCATCGCGCCCCGGCTCAATCAACAGGAATACTGGCTCGCAGGGAAGCGCAGGCATCTGTTGTCGTTATAAAAGGCCGAGCCCTTCAAGATTCAGCTGCGGCATGGCAGAAACGAGTGGAAGTAGTCTCCCGGGCCAGATGGTCCCCACGCGTGCCGCAAACATCTGGCCCGCGAGACTCGAATGGAGGTTCGGTGCCGTCTCGTCGGTTTTGCAAAGCGCGTTCAACGATTGCTAACTGGGAACACTCCATAGCAAGCCCAGCAATCAGAGGTCAAAGGTGGATGTCAGCCGGATTTTTGCCCAGCATTTCCCTAATCTTGGGCCAGATCTGACTGATGGCACACCTTACACCACCAATTTGCATGTCTTCTTGAGGCCCTGGGTGGGGTCTATGAAAATCACAGGGTCAATGAATCTCATTAAAAAACCGCCCATGACATGCAAGGGGGGGGGGGGGCAATAGGTGTCATGCCATTTCGTCTAATCCCATACCCCCCTGCTTCTACATATGCATTTAGTGGGGGGTGCGCACCGAAATCTGACCAAAATTTTTGGGTTCGTCCATCAAAGTTGTCCCGGCCCTAGGCCCTCTGAAGCCTTTTTGGACTCACGAGAAGCATGCCTAATTCCCCCGGAATGCAGGGGCGTATTAGAGTGGACTCACTTGTCTTCCATGCATTAATTATCATTCCTGAGCCAACGTGTGTTGTGACCATGCATGCATGCACACAGGTGCAAGGTCGGCATTATTTGGACTATAGTCTATACAGCTCAACATCTGAATATTAGGTAGATGCTCACTAGTCTCGGCCCCAGACCCAAACCAACCCCATGAACCCCAGTGCGGATTGTTTCCAGTATCACGCGCGGAGTGATCCGCGCTGGGGTTGGTTTGGGTCTGCGGCTGAGACTAGACACTCACATGCATGGGATCGAGGAGAGTCTGCCCATAATTATATATAATTATATATGGGGGTCTATATTATTTTGACTTGTTCTGGATGGCATGTTCAATATAAGGCACGTTCATTCCTAGGTGTTAAGTAAACTACCTGTCATGGATTATATACTTAACACCTTGCAGTTGAGTGCCACTTATAGACTCTTCCCAGGCCACACCCACACCCTGAGCCTGGTGCTCTTTGTGAGATGGTCTGCACATGTCTGTATGAGCCGAGCCCACTGTACAAGCCTCTCCACTGTACGAGCCATTCTACTGTATGTCTCCCACTGCAAATGCACAAGCCTCTCCAATTCTACGAGCCCCTCCCACTGTATGAGCCCCTCCCACTCCTACTGTGCAAGCCTTTCCACTGTACTGTATGGGCGATTCTGCTGTACAAGCCCCTCCCACTGACGAGCCCCTCCTACTGTACAGTGGTTATCAAGATTGAATACCACCATGATTTAGACACTAATGTTACAGTCGGTGTCCATGTGTGCTACTCTTAGTAGTCTGCATGGCAGCCTCCTTCTGTCTCTGCTGCTGTTTCAGGCTGAAGTTCTCTTCGCTGTCTACCAACACGCTCATGGTGGTCGTGGGCCCGGTGTGCCATACTGTGCCATCCTCATCCAACAAGCTGGCAGTGATCTGGACGTTGTAGTAGCCAGGGAGAGGGAAGGTGAGGAGGAACTGGGCTTGGAAGTAGTCCTTCTCCACCACCTCTGTCTTTTCAAGCCACTGTAATCCTGGACGCTACATGAAAAGAAGAGTCAAGGGTTTTCAGCACTGTCAGTTCTTGTAAGAGTCTGATTGCTACTGCTTCCACCCACAATGAAGCCTGAATACAAATGAACCCTTACATTATTTTGGAGGCTTGTCCGGAATGTTGTCTAACATGGCTCATCAAAACCAAGCGATGATGAAGCACTATGTACACAGCTACAGCTGGGTGCACGCACTATGTACACAGCTGGTCCAGTGCACGCACTATGTACACAGCTGGGTGCACAGTAGCCTCGTACGAGGCTAGGTGCACAGTGCGTTGAGACTCAAAGTCGAGAATGCCAAATTGTAGGAGATTATCAGGACTCAGGAGGCTACAAAGTCAATGGATACGGAGACTACTTTAGTACGACTCTAGGAGGAACCTGTTATAGCTACTTCAAGCATTACAGCAGCCAGTATAAATTTATAATGATAATACACAAAACTGTAATCCTTGCTCAGACCCTCCCTTGACTATTCACTTCCACAGCTGCTATATACAGCACAGGAAAAGTTGCCAGCTACATGACCACCTTCATCGTACCTTGTGATCACTCGTGAGTGCTTTCTCCAACTGTGGCAGTACCTGTACATAAACAGCACTGGGGGACCGGTACATTCCTGCAGAGCCAAAGGTAAGTAAGAAGCAGTAAATTAATTGTCTACTTTAGCTCTTTAACATCACAATGTAGTGTGGAGTAGGAATATAACAGGGCCTAAATTATGAGTGTGCCCTTGGCAGGTTAGTAGCACCTAGTTGCAGGTTGGTAGCACCTAGTTGCAGGTTGGTAGCACCTAGCTGCAGGTTAGTAGCACCTAGTTGCAGGCTAATGCTGTAGGTATACAGTCATTTGCTTTCTGTTCAGCAGGTGCAGAGAGCTTGAGCCCCTTGCTAAACAATATTTTGGTGGGGTACGAGTCTTCCTCAAGAGGTGAAAAGCTGCACGGGTGCTTCAAAAACTCATTTTAGGCCCTATATTGATGAACTATACTGGCTAATGATTCCGGTGGGGATCAGTCCTCTAGTCACAGCTGTGACTATGGGTCCAAACTTTGGACTGTAATGCATATTGACCAGGAGTGACCCCCCCCCCCCCCCCCCCCCCCCCCCCCCCCCCCCCAGATGGTGAATGCGTGAAGTTGTAAACTCACTGCCTTTGCCGGAATGACCAATGACCCCTTCCACCTTGAGTGTGAGGTGTGTGTTCAAGTGCACCGTGACTTGTTGGCCAGAAGGAGGGAGGGGAGGGGAAAGTGCAAGCTGTGGAAAGTTTTTTTGGAAAATCTGTGATTACATGCCAACCACATTTGGACACAGCGGTGGTGAAGTTAGTTGTGATCCCACACAGGGAGTTTAGTTGAGGCACTCTCAGCAGATTTGGAGTTTCCACTAAGTAGTATGGCTGATAGTAACAAGCACTTTTCTTGTGATAAAGTTTTGATTCCCCCCCCCCCCAATAATAGACAGCTACTGGGCTAGTAGCAATTATGGGAAGTTTTAGGCCCTGTCCCGTACCTTGGAGTAGTCGGCTGCTGTGGTTGGGAATGTACCTCAGGCATGCTAGGAATGATAATTTCACTTCCTAGGTCCAGGCTACCTACCTGTAAGTGAGGCACATTATTGATACTAGAGCCAATTCCTGTCTGCCTGTCT
Organism: Axinella damicornis; assembly: GCA_963931865.1. Taxonomy (NCBI): domain Eukaryota; kingdom Metazoa; phylum Porifera; class Demospongiae; order Axinellida; family Axinellidae; genus Axinella; species Axinella damicornis. Next base: position 2,255,652 of record OZ007510.1, read on the forward strand.
CTGTATAACTCCCTCTTCTTTTGTTTCCTGTATTGTGATATATGGACTGAAGTTCCTCTATCTAAGTCTTCGTTTACTTTACTTATCGTTATCAGTGTGTTTTTTGTAAAACGTGTCTCATAAGCTCTCATAAGCTGGCTGCTTCTGGCAGGTGACATTAAAGTTTGATTGATTGATTGATTATTATTATTAGTGGTCATACAAGCTTCGAGTTCCATATGTCACAGCATGCAAAATGGTTACCCATTTATGATATTTCAGTCACAGAAAGTTGCATCATCTTTTGCTGATTGTAGAGTCATATCAATTCTGCTATATTTGTATATACAGTTGACTAGCCTCATTCCCAGGCGCCATGTGGGAGTTATCCCTACTCCCATGTGGCCTGGGAATGAGGCTGTGCAGTGATGTTTGATTGGGTGCATTACCTTGACATTCGTTTGCTGCAGTGAGACAAAGAAGAACTGTGGCAATCTAAAGGGCACCCGTAGTAGCATCTTGGAGCATTCAGTCAGCACTGATGCATGCTGGGACAATCAGAATGGTGAAGGAAATTAATAGCGAGTGATTATATAATTCCCAGGCCCCGGCCCAGCCTTCGCAAGTGATGGAAAGCTGGGAGGAGCCTAGGAATGAGGCTATAAGTGATTCAGCTAACAGCAAGGCCGTTGATTTTTACCCACACAGAAGAATTATTGCTAGAGATGATAAAAAGTTATGACGTGTGTGTAGTGATTACCAAAAGATAAATGGCTGTATATTAATGTTGAACCTGTTTATTGCTGATGTGTGAAGGTGCTGTACATTGTGCAAATACAAACCTCTTCATTGAGTGGAAGAGACTGCAATGAACTGGCTGCTACCTGTCAGAAAAAAAAACAAAAAACAACATCAACTTGAAGATCCATGTAACAATCAATCTATTTTGGAGACACCAGAATTCAACATTGAAACTGGGTGGGGAGGGGGGGAGGGGGAGGGGAGAGGGGGCAGGGGGAGGGGAGGGGGGGGAGGGGGGAGGGGAGAGGGGAGGGGGGAGCTAGAGGGGTGGCGGGTGACAGCAAGTGTAGATGGAAGATTGTAACTGAGCATACCATTATGACCTATTATTAGATCATGTCATGCAGGACAGCCTGAAAACGAATCAAGGTACTAGGCATAGTAGGTACATGCATTGGATGTGGCTAGTTGCTCTGGTAACATTCATTGAGCTCTGAGTTGCTCACATACAGTACGCAATGTTGTGTCAGACATCTCCTGCCTTCTCAACAAGAAGCAAGCTCGAGTTAGTAACACAAGATACACCAACCACAGCTTTCCCGCTCTATTTACGCCACACAAGTCAGCAATCAATGGAGGTGAGAACAGCCTGGAACAAATAAATGTGCAACAGTGCAACGATTACAGTGAGATGCAAAGGAAATCAGCACACCTGTCCATGTTGAAAAACATCCCTGCAAGCCCTCCCCAGAAGGTATCTGGTGTTGAAGTTATCAGAGATTTCTACTGGAGCACAGGGGGTGTCGGCCAAAGGGGTTGAAACTTTCCCGGGACTGTTGAGAAGAAATACAAATTCTCCTCAACTGACTGTTAAGCAGTTCTGTATATGGTACATGCACCTACACACACTATGGTACACCTACACACACTACGTATGTACACAGTCTCATTCCAAGACCAGCTCTGGAAATGGGACTGTGCTTTAGAAGTTATCACCACCGCTTACCTCACTAATGGCTTCCTGGAGAGAGCTATGGATGAGATAACACTGGCCATGAGAAGACACGACTGTTGCAAGCTGTGGTGTTGGGTCAAGGTTTCACGGTGGCACGTAGTTTTGAAGATCCATGTTTACAGTGCACTACTTGCATACTAATACAGTATACAAGGCAACAAGCACAACTTATGCTTTTAGTAGCAGAAGACGGCCCATGGGCTGAAACATACAATCAATTCACTTTTATGCTGTGTATGTTTGCTTGATCAAACTATCCTCATCATCAAGTAGATACATGAGCCTAGTTTTGCCAGGAGCGCATGAGCCGCTGATTAAGGCGGCGAAGGAGCGTTGAACTAGTAAAGACATGTTGTATTACCTCACACCTTTTGGTTTATACCATATATGGAAGACCTTTGCAGTACGTAAGTCAGTCTAGCCGCTAGCCCCTCTCCGCCCGGCCGGTCAAGCGGCTTCGCCGCGCGCCCGCTTGACCGGCCGGGCGGAGAGGGGCTAGTGGCTAGACTATACGTAAGTCAGCTAGCTCTAGTACAACTATGGCTGCACAAATTAAGGCCAGTTTGTATTTCACACCTACTTAGCTGGGTTTCACACAAGTCCTTACAACTGCATACCTTATGGCCTCTTGCCGTATATGGCGAAATTTTGGAGGTGTGAAGGACTACAACTTGTCCTAGGCGGGGCATGCGTAGTTCAACGCTCCTTCGCTGCCTTCGGCGGCTCATGCGCTCCTGGTTTTGCGAGGCACAAATTTTGCGTGTTTTCGCGATCAGATACCTACTCACAAAAATTTTAACCCGGCATAAATTAACAGTAAAACTAGTTTTCAACTTTCAAACACAATCTTACAAACTTTACTGCTGACATGGTACTTTAAACTCAACATGAACTGAGAGTATTCTTAATCATATAAGAGATTCTCCAGGAATTTTGCATCCAAATATTCCTCATCAGTGTTCTTAAAGCTCCCATCCAAAACTAGAGGGTACGTCATTGCAGTTGAGTCCTTGTTGTACGGACAGTGCCCCCGCAGGGTACACAGCTTCTTCACAAGTGTCTGCAATTGGGTTTGGACAGTGGGATCGGCCCGAGATAGAGGAGTGTTCACTGAGTAACGCGCTCCGACTACATCGAAAGATGGAGCATTAATCAGTAGTAGACTTGAGCGACTTGAGATCAGCATTTCCAGGTCAGAAGTGAGTTCTTGATTGAGCAGTATTGCTGTGTTCAAAACAACCTTAATTGAATGCAGGCCACACGCATCCATCCACAGTGCAAGTGATGTCTCGTCATGGAAAGGGTTCTTGATAGCATCTTGCATGTGCAGCTGGATTCCAAGCTGAGAGGCATTGTCCAGGAGCATGTGGAGGGTGGCATTGAAGCCGGCAAGAGTTTGGGCCTGAGTGATGTCATTTTCAGGGATGACATGAAGTGACAAAATCAGATCGCTGGAGCTCAGTTTAGCCATTTTCACCATTAAACTTAAGATCGAGTCAATACTTTGCTTGAAAGGAAAGGCGGCGTTGTCCACAAGTCTCAATTTTGAAAACAGATCAATTGATGGACTTGCATCAACATAAACGGACAGATTCTGTTGCTTCAGCCACTGGCTTTCCTCCATCAGGAACACTTCATCCTTCGTGATCAGGTAGGAGTAGTCCACAACCACAGAGTCGTAGTGCTGAAAGAAGGTGGGACGAAGCAGGATCTCATGACGGATGGAACGACTGATGTGCCGCAGGTGGAGGGCCACACCAACAGGTCTTGGCTTGGGTACTGCTTTGGGGAGGAGGTGGACAGAGTCAGGGGACAGGCTCACCATGAACAGCCTGGTGTCTCCCCCAGCAATCGTGGTATTGGTACTGTTGCCCAGGTCAGTGCCCTCAAACCCATCGGGCAGGTACCCCTCGGCTACCTTCTCGGATTGATCCAGGGGGACCTCCTCCACGTGTGTGATGCTGCCCTGGGGGCTCAGCAACTTCATGGGCTGCTCTCTTAACTCAGGATTGGAGACCAGCAGGTAGAAGGTGTCATCGTGGAGGTAGGAGGGTACCAGACTCAGGTTGGACGTGCTGGTGAAGAGGGTGGCATTGGTGAGGATAGCATGCAGGATGATCTGGGCGTGGTCTAGCAGGGGGTATGGGGAGGGCAGGGTCACATCCACTTCACTTGAGGGTGTGGCCACTGGGCTGGAAGAGATGGCAAAGGGAGTGGCAAAGACAGTCAGAGAGCCACCATTCTCCACTGGCATCTGCACTGCCAGGGGAGTGGAGTCTGCCAGCTTAGCAAGAATGGTGCAGTTTGCAGGGAAGTGTAAGTCACACACAGTCATGTTGTACGTCTCTGTGAGCATTTCTCCACTGTGAAGGTAGACCTTGGCACCAGCTGCTACAAACTTACAGTTCATTTCTGTCACAACCCCAAGGACCCCTTCAGTCATTTGGGCAACATTTCCTGCAGTTATAACAAGCTTACGCCCACCATAAACAAAGCTTTCGAGGTTGTCCCTTACTTCAGACTCTCCTGTAAGGTTGCTGGCTACAATGATTGTATCGTACTCCATCATTGTCCACACAGGGGAGTCAGACAAGAGTACATCAAGTGTATCACCATAGGGGGTAGGGGAACTGAATCCAGTTTCATTGTGAAAGTAGGAGCTATCTTGGTACTGCGGGTACATCAAGCGTAGCACTCCATCCCCTAAATAATCGCCTTCCGAATAAGGCACGTTTCCCCATACCCTGTACAAATCACCAGAATATAAATGTCTTGGAGGACAAAAACCACTGAAATAGTCCATGTACAAGGCAGTTGTCGCTACATGAACTCCTAGTGAGCCTTTCGAATCAATAAGCTCCCTTGCAGCATGCTGAATCTTACCAATGGGAGACAGAGTAGATGTTCCTCCAACAAACCAGCTATTTTCAAAGCTGACATAACTACTGCCGTACATTATATGGGAGTACATAAGCCTCTTCATCAAGTTGAGCGATGTACCACAAGTAGGTCCACCCGTACCCTGACCTTGACATTTATAATTCCTTGAAGTTCCATGACATCTGGGAGTTTTTACTGCATATCCACTTCGTTGAATTGGCTTTGAAGCTTGTGTCCTTGTCTCTGGGCTGGTGCCTTGGCCAGGGTATGTCTTGTACCCAAATCGGTTATATACGGACACATTCCCAAACCACAGAACTCCATACTGCTTTCCAGCCCCACGAATGAAAGCGTAAAATGCCTGGCTGTTTGGAAGGGCCTGGGCAGCCTCTGCTCCCACGAGTGTGTACAACCCAGACTTTATCATATAATGGGGGAAAGTCAGGCTGTTCAGCGCCACCAGTTTGGGACCCAGGATATCTTCCATCCCTTTGAAGTGATCCCGGAAGTTGAGAAACTGGTACTTCCTGTCCTGACCCTGGGGCATCATTTCAACAGAATAGCTCCCAATGTACCTACCGTCCTGTTCACCAATGTCCATACCTAGCCACTTCTCGCCAAGTTTCTCCTCAAGATAGCTCAGAGCATCATGAGGAGGGTAAAACTGCTGCCAAATATTCTCTCTCCAAGCACTGCCATTTCCAGGACCTGATCCTGGCACAAATCCCCAGATGTCTGTCACATATAGACCGTCCTTTGCAACTGAGTCAATCACAGCTTCAAAATTGACTGTGAAGAGCAGCGGATACACCGGCCATATGACCGTTCCCAGGCTTGTATCAGGATCTAAACAGTAGGACTTCAGATCAGTAGAGTAGTCCACTACAGTTGAATTTTGGTCGATCTGAAAGCTCCTCAGGGTAGCAAACTTGGTTGTGCTGTCGAATGTTGCTGGGGTGGGGTGCTTCACTGCATATCTGTCATAATCAGGGTTGTCTGCCGGGTTTGGTAGAGTGGTGTACAGCTGCAGAGATTCAGAAAGGACACAGCTGTGTGAAAGCAAGAGGATTCCAAACAATCGAACGACCTTCATCATGGACACAGGATCAGGAGGGGCTACTTCCGGAAACGTCGCCCCGCCCCCTTGACCGTGCACATGGCCTATGGATGCCCGCGCCCCGCGCCAGATGACAGTGCGCCACTCGTACGATGGCAGGGGGTACAATCCTGGGAATGCTGATCATTCTGCTGTTCTCTGCGAAGAAAAGCGACTCTCTACGCCTGTATCCTCACCTCTTAACCCCAACAGAAAACCCAGACTACGAGAGATACGCGGTCCTCCATCCTAACCTGGACATCTTCGAGCCTTTACCTCAGTTCGCCACCCTTCGCAGCCTGCCTTCGGAGAGAACCGTGCTTGTGAACTACACGCAGTTGATAGACAAATACTGTCTGGATCCGAACACCACGCTAGGGAGGATAGTATGGCCGGGAGACGCAACTTTGATATTCGCAAGTAACTACGCAGACCTCGTCAAATACGTGGCAGAGAAGGGGTTGTTCATCAGTAGTGTGCACGGGTTTAGTCCAGTCAGCGCAGGGTTCTTCCCCCCAAGGGAAGTTTTAGACTACCTTGAGGCGATTCTTGGAAGTCGATGGCTGGGCATGGCAAATGGGGAGCAGGATGGTCACTATTTTGGTCCATTCATTAGGGAGGAACTGCCTGCAAACAATGATCGTGTCAGGCAGTACCTCAATTTCAGGGAGTATTTTAGGGGAATGGAAGGCATCCTTGGGCCAAAGTTGACAACTCTTCTGAGTAGCACTTATCCCCACTACCAGTTGAAGTCCGGGCTGTATACCATTGCAGGGGCAGAGACTTCACAACACGGACCCAATGCACAACTCAGGTACGCCTTCATCCGAGGAGCAGGAAAGCAATATGGAGTCCTGTGGTTCGGAAATGTATCTGTGTATAACCGATTCGGACACAAGGTCTACACACAACCAGGTAGAGGGACCTCAGCCGAACCACCCTTGCCGTCCAAACAGAAGCTACAACCCAACAAGGAAACTCCATCTCCTCAGAGAAACTACATGTGTTCACCCAATGAAACTTCAGGACTAGTTGGTGACCCCTCAGGTCCAACATGTGGGACATCTCTGGAGCTTATGAAGCGCCTCATGTATGCTCAGATTATGTACAACAGTGCCTATGTCTGCTTCGAGAGGGGGTGGTTCTACCAAAGTCAGCAGACCGACACACTGAGTCCTATTGGGACCCTTCAGCACAATACATACTTATGGAGTCGGAACATCACTTCATTTGGCACTCATGTCCCAACCATTGCACTCTATCTCGATTTCTTCAATGGATGGGCTGCACCTCGACAAAAGCAAGGCTATGAGTATCATGCATGGTACAATTTACCCTATTCGGAAGGCGACTACCTCACAGATGGTGTTCTGAGAATGATCTATCCCTCTTATCAAGATGCTTCCTACTTTCACGATGAAACTGGTGTAAGTTCACCAACTCCTTATGGAGATGCAATGGACGTACTGCTTTCTGATGCACCCAGCTGGGTTCTTACACAGTACGATACTCTAGTAGTGTCCAGTGAGGTCACAGGTGGCCTAGAAGTGGAGTACAATTTGAAGGAATACCTCAGAGGTGGTGGAAACCTGGTACTGACTGTGGGAAACCTTGCTATGTTGCCAAGTGGGACTCTAGGTGTAACCACACAACTGGACTGCTCCCAAGTGAAAGCAGGAGCTAAGATCTATTTACATAATGGACAAATGCTCACAGAGACGTACAACATGACCGTGTGTGACTTACACTTCCCTGCAAACTGCACCATTCTTGCTAAGCTGGTGGACTCCACTCCCCTGGCAGTGCAGATGCCAGTGGAGAATGGTGGCTCTCTGACTGTCTTTGCCACTCCCTTTGCCATCTCTTCCAGCCCAGTGGCCACACCCTCAAGTGAAGTGGATGTGACCCTGCCCTCCCCATATCCCCTGCTGGACCACGCCCAGATCATCCTGCATGCTATCCTCACCAATGCCACCCTCTTCACCAGCACATCCAACCTGAGTCTGGTACCCTCCTACCTCCACGATGACACTTTCTATCTGCTGGTCTCCAATCCTGAGTTAAGAGAGCAGCCCATGAAGTTGCTGAGCCCCCAGGGCAGCATCACACATGTGGAGGAGGTCCCCCTGGATCAATCCGAGAAGGCAGCTGAGGGTTACCTGCCCGATGGGTTTGAGGGCACTGACCTGGGCAACAGTACCAATACCACCATTGCTGGGGGAGACACCAGGCTGTTCATGGTGAGCCTGTCCCCTGACTCAGTCCACCTCCTCCCCAAAGCAGTACCCAAGCCAAGACCTGTTGGTGTGGCCCTCCACCTGCGGCACATCAGTCGTTCCATCCGTCATGAGATCCTGCTTCGTCCCACCTTCTTTCAGCACTACGACTCTGTGGTTGTGGACTACTCCTACCTGATCACGAAGGACGAAGAGTTCCTGATGGAGGAAAGCCAGTGGCTGAAGCAACAGAATGTGTCCATTTATGTTGATTCAAGTCCATCCGTAAACCTCTTCCCAACACTTCGACTAACAAAAGACATGCCTGAACTTTATAATAAATCCATCCAGTCACTTACAAGTCTCCTCCACAAAATGAACTTTCTTGGATCACATGATCTCATCATTTGTTTGCATGTGTTTCCTAGCGGTCAATCCAGCAACAAAAGTCTGGAAGACTTTAACAGTACACTGCACTATCTGAGCAAATTGGGGTCAGAGCTGAACATTACACTACACATGCTGGACACTCCAAAGAATCCACGTGATCTGATGGCCCTAGACCGTTGGCTGCTTGCTTGCAATCTTACATCAATCGAGATTGTGCTCAATACTGCCAGACTTGTGGCATATGGCTACAGTTACAAGTACGACAACGTTATCTCTTCACGTTCACGTTTGATGTATGTGAATGCGCCGGGGTGGGACAGGTATGGAATCAGCTATGCAGACAATCTTCCACTATGGTCTGTGAACATGACTGTTAGGTCCCAGGTTGGAGCAATGTTGAAGCATATCTGCAGCCTAAGGCGATGTCCTTACCAGTCCAACACAGGGATGCTTACAGTGAAACCAAGAAGGGGGTTATCAGATAGCGAGAAGCAAACCTCAGTTTTCATGAAGGAAGGCTTTAATAGATCAAAGTTTAAACTGCCTCTCGATTTCCTCAAGCTCGATGCCAACTTGAATGAGGTGGTGCTGGATACTGACAGGAGAGAGGGATTTGCGAGTGCCAAAGTGTACCCTTTGGTGATGGATGCTTTCTACGTGAGTCAAGATGACGAATTTGCAGATGTACACTTTGTGGAGACACTGCTCATTTAGATGTTGTTTTCCACTGCTGAGATTCATGACCACACGTGCCCTGCACTACACACCATTCAATCTGTTCACTTTGTAAGCTTTATCCTGCTCTTGTATTCCAGATTTACCACCATGTTGCACCGGTTGTAACGCACTACATCCTCATAACGCCTTTGCCACTTTGGTACAAAAGGTCAATTGGGTTCACGCACGAATGCACCATGGATGCTCTGCTGTTAACCATAGCAGGACTAAACCAGGATGACCTAAACTACAGTATATACCACATAAGTGCTAAGAAATATACTCAAGCTAACCACTAGCCTTGTTCCACTAGGATTAACAATGGGATGGCACAGGCCTGGGAATGAGGCTACAGTATATATGCTACGACCACCTGCAGCTGTCAGATCTTGTTACCAAGGATACAGGGTGATGTACTCCAGTGTGGGTGGGTCAGCGTCAAAGAGGGAGGAGTAGAGGGTGGAGTACTGCTCCGACAGGGACTGGAACTGGGACATGCACAGTCGGAACTACATTGGAATGAGACAGTAGAGAGAGAACAGTTGGAAGCTCTCTGCAAGATGTCCACTACTGGTATACAGCTATATTCAAATGCTAGCTAATGTTTTGCTGTACAGCAGTCACTATTTGCATTTCAACTGCCTCGGATCAATTTCAGAATAAACATGGTGCTAATTTCAAAGGTGATTGTTATCTTGACCTTTGGCAGTCTCTCCTGACTAACTACAATACACTGTATGAAGGCAGGAGTAGGGCTTTGGAGGGGGACGAACCTCTGAGCGCCCGACTAGTAATCAGGAGGTCTCAGATTTGCTAGCTCCCAGAGATTTCATTTGCTCCAGAGCTTACTACTGGCTGAGTGAGAACAGAATCTCATGCTCTCCAACCAAGCATACAATACATGTTTGAATTTACACTCTTCTGTCCTTGGCTATGCAGTCACCTTCTGTTCCAGGCTGCTTCCCACTGAGAGGGTGGGAGGAGGTGAGGTGTGCAGGCTGACACATGTTGAGAGGAGCTGGGAGTGGGCATCCAGCAGGGCAGCATGGGCTGTGAGGAGGTGCAGCGGGAAGGAGGAGGGGGGACCAGAGGTCTGGGGGGATGGTGGTTCAATAGTTACAGGACGTCACACCTGAATATGGTACCTTCAGCTGTTATCCCCCCCCCCCCCCCCCCCCCCCCCCCCCCCCACGTTACAGCATCAGTCATGGCCTCGAACTGAGGCACATAACTAACAGCGAAGAGTGTGCAACTCCTATATGGTTTCTGGACTGGCATCTTGGCAGAATGATGTGGGCAATGATCACACGTATTTAGTAACATGAAACAAACGTTTAACAGGTGATACCAGTACTACAATCCCACTTATAGAGATGAGTACTATGCCAGCAGAATAATGGATCTGCATAAATAAGTAACAATCTGCTCATTCATGCAGATTCCCCTCAGATGCTGGTTATACTTTACCTTTGCAAGCATCATAGTGTTGTAGACGATGGCTGAGGCTCTGCACAGTGCAGGAATGACATCACTGGTGTGTGGGTGAGAGGAGGCCAGCACCGTCTGGGCGACAGAGAACTGATGTAGCACCCTCAGCCAGTTGCGGAACTTCACAGCTGTCACCTGCAGTACATACATACACAGGTACACAGATATTACAGCCTAGGCTAGGCTCTTCCAACTGCAAAACTGGAAGCGATCGAAGGGTACCATCCACGAATACTACACTACACAGTATGCAGTCACATGACAATCGTATACAAACACAGCAAACGAACACACTTTGAGAACAGCACACCGTTAAAACTCACAAGTCTGGACAGCTTGAAGTAGACTGGCTCTGCCAACTCATGAAATCCCTATGACAGTAACAGCAACACAATGCCCATTTCACAGTGATGTATGTGTGCATCTCGTTACCAGACCCTCATCCAACGTGTATATTGCTTCTAGTGTCCCATGCGCAACACTGAAAGAAATCTGTACCGGGACTGAGTGTGACAAGTTTAGAGCTATATATTGACTGCCCTAAAATTCCAGTAGAAATAATAGCACAAGAAGGCTGTCAAGCTCTTACATAACTGTCTGTGGTTGATACAATTGGCATCATGATGCCTTGATATCCGTACTTGAAAAGCTTGACAGAAACGGTGTGAATAGGCTCATGCAGGATCTACCTCTTCCCAGCTCGTAACTAGACCCTGGCTGTGAGCTACTACTCACCATCATGGAGGCTCTCCTGGCAATCTTGTAGCCCACCCAGAACTGAGAGGGGTGTGGCATGGCCCAGAGGTGGGTGAGGAGGGAAGGGAGGGTGGAGGAGTGGAAGGAGTGCCGCTGTGGGGAACTGCACACCCCGTCATGCAGTTGCATCAGTATTGTGGCTATCGGGAGCTATGGGAGAGGGACACAGAGAAATGAGCGATGAAGGTTGGAGGTGGGAGGTGATAGGTAATCTTAAACCACTTAGTCTTATGATATCAGCATCCTAGCTGTTTTCCAGATGAGTTTAGTAGCTCAATGATAGGCTATAGCAGGACGTGCAGCAAATGGACTCTGCAAAGCAACTGGCCAATTGAGTGAGTGTGGCGCCGTTCCATGCGTAATCGGAGCTGAAAATTCAAGCTGCAGGATATTTCGACCATCAACAGCGACACAATCTTTAGCTGTATGTTGAACTGCTCCTGACAAGCTGCTTGATGAACACCTGACAAGCACCTGACAAGCACCTGACGAGCACCTGACGAGCACCTGACAAGCACCTGACGAGCACCTGGCTATAGTCTTACCAGCACCTTGTGGTTGTGGTGCACCAGTGGGAGACAGTCTTGGTTTGCATCAGCCTGGGAGGTCACATGTCAAGCACCTGACAATTTCTTACCAGCACTTTGTGGTGGGAGTCCGTCTTTGTTTGCAGGTACTCCATCAGCCTAGGGGTCACATGACTCCACACATCAGGAGCATGTGTTGCTATGGAAACCAATGCCCTGCATACCAAGGCTGCCTGGGTGCCTGGAGGACAGATAAGTAGACTCGAGCATATACTCATTATGCTGGAACAATGACCTTGGCCTCATTTCCAAGCCACTCTTAAGCAGCCTGGGAATGAGGCTATAGCTCATTGGGGTGAGCCGAGTGAGCCTAACACTGACAAGATTGTACTTACATGGATGTATGTATGCCATGATTGCATGTATGTATGTTTGTATGTGTGTATGTTTGTATTGCGTTATCTATGTATATGACTAAGGTTCCCACATTGTTCATTGCGTGTAATGTCTAGTGCTTGCAATGTCTCATGCCTCACTCAGTGCTCACCCCACAACATCCTACATTCCACATAGCCTCATTGCCAGGCCTTTTACACCTCCAGTTTTTGATTGCTTGCAGTCTGCAAAAACATATATACCGTAAGTGATCAAAAACCGGCGGTGTAGAAGTTTGCCTAGGTCTTTAAAATAATTTGGAGAGACTTGTGGTAAGTTAGAGCCACCAATAAATTAAATTACTTGCACTAAATTGGATCATGCGTTCTATTAGCTAAGTACAGTAGTATATATAGTAACAGCCACACCCTGCAATCAATGACCCTACCTGAGAGGAGAGGCAGGATGGAGAGGAGGGTGCCCAGAGCCGACTTGCTCACCTCACAGTTTGCAGACAGCTTTACCAAGCTGGAGAGGGTGACCTGGAAGGTGGAATCACTATCACAAGTACTGGTGACAAACCCACGCAATCAAAGGGGTTAGGTCATCTCCATGTTCCTTGATGCTTTTAGATTCTGTAAATAGTTATAGTACTAGCTTATCAGAAAAGGTTATGTTTGAGATAGTCACACTTTCGAAGGCTTATAGCTAACTGAAGCATCGATCAAGGCTATAAATTAAGACTCAGATACACGTATCAACTGTCTAACCAACTAGCTAAGTAAATGGTCAACTGGCTATAACTAGCTGTGAACTAGCTAATACCTTCAAAGCAGTCGCACTCCCATCTTCGTCATCGAAGTCCATCATGAGCAAAGATTCCACCACCAACTTTCCCAGACTTTCCACCTCGTCACTACCACCAGCAACGCCTCCGCTGATTGCCATGGTGACGTTGGTAGCCACACCCAGGCCATAGGCCGCTGTACTGCTGTTGGGCGAGTAGCAATAGGGAAGGAGAGAGTCTGGGGGGGGGGGGGGGGGGGGGGGGGGGGGGGGGTAGGGAGAGGTAAGGGGAGATAGAGTGAGGGTAGGTTGGAGGGAGATGGGTAGTGGAGAGAGAGAAGAGAGAGGTGGAGGTAGAGGGAGGGGAGGCAGAGGGGAGGTGGGAGGGAGAGAAGGGGAGGGGGAGTTAGGAAGGGAGAGAAGGGGAGGGGGAGGGAGGGAAGGGAAGGGAAGGGAAGGGAAGGGAAGGGAAGGGAAGGGAAGGGAAGGGAAGGGAAGGGAAGGGAAGGGAAGGGAAGGGAAGGGAAGGGAAGGGAAGGGAAGGGAGGGGAAGTAAAGGGAGGAAGAAATGTAGTGGTCAGAGAGAGGAGGTACGGGAGGGAAATAAGAAGGGAGGAAGGGGAGGTAGGGGAGGGAGAAGGCGTAGTGAATCATGTAGAGCACTTGTGTGTAGTGTACATCACTCACACCTTTGAGGGATGTCATATTGTGCACAGCCAGGGAAGAAGAGAGCCTCAGCAGCACAGAGAAGCCCATCTCCTTCTCCCTCTGATATATAGCCTTCTCCACCACTAAAAGCAGACCCTTAGGTAACACACACACACACACAGACAGACAGACAGACAGACAGACAGACATAAGAGAAAGGGAGATAGTGGTCTGTAATGCTGGTAACATAACATCTCTTCAACAACCAACCAACCAACCAATCGATCGATTGATCATTCATTGAAAAACAATCCATCAATCCATCAATCAAGCAAGCAAGCAGTCAATTCATCAACCTATCCCTCCCCCTTCCCTCCATCTCTTCCTTCCCCTCCCTCCCTATCCCACCTTACAATGTACCTCAATCATTTCCTTTGTCCAGGTGTGTGGGAGCTTGCTGGCAGTGTGAAGAAGCTCCCTAAGGGCCGTGAGCCTCACCAGCTTACGTGAGTCTGCTCGGGCATAACTCAACAGCAGCCTCACCTAGGAGACAGGCTCATCCATTATGACATCACTATGGCATCAGTGACCTTTGACCTACTTGCGATATCACTATGACATCAGTTAATGGTCAAAGGTATAGCAAGAGATTACTGTGGATTACCAGAAATTACTGGATTTGTAGATACTACCTCAGGGATCACTGGGTGATTTCTAGGTATGTTACTGCAGTGGCTACACTAGTGATGGACATAGAAACCAATCAGATGCTGGCTATACCTGGTCTACCATGTGCACCACGGTTGCTATGGCAAGCTCAGTGAGTGTGTGGAGGATGGCTGTGACAAAGGAGAGAGAGGGGTAGGAGGGGAGCAGCTTCACACAGAGGTCCCTCACCTGGGAAGGATAGGGTATAGGGTATATGTATGAGGGAGGGAGGGAGGGAGGGAGGGAGGGAGGGAGGGAGGGAGGGAGGGAGGGAGGGAGGGAGGGAGAGAGGCAGGCAGGGTAAGAGGGACGGGTCCATGCTAGAATAGATCAAACGATTCACTCAACCTGGGTTGCAGTGCTGATGTCGTGGTGCATCTGTGTCAGAATGGGAATGAGCTTCAGTTTCATCTCGACCGTGGTTGTCAGACCTGGGAATAGGAATATGTCATGATGTCACAATGTTGCAAGGTCAAACGCATGCATATGTCTGGCAATCCCAGTTCTCTGCTACTGTAACATCTACATTCACACAAATGCGACCCTCACCCTCACCCCTCATACCTCACCTTCATCCTCACCCCTCACCTTGCACCATGCTGGCTATCTTCTCGCAAACCCCGGCGGCAAAGGTACGGGAGTGCTGGCAGAGACAGCTGGCGGCAAAGATTGCTGCCTCCACTTCCACACGATCGTTGGACTCCAAACTATGATGGATGCTGTGAGAAGTGCACAAACAGCCAAGCAGGAGTGGTGGAGAGACTGGAGTCAATAAACACACCAAATGCATAAGCATGAGTGAATATCTGCCTGAGTGCAGTGTTTCTTTCAGTAGAGGAAATGCTTGCATGGGGGGTCTAACAGGTTAACTGATCATGAATTCAACTCGTCTGTTTGGGGGGGGTGGGGGGTTAGAGAAAACACTGTCCGAACACAACAGCACATGATGACATCATCATCATTGCAGTCATGCGCTCTTGGGGAACGGCATCCAGAGGGAAGCCGCCAGTGTACCAGTAGCCTCAATCCCAGCCATTTGTAGGAGGAGAAACTGACCGGAAGTGAGGCTGGTGTAGTACCTGTGGTGGACGTTCTTTCTCTCGGCAATGATGCTTGCAATGCTGCCAAATACCCTGGAGCAAAACAAGGTGATCCGACCACAGTCACTAGCATACACCACAGGAAACAGAGAGGGGAGGAGAGGGGAGACAGAGAGGGAGAGGAGATGGTGGAGAGAAAGGAAATGAGGAAGGAGTGAGGGTATGGTATTGGATATGAAGGAGGACTGACAGCTGAGTAAAGGGCATTGGCCCACCTGAGTGTGATGGCCCTAGCAACAGGGTCATTACTGTGAATGACAGAGAAGATCCTTCGAAGGAATTCATCTACGCTGGTGATCTTGTTCAGGTGACACTCACTTTGCTGTACCACCTTCAGGACATTCAGGCGGAGAAGATTCGTGCTGTGGAGAGGGAGGGGGGTGGGAGGAGAGGGGGTGGAGTGGGAGGAGAGGGAGGGGGTGGGAGGAGAGGGAGGGGAGTGGGAGGAGAGGGGGTGGAGTGGGAGTGAAAGTGTAGGGAGGAGGGAGGGGGAGGGAGAAAGGAAGGGAGGGGTGAGGGAAAAGAGGATAGAATGTCGGAGGGAGATGTGAATAAAGGAGAGGAGGGAGGGAAAGGAAAGGGCATAGGAGGCAACAATCTAGTGGTATGTGTACAATTAAAGCTCACCCATTTCTGAAGACATCAGCCAGTTTGAGGAAAGCAGCATTGATGAGAATGGGGAATGGGAACCGGTCCACCAGGACTGGGAACTTGACAATGGCCTCACACTGCTCACCCACCCTGCTGGAATGAAGACCTGCACACACACATGCAGGTAGCAACAATGGTGAGAATATATAGAGACCACAATATTGTAAAGCCTCACGCATCACAGCCCTCTATGGGATACTGTGCCATTGCAATACAACCACATGTGCTTCTCTGCAAGTGTTCCTGTTCCCATGAGACATATGGACATTGAGTTCCAAGAAGCTACACTTGAAGTCGGTGAATACTTAGTTTGATAGAAAAGCAACAGGGCTCAGTGGGATACAGGACTGCCAGAGAGTTTGAGAAATGTGCAAAATCCAATCCTGTTCATGTATGCTGTCTGTTGTAGTTATTCCACGTGAACTTGCTTCCTGCAGCCTCCACATTTTGACTTGTGAATTTTGGAATTAAGGCAAAAATTGGCAGAAACAGCACTCCTGAGGAACAACGAGCCAGAATTAGTACTCCTGGTGAGCGACAGATCCCTGCTCAGTACTGCACCAAGGATACACAGTGAAGCCAACAGAGATAAACTCTTGCCTTCAAAGTTCTGTTGGCTATATGTACACTGCCACTTGACTTGTTGTGGAGGGCGTCCCGGGGGCATGCATAGCCTCATTCCCAGGCCTTCCATACTTCAAGTTCTTGATTGATTACGGTATACAAAAATACGGTAAGCAAAAAAAATGCCTGCGTAGAAGGTCTGGGAATGAGGCTAGGCATGCAGCTATAGTACACTCATTATCAATATATTAAGATTTTAATGTGCGTGTGTGTGTGTGTGTGTGTGACAGAAGTGGGATGTTCGTGGGGCGAGACTAGACTAGTGATGTGCGACCTTCGTACTTCAATGTACTGAACCTCGGACTCTGCGAAGAACGTTCGAGAACATTGGGCATGGGCATGGGCTGGAATCTTCCAGAGGCTACAAGCGGATGCAATCGGGGAGCAGCAGTCGAAGTGGACGCAATTGGGCAAGCTGCAGTTGAAGCGGACGTAATCGGAGAGCAGCAGTTGAAGTGGACGCAATCGGGGAGCAGCAGCCGTAGTGGAAGCAAACGGTGGGCAGCAGCTGAAGCGGACGGAAACGGGGAACAGCACTTTGAAGCAGATCGATGCAATCAGGGAGCAGCAGCTCTGCACAGAGAGCTGAGCGAGCTACTTGTATAAGGTATCTTGGGCTAGGAATGAGATACGAGGCTGGGATTTGCACCATTGTGATCAGCATGAAAAGAACCTTCAACTGATGTCTTAAACACGACTTTTAATATTGGTCACATTTTTGCCAAAATTTGCACTCGACCAAAGGCTATAATCCATGGTTTTTCATGATTTTGGGTCAAAATTCAACCTAAAGCAAAATGGACATCATTTGAAAGCTCCATTCACGCTGATCACAATGGTGCAAACCCCAGCTTCATATCTCATTCCTAGCCCAAGATACCACTTAGCTCAAACATTTGTACCATTGTGGTCAGCATATGAATGGAACATGCCAATTTGCTGCAGGTTGAATTTTGACGAAAAGCATGACAAAAATGTGACCAATCCATTTTAAGGACATCATTTGAAAGTTATTTTTGCTGACTACAAAATTTAATGGCACAATCCCCAGCTTCATATCTCATTCACACACCTACATGTAGTGCAACGATAACCCGGCCCTTCCGAGTCTATTCCCAATACCAATTATTGGTTCATTGGTCCATTTAGAAATGGCACATCAGTCACCCCGACAGAACAGGAGGGCTGATTTTGGTTTTATTCCAAAATTGACATGTCAAAATGGGTAGAGAATGGTTGCCAATTTTGGCACAAAATATCTGCTACACCTTATGCTTTGGCTAATTTAAATCACTGTAGCTAACAGAATGTACACATACGTATACATTAGCATCCAATATTTCGACAGAGGATAACAGTCTCATGTGGAGAGAGAATTTTAACCTGATCAAATAGTGCATGGTCACAACGTGCAGTTGAAGTTTGCTGGCCGGCAGCTGTATAGCTATATAGGTTGCCAATTGCAATGCTGATTTACAAATTATATATGTCCATGCAGTCTACCCACTCGGGCCTTTACACAAGTTTATGTAGTCTGTAGTCATGCACTGGAGGCTATGTACTGTGGTGTGGTGTCCCATTTACTGCCACCCTTAGGGTATTGCATTTGTGGAGCTGCATGCTCCACGTCAGGACAGATTTGCAGGTGGCTGACCTTTGTCGACCTCTAGCAGTGCTGTGTTGGCCTCCTGGCGGGTGTCGTTGGTCAGGGCCTCCGTCATCGCCAGTTGTACGTGCAAGAGTCGACCACTGCATATATCATGATCAGCTGCAGACTGCTGCAACCAGATTTTCCAAAAGATGCCCACCGTTAATATTGTGACCCATGGCCAGGTAGAGTTTACTTTCACAGTATGTTCCACGAGATGAAAAGGGTGTACAGCCAGTATTACCTTGACATGTGGCTATGTTGAGTCAAATAATGGCAACAGATTCAGATGACCAGGATTTGTTTGCCACATGCACTGCCGCAGGAGATGAAATACAAGGGGGTGACACTCCCATACGCGCTGTAGTCAGAGCTGTGACTGGGCTTATCAGCAAATCTTGACCCCGTATACTAAGGATAGGCTGCAGTCGCTACGCATTCTTCCGTATACTATCGGCGGTCAAGCGGTCAACGGTTGAAATACAGCGCAGTCAAACAGTCAAGAGTCTTTTCACGATGCGGTCAAGCGGTCAAGCAGCAAAAATGACGGTCAAGGTTTCTTGACCCCAGAGTACCCTTTAAAGGGCAGCACAGGGAGCCTTGTATCCGAGCTTCTTATTGGGGTAAGACCTGAGGCATCGCTCTGGGTTTGCACTACCAGGTGCCACTTGTATGGATGCAAAGACTTGAGTTTGTCGGTTACCAGGGCAACTGATTGAATATTAGCACATGCACGTTTTGTTTTGGTTGGATACATCACATTGTCTTGACTGGATGCAAACAATCAAGATTAGCATTCTACTTCATTCTGTTGTGGGTCTTGCCTGCACACGCCTGGATACGAGTGACATACACACCTCGAGCTCTGTATCCATCCACAGAAGACACGCCTAACTATACATGCCTCATACAACAGTGCTTCCCTTCCCAATTCCCTGTCGCATTTCAAGAGCAATCAGACTAAGACTTCACATCCTAGAAAGTCTGGGATCACACTCTCCCAACACTGATCGGTGTAGGAGCTCATCCTCCCACAAACAATGCCAGCCATTGCAAACTGGCTGTTCTGTCATTCACCTATTGTGTGCACGTTCACCTAATACGGACACCCCTGGCCCCCGCCCTAAATGCGTCCTGATTTAGCAAGGTATCCTAATTTCGGGGGGGGGGGGGGGGGGGGGGAGGTGAATAAGACGGAGCTAGGTTGGGTCTTGGTCAAGTATCCTGATCAATCAAGGTGTCTGTAATTCAGGGGTGTCCTTTAAGAGCACTTCCAGTATATCACATCAGTAGCTACCTCTTGTGTTCATGAGAGGCATATATTGCATAGTGTAGATGCATTAAATCAGCAGTGATGGGCTGTTACTGAATACTGAATTGAGGACATCGCTGTACCACCATGGCATTGAGGATATTGCTGTACCACCATGGCATTGAGGATATTGCTGTACCACCATGGCATTGAGGATATTGCTGTACCACCATGGCATTGTCTCTCCCTCAGGGTCTTTGCGCCAAAATGTGCAGCCTGCCAAAAAAACATTGTCCCTGAACTGGTGAGTACAGTCATTGTGATTCAGAGGCAGGGAGGTGTAGGGAGAGGCGAGGGGGTGCATGGAGAGGGGATCTCGGGAGGGTGTGTGGGGAGAGGGGAAGGGGTGTAGGGAGAGGGGAGTGGGTGTGGGGAGAAGGGAGGTGGGTGTGGGAAGAGGGGAGGGGGTGTAGGAAGAGAGGGGGTGCAGGGAGAGGAGAGGGGATATAGGAACAGGAGAGGGGGTGCAGGGAGAGGGGAGGGGGTGCATGGAGAGGGGAGGGGATGTAGGAAGAGGAGAGGGGGTGCAGGGAGAGGAGGGGGTGCAGGGAGATGGGAGGGGGTGTAGGAAGAGGAGAGGGGGTGCAGGGAGAGGGGAGGGGGTGTAGGAAGAGGAGAGGGGGTGCAGGGAGAGGGGAGGAGAGTATAGGAAGACAGGAGGAGGATGCAGAGAGAGTGGAGGAGGTGTAGGGAGGGGAGAGGGGAGGAGGGTGCAGGCCTGCAGGGAGGGGGAGGAGCAGGAGGTATCAGGACTTGGGAGAGGGGAGTAGGAGTTGAGGGAGAGGTTGAGGGAGTGGAGATGGAGGGGGTGGAGCATAGAACAGGACTTGGAGGAGAGATGGGAGGAACAAGGAGTTGGGGGAGAGGAGGGAAGGACAGTGAAGATGTGTGAAGGTATGGAATGTCTTATGACGTGTGCGTCATTGTTCCGTAGGGGAGGGTGAAAACCGTGCGGGTGATTGCAATGAAGTGTTTCCACATGGAGTGCTACAGATGTGAGGTATGTGCAGGGGAGACACCACCAGTGTGATAGGGAGCTGTCATGGCTGATTGTGTTCTTGCAATGAATGACCTGCTCATCCGTACTGTCCATGCACAAACCCACACCTTCAGGACTGTGGCAAGCAGCTTGCCAGTAGGCCGCAGGGAGGAGAGAAATGCTATCCGCTTGACGACCACCTGCTCTGCAAGAGCTGTAACACTGCCAGAGCACAGGGTCTCCCCACGAGGACCACTGTACTATGAACTATGCAGTAGCTCTGTAACCCCGCCAAACATGGACAATTATACATCCAGCACTCAACTATACGTACATTTTATATCATCAACGACCTATTTACTCAGTAAGAATATTTTTACTTAGTTGGTAGTCGTGTACTCACGTCTTCTCACGTGCATGGTAATGTTTCCAATTTGTATGATTTTAACTCTGCCAGTGTGATTTTCACTTCACTGTGTTGCACTATTATAATTATTGGCTGTACTTAGTTGGTAAAAATCGTTGATTATAGGTATGCAGTAGGCCTTGGCGAATTATTCTCAAAAATTGTCCCATTATGGTATGCTTCAAGCATAATTCATAATTATGCTTTTATGCTTATGCTTGTAATAATGTCATTATGCTTGTAATAATGTCATTCATGAGCACACGTGGCCTATTATTAGGCAAACTCCGAACTATACAGTATAAGTTTCCAGGTGTCAAAGCCTGTAGCTACCTGAAGTAGACATTAATTGTCAAGCTAGTTCTGGCTGTTCTATCATAGATAAACGAAAAGCGCCAACTAAGTCAGACCTTATAATTAGCAAGGTTACAATAATTATTATGCTCCAACAGCTCTTTATTATGCCAGCATATGCTCCTTCCACCGTACTATTATGCTAGAGCATAATTCGCCAAGGCCTAGTATGCAGGACTGAGCATATCCGGGAGTGGAAACTGACTCGGGCCTCACCCTCCTTCCAAAGCTCATGTCTATCCCACAGAATTCATGGAAAGCCCACTGTCTCTTCCAACTAACGTCGAAATGTCCTTGCCTCTTCACTGAGCGGCAGAGAGCTAATTAGTATCCGCACTGCCCGTGGCTAGTTTAAAATATTTTTGGCGGGAAGTCTAGGTCAGGTGGTACGCGCATGCGCAACAGGATACATCCGGTTTGGGCTTAAATACTGCTTTTGTAGCAAGTTTTGGCGGGAAGTCGGGATGGCGTGTTCGCTTGCAGACTGGGGTCTGAACATTTCCTCCCCAATAACCGAGTACGAGGTCGGGCCCCTCTGTACATACCGGTTCTCGACTTCCCCGCCTAGCAGCCGTAGTACGCCGGTTCCCATCTGACCACCGAAGCTAAAGGTGTCTGGTAGAAAGCAGGTCGCCCTCCTGTGATTCCAGGCACGCCTATCCAGCGCTTCTGAGGCTTACACTTCGGTGTCTGACCTGTCACGGAGGGATGGGTGTGTTGCTAGGTTGTATTTTTTTCTTCTTTTTTTTTTCTTTCTTTTTTCTCTCCATAGTCTGTTTTCTCTTTTCTTTTTAGTTCATGCTAGACTCATGTTTATTTTTCCTTTTAATGAGGCCAGGCTTTTTTTCCAAGTTGTTTCTCCTTAGAAATGCCATAAGTAATTATTGGTTGCTCGCCCCACTCACCCTAGCTGGAATTGAAACACAGCAGGTTCTGGGAACCAAACTAGGCCCTATATAAGAATCCTTAATTCCTGCTAGACTTCTTTCTTTTTTTTTTTGGTTAATAACGTTCTCTTTTTTCATTCGTCTTTTTTTGTCCAGCTTTGGTTCTTATTTCTCTTTATTCTTCCTTTCCTTTTCACTCTGCAATGTTTGCATGGTTGTTTTCTTTAATTCTTCAGCTTTGGTTCATTTTTCCCCACTTCAAGTCTGATTATATCGGCTATTGGTAGATATGTCAGTTATCAGACTATCGGCTAAATTCAATACCGGTGCATCATGAAATTTGTCATTGAAACTCAGCAGCACTGACTATCGACCACATGGCCCTATGCATGAAACCATACAATCATGAAGCTACAATACTTCATGCAGAATTTCATAAACTGGACAATGGACATTAGACACTTCAGTGGGTGGCAATGGTACTCTGAAATCCTCCACGACACCTCGGACAGCCTCCATCACAGCCTTGTACTCCTTTAGCTTGTTGGGCTCCTCCATGGCAAGAAGTGTGCCTGAGTGTGTGTGTGTGGTGTGTGTGTGTGTGTGTGGGGGGGGGGGGGGGGGGGGGGGGGGGGGGGGGGTTAGGTGGCACAAACAACAACAGCTCCTTAATTTATTGGTGGAGTTGGTGACTTTCCTCTGCTTTTGGAGTTCCTTACAATTGTAGTCATGTATACCAGTATGGTTCCCTACAGACTAAGGTGTCCTCACATACATGGTACTTCCAAGGTTCCCTACGGACCAAGGTGTACCCACATACTTCTGAGGTGCCCACATACCTCTGAGGTTCCCCGCACACTAAGGTGCTCCCACCTTCCCTTATGGACCAAGGTGTACCTCTGGGGCTCCCTAAGGACCAAGTTGCCCCCATGTAGTAGATATAGTTGAAGGTGACCACATCCTCATTCTTGGCACACATAGGGAACTTGCTTAGATCACCAACAACAGGGATGTTTTGTTCTTCATGGCAAGCTGTGGGTGTGGTCACAGAGGGGAAGTGGGTGTGATCAGAGAGGCCAGAGAGGAGGAGGACAGGGTCAGAGAGGCCAGAGTGAGGGAGGAGAGGCCAGAGAGGAGGAGGATGCAGTCAGAGGCCGAGAGGGAGGAGAGGCCAGAGAGGAGGAGGATGCGGTCAGAGAGGCCAGAGTGAGGGAGGAGAGGCCAGAGAGGAGGAGGATGCAGTCAGAGAGGCCGAGAGGGAGGAGAGGCCAGAGAGGAGGAGGATGCGGTCAGAGAGGCCAGAGTGAGGGAGGAGAGGCCAGAGAGGAGGAGGATGCGGTCAGAGAGGTCGAGAGGAGGAGAGGCCAGAGAGGAGGGGATGCGGTCAGAGAGGTCGAGAGGGAGGAGAGGTCGAGAGGGAGGAGAGGCCAGAGAGGAGGAGGACGGGGTCAGAGAGGGAGGAGGAGAGGAGGTGGAGGGAGGCCAGAGTGATCGTTAGGAAGGAAGGGAGGTGGCTCCCATTCGCAAACCAAGTGCTGACTACCATGGAATTAGTTTTAATGAATGCAGATCTGGTATGTGCCGGCATGCATTCACAGAACATTACAACTGGTGAGTAGTTAACAGTGGACAAGTATGGCCAATCAAGGAGTGCCGACCAACTCAGGGGGTCTGGCACTGACATTCTGCTATGCCAAACTGTTCACACACAGTGAAAGGGATGGAGGACGAGTAACATTGGCGTGATCGACGTGACAGCCCTAGCTTGTCGTACCTGACAGAACAGCATGTCACAGCTGCTCTCATGACCCTTAACACCTTGAATACCTGGCTCAAAGTCATCCTTTGTAATGGGACCTACAGGGAGAAAGGGAGGGAGGGAGGGAGGGAGGGAGGGAGGGAGGGAGGGAGGGAGGGAGGGAGGGAGGGAGGGAGGGAGGGAGGGAGGGAGGGAGGGAGGGAGGGAGGGAGAGAGGGAGGAGGGAGGGAGGGAGGGAGGGAGAGAGGGAGGGAGGAGGGGAAGAGGGAGAAGGAACATTAGAAGAGTTGGTTGCTGATAATTAAAATCTTGTGCCATCATGTGATTTTCAGCAATTGACAACAACCCTGTCACTACCAAGAACAAGCATCCTCCCACCTGTGGCCCGGATGACTGTCAGGTTCAATGGGTCTCTCTGAAGTCCCCCCTAACTTAGCGTCCAAAGCATTGACCTCTTTCTACCATTTCTCCTGGAGCTCTTCGGGAATCAGCTGCGCAGGATGTGGTGGGGAAGGGAGAATGAATGTCATGCACACAATATAATCCACATGGCCAACAAGTATGATTTGCACCAATGTGATCAGCATGAAAAGAACCTTCAACTGATGTCTTAAACACGACTTTTAATATTGGTCACATTTTTGACAAAAATCGCACTCGACCAAAGGCTATAATCCATGGTTGTTCATGATTTTGGGTTAAAATTCAACCTACAGCAAAATGGACATCATTTGAAAGCTCCATTCATGCTGATCACAATGGTACAAACCCCAGCTTCGTATCTCATTCCTAACCCAAGATACCTAGCAGTACTTAGCTCAAACATTTGCACCATTGTGGTCAGCATATGAATGGAACATGCCAATTGATGTCCAATTAGCTGTAGGTTGGATTTTGATGAAAAAGCATGTGACCAATCCATTTTAAGGACATCATTTGAAAGTTGTTTTTTCTGACCACAATAACACAATCCCTAGCCTCGTACCCAGGCCTTCAATCGCGGGGGGAAGGCCTGGTATACACTGTTTGCGCATGCGTTTAATTTAAATGTGAATATTACGTCAATTTTAATTGTGACGTTTGCAAATGGGTTGGGCTTAACTGATGACGTTTGCGTAACACACCCGCGTACGCGTGCATGAGAGCGATCAAAGGGCTCACAACAAGCACACCACAGCTCTTTCCACTGTCTACAAGTCCCTTCTTGTGGCTAGTCCATGAGGAAAGGGAGCGCTTGGTAGCACAGGCTCTTCTGCCATAGCCAGTAGGTAGCTAGCCCGCTGCCTTCGTACACAGCTCTCATGGAGGAGCGCTGCTCTTCTTTCACAGTCATCCGTGTCATTTTCAGCCTTCGCAAAGCATAGGAAAGAGCCTCAGAGAAACTACTACCACCAGAACTTTTGCACGCCGTGATTGCTACTCGTCGTTCGTTGCGGTTCTTCTAGGAATGTAAACATAGACGTCATTCGACATCATCGTTTCACGGAAGAATACCGAGATATCCTATTTTCCAAGATTTTGGGGGAAATTAAGCGCATGCGCAAACAGTGTATACCAGGCCTTCCCCCCGCGATTGAAGGCCTGGGTACGAGGCTACACAATCCCCAGCTTCATATCTCATCCACATACCTACGTAGCTAGTGCAACGTTCCCTTTCGAGTCAATTCCCAATACCAATTATTAGGAGGGCAGCTTCTGCAATTTTGGTTTAATTCCAAAACTGACATGTCAAAATGTGCCATAATTGGTAGTGAATGGTTTTCAATTGTGCCAATTTTGGCACAAAATATACCTCTCTCTCTCTGCTACACCTTATGCTTTGGCTAAATCAAACAGAATATACACATACGTATACATTAGCATCCAGTATACTCGACAGAGGATGCCAGTCTCATGTGGAGGGAGAACTTGATCAGATACGTATACATGTACTTAGTGCATGGTCACAACATGCAGTTGAAGTTTGCTGGCTGGCAGCCGTTGGTTGCCAATTGCAATGCTGATTTACAATATGTCCAGTCTACCTATAGCCACTCGGGCCTTTACACAAAGTTTATGTAGCCTGTAGTCATGCGCTAGAGGCTATGTGCTGTGGTGTGGTGTTCCCATTTACTGCCACCCTAGTGCATTTGTGGAGCTGCTCCACCTCGGGACAGATCTGCAGGTGGCTGACCTTTGTCGACCTCTAGCAGTGCTGTGTTGGCCTCCCGGCGGGTGTCATTCGTCAGGGCCTCCGTCGCCAGCTGTACGTGCAAGAGTCGACCACTGCATATCAGCTGCAGACTGCTGCAACCCAGATTTTCCAAAAGATGCCCACCATTGTGACCCAGGTATGTATATGTTCCACAAGATGAAAAGGGTGTTACCTACCTTGACATGTGGCAGATTACATAATATTCTATGTTCAGTGAAATAATGGCAACAGAGATTCAGGATTTGTTTGCCACGTGTGCTACAGGAGATGAAATAATTTTATGTACTTGAGTCAGTACTGATGTCCTAAGTGAGGGCAATGAAGTATATAGCCAGAATAGGAGGGTAGGCCCTATAGGGAAGTACAGAGAGGCGCGTATCACAGCTTTGTGTTGCCTGCTTTACGGACTTTAAGTGCTGAAGCTGAAGCTGGGGGGGGGGGGGGGGGGGGGGGGGGGGGGTGTTGCCGATGATGAGATGGTTTATGACCACAATTATTACCACCATTCCACCATAGCAGCTGGGTACTGTGCGTGTGTGTGTGTGTGTACATATTATATACAAGTGCTTCTGAAATGCTTGCTTTGCAGATTGAAAAGCTGGAAATTGACTTGAAGGAATGTCGGAGGAGAATGGATGAGATAGACAGGCACCTCAGGTTGAAGGAGAGCTCAGCAGAGGAAGGGTAAGTTAATACGTTAGTAACGTATAAGCCTAGTAGGCTGGGAATGTTGCAGACATGTGAGCTACATGCAGTGTAGATAGTAACTCCAGCATCTCCATTAAATGTTGTTCTCATGATCACTTTCCAGGACAAGGCTAAGAGAGGAATCCACACAATTGGGAACAGACGCAGAGACCTATGGTAGGACACTTATTGTGATTGGCATACCATGCTCTATTATCCATGGTTAAACCACACATCGATCACCTTTGTGGGTTTTACTTAATGTAATAATGACCAGTTCCCTGTGGTCTGAATGACTCGTTCCACTCCTCCTGCCTGCAGAGAGAGAGCTGAAACAACTGAGGAAGGAGAACAGGAAGACGATGTTTGTCTCTTTTGCAGTACTCTTCCTTGCATTTGTTGTGTATTCAATCTTCATGTCTTAACATTTCTTGCAGTGTTTTGGGCATGGAACCGTTCCCAGGCCTTCTACACCTCCAGTTTTTGATCACTTGCAGTATGCATACTGCAAGCGATGCATACTACAAGCTGAAAAACTGGAGATGTAGGGGGAACGAGGCTATGGAACTGAACTACCTATTGACTATAGCCTCGTTCCCAGGTGCTCGGTACTTGAGGAGAAGAGCTCTTCTCCCCAATTACCATAACTAAATAGCCTAAAGTATTAATTCCTACATGCACAACCTTAACACACTAACTGTATGTAGGTGATTACCCCTAAACTACACCATAATCATATTGCTATGTATACTACCGCTAGTGTAGGTAGGGTTTAGGGATAATTATAGTTCGGTTTGTGTTGACGGATGTGGAACAGCAGCGCGGGCTTATGGGAGCTCATGACAGCATTTACTGCCATTGGTTGGTTAAGTGTTTACTAGTCATGCACAAGATTGGGTACATCAGTAAAAATTATTGCGCTATCAAGCCACGATGGTATGCCACCAACCAGGGTAGGAAGAATTTAGTATTCTGGTTATACATTACGTTGCTGTGCGGAAATCACTCAGTACTGGTCACAACGCAGCACTGATGTTTCCAGATCAAATGGATTCATCCTACAACTTAACTAATAGTGAACATGAAACAATCATATTATGTACTCAAACATTGTACAATCTCCATAGTATGAACACACTACAACCTAATATAGTTACGCTAGACAATATCATAGCAGGAGAATGTGAACTTGCCACCAGTCTCCTGGCTAATAGACAAGAGGGTGCTAGGGGAGCAGGTCCTATTACAAGTCCATAAGCAGGACTCGTGGGTCCTCAACTGCCGATTTGACTTTCCTTAGGAAGAGCACAGCCTCTCGGCCATCTATGAGACGGTGGTCGTAGGTCAGGGCAAGGTACATCATTGGACGGATCTCAACCTAGCGGGCGACAAGGGAAGAGGCCAGTTGAATCAGTTCTCTGCCATTGATCAATTGCCATCAAAATGAATTGTACCAAAACGGCGGCTGCCAGGCATCACGTCCGTAGACCTGAAACAAACTGCTCTACTGCGGCATACTAGCCTCATCCCCCCTGGCCTCATCCCCCCTGGCCTCATCCCCCCAGGCCCCCAGGCCTCATCCCCCCTCGACTCATCCCCCCTAGCCTGTACATGGGAACCACATGGACCTTCAGTCACATAATTGCTTACCATGTTATGCAACTTTCAATTTGCAAAACAGGTGAAAATCAGGGATTGTCACTATTTCAATGACAGGCAGAATACTGATAGGTGATAAAAAGCTAAAGCCACAGATTAGGAAGAAATAGGAAAATTTATGGACTTCACTTCCAATCTACATACCGAATGTATGGCTGTCTACTTGACAGCTGGCAGTAGACGACCAATGACAGCTCACTGGCTGGGTGGTTGTCAACCAATAAGCCCATAAGAGAAGCCAAATACTAGCAATTGGCACTTCCATGTACAATGAGGAAAAAATGAGAAGGGTGATGATTTACCTTTCCATCTATAGCCACAGGTCTGTCAACTATAGCATGCATGCCCAGGATGGCAGACTGGGGAGGGTTGATGATGGGGGTGCCCATCATGGACCCAAACACACCCCCATTGGAAATGGTAAACGTCCCACCATCCATGTCCTCTATGGCAAGGGTGCCGTCACGGGCCTGTGTGTGTGTGTGTGTGTGTGTGGGCGTGTGTGTGGGCGTGTGTGTGTGTGTGTGTGTGTGTGTGTGTGTGTGTGTGTGTGTGTGTGTGTGTGTGTGTGTGTGTGTGTGTGTGTGTGTGTGTGTGTGTGAATGTGAGTATAGAGTGAATGAGGGAGAGCAACTACAATACAAGCTACATGCAGTGCTTGTAGTTGCTTACGTATCTTTCTTCCTATTCCGCACCTTTGTTCCTAATTCCGTAATTCCCTGTTCAATGCCAGCATAGCTCATAGTCTCCACATTTCTCAGGACTGGGACCACAAGACCCTACATAGCACATGGAATTTCAACTGTAATGGCATACCATCCCTAGTAGATTCCCCCTTCTCCCTCCCGTAAACACACAGGCAAACCCACACACACACAAACCCACACACACACACAATCGTATCTACAGAATGTAAGAGTTGCACACACACCTTTGGAGTAGCCACTGCCAAGCTGATGTCAATGTAGTCTCTGTACACGATCTCTTTGTCCTCAATCACTGCAGAATGAGTAAGCTGTCATACCTATACCCTCCAATGAAGCACAACTGCTGGTCTGAGGGATGCAGAACAATTTGCAATGGGTCGAATAATGCACTTGTCAGATGGAGATGTCAATTGGTCAGAGAACATAATGACTCATCCCTATCTATTCAACTTCCTCAGTATCATCTGGACATAAAGGTACATTCTCTGTTGCCACCACTCATCACCCACCTGCATTAACCACAGGCTGGTCCTGCAGAGCATGGCAAGCTGCCTTCACAAAGGGGGACATGAAGCCCAGCTTGACCCCATGCTTCTTGAGGAAGGCCTCCTTGAACTGGTTGCGCATGCCAATGACATTGCTGCGTGCATGCACAAGAGGGCAGGGCAGTCAGAAGGTAAACGTGAACTCAAGTATGGACATGACAAATGACATCCTCGTCCCATCCCACCCCGAGGACTGATGACCACTTGTCTCTTTGCTTTTTTGAGAGGTGGGATTATTCAGAGAAAACACTGCATTCTTGTCTCACGAGACTGTGGGTATCACTGGGTATGCATGGTAGGCACAATAACACCCACAGGGATTAGGGACCACTCACCTCATGTCCACTTCGTTGAAGGTTGTGAGCATGGCATTCACATTCTGTGCTTCCTTTAGTCGCTGGGCAATCCGCTGGCGCATGCGAGACATCTTCACCTATGAACAGACATCCAAAAAACCGGGCAGCACACATTATGGGTGAGTCATGAAGTGTGTTCTCATTAAACTCACTCTTCTTTCGTCTCTTGTTCCCATAGGTTTAGTGTGGGTGGGAGATGGAGAGGAGGTGGGGGGAGGGGGTGGAGGAGGGGGAGGCTGGGCAAATGGCTGACCTGCAGTTACAGAGTGAGGTACACAAAGTTGTTTCAGTCACTTCAGCTATTGCTCCCCTATTGCGCCCGCTTAAGTCCGTTGCTGGGCAGCTCCCTGCGCAGAAATCTAACAAGGTCTTGCCCCCCTCATGGCTTTCATGTTAGCTTGTCACACAACAGTTTTCCCTTTAGTGCATTAAGTCTCATGAGCTGTCGTAACCAAATTGAAGACCCTTCAATTTGGTTGTTAATGAGCTTCAGCTACCTGGTAGTGGTGGAGGAGGAGGAGGTGTGGTGGGAACGGGTGAGATGGCGGGTGGGGCTTCTGGTTGTGTGGGGGTGGGAGCAGGTGCTTTTGGAGGAGGAGATTCCGCCTGGGAAGCGGCAGCATCTGCAAGAGAAGGGGGATTACTACACTGGTGCATCAAAACATCCAGTACGGAGACTCGGTTATGCGTGAAATATATCTAATAACACTCGATACTGATTGTTAACAAAATCAGGTTTCATTCGATTAACAGTCACGAGTAAAGCATTTCATTACATTATACGTTGGTGTGGCTTTCAATTAGAATACAGAGCTTTAGGAAGACACAAATATTCCCACGGCCCTGACTCAGCTACAATTGGTTGGTTTACCAAAACCCTTTACCCGTCTGCATACACAGAGGCAAAGTTCCAATCAAAGCCTACCATGACAGAATGACATGAGATGTATCACAGAATTGAAGTGAATGCGCAAAGATACACAGTTAAGACAAAACTGACAGATGGCCCGTGTCTACACATGCGTTTGAATTCTACAACAACCCCTCAATAAACATTTTCTTCAATGTTGTATAATTAGAAGACTACTTTTGCAAGTGTGAGCATGCATACACACACCTGTGATCCTAATCTTGCAGAGTTGGTCTCCTGCGTTCACCTTCTCCCCATCTGGCACAAACAACTCCTCAATCACCCCAGACACGGGGGACGGAACAGGAAGCGCAGTCTGGGAATGAGACAAAGATAGGGGAAAAGAAAGCTCACACAGGTCATGGACATGGGAGGGGAGCAGTAAACAAATTGCTGGGGACGTTTTCTAGAAGTGAACTTGTGCAATCCCTTAAACGAGTGCCCACCCCCCTCTTAGGCAAACATGCAAGGTACACCACCCATGGGCACTCTTCACTAAAGTACAAACAGGTACTTGGAAGCAGAACGGACTATACCTCATTCCCAGGTCAGATGGGAGTGGTCTGGGAATGAGGCTATGCCCAACTCCTAACTAGATGGTCAGCTGTGCCAACACCTGATATTCTTATGGCAAGGTGGGTCATATTGCTAATGGGTATAATAGACTGCAAGGAACCAAACACATTACGCTAACAACAATATGTGATCATAGGGTCAATAGGAGGGCATTGAATTAACTGCCCATCTGGCAGGTGGCCAGCCGTACAGCTACCAACAGAATACCATACCAAACCTAACGCTTGCGTCACAATAGTGAACACCAGAGACCACACCCACCACTTGAGGGAGAGAACCAGTGCCAAACACGACATAGCAACAATCAGTTTGCAGGATCATGTGAATGCATCTTGACTTCCATCCAATATACACACGGGTCTCAACATGGCTGGTTGCTAAACAGCATACCTCCAGCATGTTTTGAGCACACAAACAACAGAGCAGTGGTTCAGTGCGCTCCTTCTACGTACTCGTCATGACAGTGGCTATTACAGAGATGAACTGGAAACCACTTGTGGCAGAGTGGTTAACTTAAAGCGGACCGAAAGTCCTAGGTTTGAATCACACCAGTTGCTCCACAGGTGAAGGGCTTTCTTCATCCTACTCCTCTTGGGAGACCAGCCTTTGGCGGACTTGGAGGTAAAATCAAACACCTCTACTGAGACAACTGAGACACAACCAGCACTTCATCTACTAGTCAAAATGAGCTCTGCATTTTTCAGCTGATAACAATGTCCCCTCCCCCCACACCCACCCCCAAACCCGACACACAGACTGGGTCCGCTAACAATTGAGACAGAGTAGACACAACCAGCACTCCATCTGCTCCTACCTTCTCACAGCACACTCACTCACTCTGATCAAAGTTGAAAGCATCCGTAAACCTAACAGCCGGCAGGAAACAGTGACCAAATACACTGAGTGACTTTATGGCCGACTTGCACGATGGAATCACAGGGATTATATGCCAGCTCCATGGACTATGTATTCAGGCATACAGTGCCATGTGCAGTCAAGCATAGGTAACATATCTCATGGTAGCAGACCATCCAGTGGCAGCCTAGCCTTGTTCATCCAGTGGCAGCCTAGCCTTGTTCCCAGGCCTTCTCACCCCAGCGTTTGTCACTTGCAGTACTAGTGCAAACGACAAACGCTGGGGTGAGATAGCCTCGGTCCCAGAAGGCCTGGGAACGAGGCTAGTGGCAGTCATGGTTCTGCACTAGCATGCTGTGTATAGGCTGGCCATACCTATGGATGTGGTGTAGGTAAAGTTTCATTGTACGATCATCCACTTACCACTTGTATTTGTTCGAACCAGAGATATCCCCACCCCTATAATAGTAGTGCTACCACAGCCGTACATATGGGCTATGCCTAGCAAGAACTGGACCCTGCGGCAGTACCATGTTACCATAGTTACCAAAAACAACATCACATGTTGTGATCTAACTGCCCCTGGTAAGGTCTCTGTATCATTTGAAGCAGGTTTCCATACAAGTAGCCCGAAAGATCCATATATAGAAGCACCTCAACAGCTACCTCCAGTAACTAACCCAATCAACATGACAATGGAGCGGAAGTACACGTCTTTCCTGGCATGAGAGTAAGGAGGATTCCTCTAGGACAGTCTCATCGGGTGGTTGCGGGTGTTCGGACACTGACCTTCCGGCATCACTACAGAGGGTACCAATCGGGTTTAGCAAAGTGGAACCTCCATGGCTTTTGAATCCACAAAAATCAAATAGCAACAGCACTAAGATGAGAGATTTTTGCACATTTTAGACACTGTAAGGTATTACAATTGTTTGGTGAAACCTCAGAACATGTAGCCAGAAGTTAGACTACACGGTAATCTGGTTGTTTCATGAAGACTTTTCGGAACTAAACCGTCAACGCCAGACGTATAGCTAAATTTGCATTTTGTATTTGGACAGGTTACAATTTAACAAACCGCCGATTGCCTCCCAAGTTAGTCTATCGAGTTAGGTCATTCTCGCGAAGGAAGATCGGGGTGGTGCCACACTCCGAACTGCCGCAGCAACAGAATCGCCTTGAGCTTCCTGTGCAGCACGAGAATGGTCTAGCTCAATAGACTACTCACAAATACACCTGAACCCACACATCCACACACATGTAATAAAACTATAACAGCTCAATGACTGCCTCATTAATACAAGCAAAAGGATTAGACTGACAGCTACTCATTGTACCTCCACATGAGCACACACATCTGCATGACACATACAAACAGTGTATGCACACACACACATACACACACACACAGAGATTGGGACAGAAATAGATTTGTCTTACTCATTATCATTTTGAGTACCATCTGAAGCACTGCAATGCCTCGGAAACTTTGCGGCATTCTTCCAACAGAAGACAGCTGTGAGCACACACAATGAGAACTAATTGTTGCACTGTTTGTGGACAAAATGAAAATAACTGCAAGATTAGTTGTTTTTTTCTGGAAGACAGAGAAATGAATTTTCACTCGTGCAATCATTGTGAAAACAGGATGCTTGCTGTTTGTTTATCCGGAGTCATGATCAGGGTCTAAACCCAATCCACTGGTGTGTATGTGCCAACAATCTCCAGGGATCATGCTCACTAATGCCTTTACACCAGACTGAGTGTTGGGTGAAGTCCAAATTAGGGGAGATAAAATTGACCAGTGAGTCACAAGGACTCAGACGTGTGTGTCTGTGTACGTGTGTGCGTGCGTGTGGAGAGAGCCTCATCAGGCCAATAGGTGGGTGCACGCCTAGGGAATACCAGTGCAATGGAGGGAGAGAGGGAGGGAGCTGTAGAGAAATTCACAAGAGGTAAATATACACAATACCACTCAAATGGTCCAGTTGAGTGCTATGCTACTATCCAGTGAGAGCACGAGGTGAATCATGTTCCTCCAACCTGCTGCAACATCCTTCAACTCAGCAAACATGGAGCTAAGACCGCCCACCATAAACAGCACATCAGCTGTATAAGCCCTCATTTGGAAAGGTCAGCAGCCACAGGGGATGTGGGTGGCACAGGGGAGAGGATGGATGGAGTCATGGGATGATCCTGGTAAGTCAAAATGGTGAGAACTGGCTGAAATTGGCTATGTAAATGGGATGCAGTCATGGCATGATTTCATCTCACACGCTGGCATGGCATGATTTAATCTCACATGGTGGTCATCTGTTGGTGTACATGGTGCAGAGTGCAAAGCAAGTTCCCAAAGAAACACAAGACCATCAAAACGGATCTTAACCTTCTGAAGTCACGAAAAACACTATCCCACTGTCTCTCCTCCTGCAGTTATTGATCGCCTGATCAACCAACGGTCTACCTCTCTCCCTCCCTCTATCTGTTGGTCCGTCTCCTGCCAACTTTTCCTTCTAGCATCTGACATCTCTGGGAATAATTATTATGCGTCTAAAGTTGGCATGTGTGTACAGGGCATGAGCCACACCCACCAATAAGCATGTGCTGAGTGGTGATGTTCAAGACTGAAACTGGACAAAGTTTTCAGTTTCTATTTCCATATAAATGTCTCTCTTCACTTACATAAACAGGAAAGACTAGCATGCAGGGAAACTACATATAAGGGGAAAAAAACCCTTCAACTATCCTGGTTGGAGATTTTGAAATTCAAAATTTCAAAATTCAAATTCAAATTTTTGAGCAATGAGATGTTTGGTTGCCATGCATTAAGCTACAATGGACACAGAAACCAATGCAACCCAGGTAACTTGAAGGGTGTCTTGAATAGCACGAGTTTGGCATGCAGCCACAACAGCGGCTCATGTGAATGGGACAACACAAAAATAGTCTCCAAACACACAGTTCCTTGAGTTCTGCTGTATACATGTTGGCCATAGTCACCACAGATCTAGAGCTTCAACAATAATAATGATGCAGAGGTTTGTTGCTAGGTGACGATGGAAATTTGAGCAAAAGCTGGGTACAGACAGTACTACAAACCACACAGGACGATCTTACATCTCCCCTCCCCCCACCACCTCTCCCCTCACTCCCCCACCACCTCTCCACCCACTCCCCCGCCCCACCTCTCCCCTCACTCCCCCACACCACCTCTCCCCTCAGCCCCACACCACCTCTCCCCTCACCCCCCACCCCACCCCCTTCCCCAGTTTGCCATTCACAAGTGATCAGAGCTAGGGCAGTGAATGGTCTGATTCTTGTGGTGGAGACATGATGTCTTGGCCTGTACTGGTGGGTGTAGTTTACAAATACCTTGGCTTCACCTCAATCTGCTACACCTTACCTTATCCGTTTCAATTTCTGCAATGACTTCATCTTCACTCACAAAGTCACCCACGGCTGCAGTTTACATGTTTGTCAATGCATACGTGGTGTGTGTGTGTGTGTGTGTGTGTGTGTGTGTGTGTATGTGTGTGTGTGTGTGTGTGTGTGTGTGTGTGTATGTGTGTGTATGTGTGTGTGTGTGTGTGTGTGTGTGTATGTGTGTGTATGTGTGTGTGTGTGTGTGTGTGTGAGTGCAGGGAGGATGTTGTGAATGCATATGTTCGGGTGTGAGTAGGTGTGTATGTACGCATGTGTGCGTGGAGGGAGGATGTTATGGGTTCACAGACGTGAAAGATTACAAAGGTTGGACTGTGCAGGATGTGAGGGTTCACACATACAGTGGAGATGTAGGTTAGAGGACGAGGGAGGAAGCACTTGTAACAGACGCGAACCATACACAAGGAGGGGGCACACTAAACATATGTATGCACATCAAAGCAAAATAGTTGCGAACTCGTTTCAGTAACATATGACAACAGTGGAATTTCACACAGAGCCAAAATATACCAAATTACCCAAAACAATAAATCGAATCAGGCAACTGAATTATGTCAATGGATATGGATGGGTTGTGTGTTCACCATGATTGCTGTGTTTTGTGAGCCTAAGAAGTTACAGGATACAATGAAGACATGTGGACAAAAGGTTCCTGAAAGCAATCAAACATTGGTGGCAGGGCTGCCTAGACGTTTTCACATAAGCTAATTGTGTGCTTGCAAATGATTGCATATGTCTTGCTTAGCTTGCCCCACAATGCAGTGCATATATTTCACTAGTCACAGCAATAAACTCTTGCTAGAAGTCATTTGGGATTAAGATGGACACATCACTTCATAAGGCAACCCTCAAGCGGATCTCAAGAGGGTGACACCATATAGGTGTAAGTGTTAAAGTGTCCCCCAAGGCTTCCTGCTAGGGTGCTGCTGCTCAAGGCAGGGCTTTCAAGAGCCTTTACAGGTAATCTGATTATGCAAGCTGGCTTCTTCAAGTAGATGCATAGTTGTGGTGACAACAACACTTCCAGGGTCACAGAGGGTGGGTACACATTGGCCCAAGGGTGTTGCTATGGGGATAGGGATTCAGAGAAAACATGCCACACCAACTCTGCATTACAGCAACACATACCATGATCAAGTTAGTCCTCCCAGGCCTTCCAAATCTCCAGTTTTTGACAACTTACAGCACCACAAATTATACGCTGGTTGTCCAAAAATGCAATATAGAAACAGGATTTGACCAATCACATTCTAAAAAAACAGGCCGTGTTGCCGAATACAATCGGTCAATTTTAGATTCACTATAATGTTTTGGACAACCAACTATTTACGATATGAGGAGAAGGCCTACCATGTGATCTGCGGCACAGACGGCATACACTGCACTGCTTGTATCTCTTAGCATTAATTTTATGCTTCGAACCTGGATATGTTTTAGAGCTAGGAACTACCTCTTCTCTCCAGTTTTCTAGATCTGCTAAGAATGTGAATAAACCGTTGCATTTATATATGATGCCATCTGTGCTATGGATCACATGGTAGGCCTTCTCACTCCATTTTCGAATACAGTAAGGAGGTATAGAAGGCCTGGGAATGATGCTAGATTAAGTTCCATGGCTGAACATGGTGTCCACTAAATTATAGCTCCCTCCTCCCACAGGTCCTTCCTCGTGTCCTTTGGGTGAATACAAACATCACCTCCATGCACCTGCGACAATGACAAAGGCCCACACAACCACTGCACTTTCCCAGAGGAGTGTCTTTCAACTAACCCATTCACACTATAACACTAGAGCACCCGGAGGTACCAAGGTCTAGACAAGTGGGCTACCTGCACTGATAGTATCACACGTGCTTTGATACTGGGAAACTGATACATCAGTGACACTCTGGCATGCATAGATGAATGATTAGTGAGTACTCGTAATCCAAAACTCGCTCCCTAATCATGATCTCAGTGGTTGACATGGTCACCACATGCTAATAGCTCCACTGTATGCAACCACACTTTGAACAGCTCAATGACTGACTGTATGAGGCAAATCAATTAGTGACCTCCACAGGTAAAGTGCCCTCCTCCCCCTGACCAGCCTTTCTTGGAGGTAAAAATGAAACGCCTTCACCATTAATTTCTTAACCTTGTTTGTCATTTCAAGCGCGTCAGTTTGCCAACCTTCAATTCACTGGCATACCTTGTGGCTAGCCTCGTTCCCTGTCCTTCACCACATCCAGGCATTGAGTGCTTGCAGTATGCAATACAGAGCGGGAGGGCCTGGGAGATCTGATCAAATACAGAGGGGGAGGGCCTGGGAGATCTGACCAAATAAAGAGGGGGAAGGCCTGGGAGATCTGATCAAATACAGAGGGGGAGGGCCTGGGAGATCTGACCAAATAAAGAGGGGGAAGGCCTGGGAGATCTGATCAAATACAGAGGGGGAGGGCCTGGAAGATCTGATCAAATACAGAGGGGGGGGGGGGGGGGGGGGGGGGGGGGGGGGGGGGGGGGATCTGATCAAATACAGAGGGGGAGGGCCCGGGAGATCTGATCAAATACAGAGGGGGAGGGCCTGGGAGATCTGACCAAATAAAGAGGGGGAGGGCCTGGGAGATCTGATCGCATGTGGTAGGCAGACACATGGGAGGCAGTGCCCAGTGAATGCTCGTCCAAGCGCTGGAGGCCAGGGACCAGGAGTTCTCCTTCCGTATTTGTATACTGCAAGCAATCAAAGACTGGAGGTGGTGAAGGCCTGGGAACGAGGCTACCTTGTGGCCACCTATATATGAACACACACTAATGATTCAGTAGGACCCCAGTCCACGATGTGAACAGTATGGGTTTCAACACACAATGTAAACTGCAGGAGAAAGCAAGCCATTCTCAGTCTTGGCCCCTAACTACAGAGTGTGGAAGCAGTGCAACCATCATACCAAGGCTCAGTATACTCCCTCAATACAGTGTTCATGTTCTCTTCCGTATCTCACTCACCCTTCTCCCATTTGACGTCCCCCTCCGTCACCGACTCAGCAAAGGGCGGAGTGCTCACCACCCGGTACTCATCCCCTGGGAAAATGATTCATAGTAAAGAGGTTCCTCAAAAGATATTCTGTATCCCATCATCCCCATCCACATTAGCTGACTATGGAGATCCTATGCCCCAGACCAGCAAATGTCTTGGAATGAGGTGAGCGCTCATACAGCGTTCATGTCTAGGCTCTAATGTCCTCACATAACCCTACCTCCACCCAGCTTGTACAATGGCAATTACGTGTATAACCCCTGTTGTCTATGATCTGACCCAGTGGTTAAAAACACCTCAAAGCACCAATCACAGGAATAGGAGGCGGTAGAAATTAATAGTGCCATGATATGAGGGAAGAAGTATGAATGCAGGTTGTGCATGATGCATATACACACAATGCACACACACATACACGTCACACATACAAACACAAATATACACACACCACACACATACACATATAAACACATACACATGCACACGAACTCACTCAAAATTCTAGTTGTGCTAATAGCTCTCCAGTTGCCATGGAAACCAGACTGAGTTCTTGTCACAGAAGGTACCCTCAGTTGCGAAAACCTGCAAACAATTAATTTTAACCACATTTCCCCACACTGTACAATACGTAGCACACAACATCATGCAGTCACATGGGAATCAGGACTCAACCCAAATATGGGCAGTGCAGGTGGTAGCCAAGTCCAATTCCCAGGTCTATTTACAGAGTCTATTTATGTGCTCTTGGGGAATATATAATTGTGACTATAGTTTCGTGGTATTATGAGAGAGATTCCCCCTCTATTACCTATTGCTTTAGCATTTTGTCATCGACTGTATGTAGTGTATCGTCTCACAGGCCTATATAGTAATTGTCCTGCTACCAGTGTGGTGCAACAGTATTGATTGTTCCTTGATCACACCATTGCCAGTTATAAAACCATCCCAATGACAGTTTCTCTCCTGTTATCATCCGATCTACAAACAACAGCAGCTGGTGGGTAAGGCCTTCGGGGGAGATAGGCTGTCAAGAGATTTGGGGAGAAAGGCTGTCAGGAGAGCTGCTTGGAATTTTAGACCCCTACATGTTCATGTGCATTTAGGGTATTGGTGCTATGGCAACACAGGTGTATTGTGATCAGCTGGAAGATATCTTAAGTGGGAACAATGCGCCATATTAGCATCAAGTAGCTGTCCCAAAACGATACGTTAGATCACATTCACCCGACCATTACTCCACTATATACACATGACCTGCATTCCCAGTGAAAGACTAGCGTGATCATATCCCATCTGTGCCGAGTGCTGCAAGGCTTCCGTTGGGTTGGTGAACTACCTTCAGGGGGTTTTGGTGGCCATTGGCTGGCTAGAGCATTTGACTGTGGGCCATTCCAGCATTGGTCAACATTGCTTGCTTCGACTGTAGTTACCCCAGTAGTAGCTCATGTACATTAATTGAGATGAGCCGTAAGCTACCGGACTACGAGCAGCCCGGGAACAAAGCTGGCTGTACTACAAACAGGTGAGTGCTGCTGATCGAACTACCCACCTATGCATCACTCAGCACCACACGATTAGCTGAGAGAAGGGTAACCACTAGATGGCAGTCCCAGGAAATTTTAGCGGAGCTCCTCAGTAAATAAGTGACCCCAGCTAAACTAAGAACATAATAATAGCGGTACATCAATCTTCCATATTAGGATAAGGCTGTTGTAATATCCCAACGCAGGTCTTCAAACGTATACAGTCTTAGACTACACCTCAGCAAGTGTTTGCCAAAGGAAGAGATATTTGGCACTACTTCCAATTTTATAATTAGACACTGAATTTATAGTTTTGCCCATAATAGTCCACCCAGAACAGGAAGTGTGTTTGAAAGTATATTGGAGATAGACTGATTCTCACAGAACTACCTTCAAGCAGCAACCACACTCCTGGTAGGAGGGAAAGCACATGTTTCCAAATGATGCTTGCTCTCACGTCGTAGATACTTCAGCGACTGTGATTGCATCCATCAGCTTGAACTTACAGCACAGTCAGCAGGCTGTACACAGGTAGGGTAGCTTACGGATTGCCCCAACCAGGAGTGAAAATTCCCTGTTCCTGGAACATTTGTTAACTGCTAACAAGCCCACAGTTCTCCCACACATAAAATACTACATATGGTCAACCGTTGCTAGTTGGGCTCTGTAGCAAACACAAGTAGCTCTATTCCCAGGACATACGCAATCCCATGTTTCATACTGTTCACTAAAACAGGGCTGGGAATGCAGCTAGTCCTCTGCAGTGTGTTTCATTTAGAAAATTGTGAGAGGTAAATTCGTAGCGCGGTAAAGTAGAGGGGCATTTATGATAGCTGCTTTGCATACATAGTACTTCAGAGACACAGGAAAGAACTCAGGGAGGGCTTGCCTCATTCCCAGGCTGCCAAGGAGGAGGGGAAGCGCTTCCCTCCTCCTCCAGTCTGGAAAGGAGGCTGTATGGCCCCATGCAACTTCTTGCACACCCTCCTCCACTGCCTGGAAAGGCTATATGTATGGGACTTCTTGTGCAACCAAAAATTCCACACATTATTGTGGTCAGACACTATCCCGCCACAAAGATATGTGTGGGGAAAGGAATGGGGCGGATTAAAGGTACTGTTTGGAAGGGAGGGTGAGGAGAGACAGATTGAATAAGAGGTGGTTTGGGCAGACGCAGGGGACACTTCCTTGTAAACATAACACCCACCTCTTCTGCTATTAGGGCTACCTCTGGCATTGAAAGAAGCCCCTTTGACAAACCACAAGTCAAGTAGATTCGGTAACTGGCCAAGTTGAATTATGCCTGCTCCCTAGAGAAAGAGCCGAATCTGTCCTTACCAGCCCAAACAAGTGTCGCAGATATGAAATGATGTGCATTAATATTATGGGAGTGCATACGCTATTTAGTATCACTACTGAGTTTACACACAGTCCATGCATCTAGCTGGCATGTACCAGCAGTAAACTGGGTTAGCGACTTCCAGTGAAGTACGTAGAAGTGGAGACTCAATGGAGTGGAATATAAATAGACGAACGAGTTCAGCCAAAAGGATTGGACAATGAATCTCCATGCCAACACATACGCATCAAGCTGGCTACATTACGCGCTTCAGGACATTTCCAGTTGCCGTGATGTAACCATGCACAGATTCTAAAGGTCAGACTTTAGAGGAGTGGCTATATTATAGTCAATTGTATGTCCTACGTATGTACTTTCAGACCTGCAATAGACACAGCCTAGGGCAACTGATATGTCCTGTTCGAATTAGAACTGAAAACGGTTCAGTATGATGATGTCTGTGTAGGATTGAGGTTAGGATGTACGACCAGCCGTACAACTAATGGAAGACTGCGTGCATTGTCCCACTATCCACCAACAATGGCTCAGGTGTCACCACCAGGTGTTCCCCATTCCCAGCTGTGGAGCAGCTGCCGAAACAAAATCAGAAATAAAAGCACAATTGAGGCTCTATCAAATTCAGCCATGTGACCGTATCAAATGACACCTAACATAGCCCCTAGTGGTCATACAATACACAAACAGACAAGCACTGGCATGGCTTTCACTAATGAACAGAGCCGCTATTGAGGGTTTCACTCCATAGCTTCTGCCACTGATTTCAACCAGCTGGCTCCTTTAACGGAATGGTCTGGGCACACTGATAGATGATCTTTGGGTGACATTAGGCAGGGTTTCATCTACTGGGGGGGGGGGGGGGGGGGGGGGGGGGCAGGGGGGAAGCTTCCCCCCCAAACAGTCTAGCTTCCCCCCCAAAGAAGAGATTGACTATATCATTACATCATAGGTAATACCATATTAGGACTCAGATGCACGGCACTTGCCACTACTTCCCCCCCCCCAAACAATTTTTTCTAGATGAAACCCTGTTAGGCGATACTCATGGCAATGGCATGGTTGGTAAACATAAATTATAGAATGACTAACATGGAGTTGACTCAGTCTGACTGTGGCATTTGTTGCACAAGTTTAAAAAATAGAATGCAAGTGAGAAAACATGGGCAAAGGGCTGTGAGCAATGCTATCTCAATGCTATCCAATGTCAATTACCTCAGCTAAGCACCAGGAATATTTTCCATGGACATTGACTTGAGCTTGTGTGGGTAGGTTATTCACTGCACAGTGTTGGGATGAGGAACCAGATTGTCAATAGAATTAGCTGCTGATTGTTGTTGCTGCATTGTGTGATATTTTCTCCGCTTGCATAGTGTGCAGCAGTAGACATGTTCAAGCTCTACATTGTGCAATGCAGTGTGTATGCTCACTATGACGTACACTGCCCCTGCATACCTTGTAGCAGACTATCCAGAGCATGAAATACTCACTCTTTGAAGAGAATTCCACAAACACCTGCTCAAAAACTCATGGGATTATGGCTCTCCTAAATGTGGTGTGGTTTCCGCAATGCCTGAGGCTCCACTAAAACAATCCAGGCTATCCTATTACACAGTACAATGCACTGTCTGCACCACACCATGTACCACCTGCTTGACAGTACCTCAACTGTTGTAGGAGGATCATAGTATGTTACCGTGACGATATAATGATGATGTAATGAATGATGATGATGTAATGATGATGTAATGGTGCCAGATGGTGCATGGTAACAAGTGATGAAGGGACCCAAAGGGGAAGAGAGGGAAACCTTGGTACATTTCCCAATAAACATGCATGGATGGAAGACCGTAGTTGGTGGGTCCTTTGTGACAGGAACTGGAAACTGCATTCTACAACTTCACAACAGACCCTTAGAACGAGAATCGTGATAGCACAAGCTGGCCAGTGGGTTCCCCTGATTTGGGACGGCAAGGGTGCAGTGGGCATGTGGGACACTCCAAGGGTTTGTTAGTAATTTGGGGGCTATATCTCCACGGAAACCCTCTTCAGTAGATGCATAACTAACTGGTAAGCATGAAGAGAATGCAGAAAC
The DNA here is from genome assembly GCA_963931865.1 of Axinella damicornis. Lineage (NCBI taxonomy): Eukaryota > Metazoa > Porifera > Demospongiae > Axinellida > Axinellidae > Axinella > Axinella damicornis. The sequence continues at coordinate 2,299,612 of OZ007510.1, forward strand.
ATGACTCCAAAGTATCCACCCCTCCGATTATCAATCAAACAGCAGACACTTGTCTACCAGCTAAATTACTCCCCCCCCCCCCCCCCCCCCCTCCCCCAAAAAAACAAACAGGGCTCAGTGGAGGACATCGAGAGAAAAGTAAGCATACCAGCAGATGGTAGATGGGTTGAAAGTTGCAATGTACGAGAAGTGGTTCACTCGTGAAGTACATAATATAGTACAAGGTTGGTAGCCTCGTTCCCAGGCCTTCTCACCCCAGCGTTTGTCGCTTGCAGTACTGCAAGTGACAAACGCTGGGGTGAGAAGGCCTGGGAACGAGGCTACAAGGTTGGTATATTATCTTCAGCAAAACACAAAAACGTTTCGCTGTTTTTGGCTATCCTTACATTAAACAGCAACTAAAATTTCCCATCTGCCACAGATCAGCGGACGTCTGTCTTCGCAGGCAGGATTTGGTACTACCCTGTGCAGTTGTATAGGCTACGGCGCCAGCAGACACACACATACAACTAGGGGTAGGTGATACCTACAGAAGTGTGCGTATTCTGATGTACATATTATGTTGCAGACATCTGGCTGTATAGGCTATGGGTTCGGCAGACGTACACACATACGACCCAGGGGTGGGTGATACCTACGTACTCTGATTGTTGTAGGCATTTGACAACACAAAATAACTTTTCCAGTGCAACGCTGGTCGTACATATCTGATAGAAAATAGAAGTACACCACCATATAAATTACAAGCTGTAATGAGTGGACATTGATAGTCTGTCAGTATTATGAGCTCAGAGAGGGCAGAGGGAGGTACTGAAGATAAGTTGGTAGCAGACAAGCTACTGCAGAATTATGATCAAATGTGCCAGAAATCTACCACTAATTCCCGATAATCAGAACAAACGAAGTGTAAGAGTTCGGAAATGAATGGCATGCCACTTTAATTCCACAAGCAGGCAGATCACCAGGAGCCCGAGCCAGATCACCAGGAGCCCGAGCCAGATCACCAGGAGCCCGAGCCAGATCACCAGGAGCCAACGTTGCATTTCAGACTCTTTTACTTTTCATTTGGTATTAGAACATGAGAGGAAACAATAGTCGCCCATTCCAGCACCAGTTCTCTTTACAGCAAGCCCCCTCCACACCTCTCCCTGCCCCATCTCACCCCTTCCCCCTCCTCGCTCCCCCTTCCCCCTCCTCGCTCCCCCTTCCCCCTCCTTGCTCCCCCAACTCCCCCTTCCCACTCCTCACTCCCCCGACTCCCTCTCCCTTTCCCCCTTCCCCTTCCCCACTCCCTCCCATCTCCCCAAGACCAACAGAATTTCCAAGTAAGAGGGGCACATTTTCAGGGGTCCATTTCATCCATGCATTCCTTGAAGCTTAAAACACCAGCAAAATTCAATTCACAAGCAATGAAGAACCTGATGGAACCCTAGCCTCGTTCCCAGGCCTTCTCACCCCAGCATTTGTTGCCTGCAGTACTAACACAGGACAAACGCTTGGGTGAGAAGGCTTGGGAACGAGGCTAATGGAACCCTTCACGCTGCCATAGTGATCAAAACAAGGATTCAGATGACACTGGTGTTCACTTGTTGTTGACTTGGTGTTGTTTACTTGTGTGCAGTGCAGGTGTTCATTACAGCATGTTTCATTATCCCAAAACCTTTAACTGGATTAGTTAGCTTATTGGAAGCACTCAAGCTGGTCAGGGTCACCTTACAGCCGGCTTCTCGGCTTCAAGATCTCCGTTCCTGGAATGGCGGATGGTTAATGAAGGCTAAGAGGTTGTTTATATGTCATCGTCACTTCAGTGCTTCCAGCAATGCTCACAAAAAGGTTTCTGAGTTTAGAGATTGGTAATCTGACTCCATAGACTGAAGTCTTGCATAGGCTAATCTAGGTATAAGAGTGTGCCAGTGTAACATTGGATCTATTGTGGTTTGGTTTTTGAACAGTAACTTAAACCCTGGGCTCCATGGTAACCCAGACGCCTGCCAACGCAGTGAAGCTAGACCACTGGCAAGCAACTTGCTTCTTTCAACGCCTGCTACTTTCTCAACATTAGTGGGAAGTTGGGGCACGGCTTTATGAATGTGCGTACACCACAGCAATAAGGAACGGTGGGTGTCTCAGTTTGTGTACACGATGATCAGCTTTAATCTACAGTCAGCAAACTTTGAGAGAAGTGCGACAGCTCCCCTTCCCCGACACGACACACTCGAAGCCTTTGAAGGACTTGTTAAGATCATAGTGTTCCATTGAGACAAACAGGAACTGTGCTGGAACAGACACTAGTCTTCTGTTGGCTACTGGCACTTGAACTTTGTCGGGTGCCAGCAGAACTGTCATTCTATTAGGGTTTGGCTCGACCCAATGATTCTCAAACCTTCAGTGAAGTGCCGCTAATTCTTTTGTCGCTTGCAGTACAAACACGGAGGAGGCCTGGTATACAGGTAAAGAGGGCAGAGCGAATTTGGCACTCAGAACAGTAGAGAAAGGACAAAAGCACCCACCCATTCACAGCGCATGAAAAGTGCATTTCTTATTCGAGGAATAATGTCATTCGAAATTAAGCACATCTCAATATTAGGCACAAATATTGGACACATGGGTGTAGCAATTAAGATACCATCTGTCTTGTTGTCCTGAACTCCAGGTCGCAATGCCAAATGCATTAATTAGTTCTTCCTCCGTGACATTCTCCCACAAGAGAAATGGAGTAGGCGTGTGTGGAGTTGCAGAGTCCAGCACTGTTAATTGGATCTGGCATGTGTGTTTTGTCTCTAGTCGTGGGGAATCATGCTGTACCGCAAATGTGTCCATGTGGCCAGCACATCACATAATATTATACAAGACCATTGGTGTGTCGATAGAGCTATTCCACCTCCTAAGTCGAACACATTCTACAAGATAGCTTGTGAGAACACAAAAGTGAACTGAAACCGGTTACCATATATGGGGATATCTGAGGACTTTAATAATTGATACAGTCATTAGTTGCACCAAAATTAATGCTGACACAAGCATCATGCAGTAATTGCATCATACTTGCACATTCTCTACTGTACCGCAGCGCCACAACACGTACCAGAGTGCATATATAGAAGACCACATCCCCAAGGGGCAATCTACATGTGTACTTATGCGCTCTGGTACATACGGGGGTATCTTTAAAATAAACTGGCATTATGACTACAGCACATCGCAGGGTTATTACGTCCTTCTCCCGAAATCTGAATCGTTGGAAGACACAACAAACCAACAGCTATTCCTTGCACAGTTTCTGGGGACTCAATGCACATGGACCCGTTACCATAGCTACCACAAGGGAAGTAACTTTCACAGTGTGAACATTCGTCGGCATGCATTGCATAGTCTATAAATCGGGTATGTATGAAAACTTTTGTGGGTTTGTTGGGGAGGGCGTATGTCTCCATGCACACAACTATACTGACAGGTCTTCAGAATCACCAAAGGTCTTTGTGAAGGGTTAATATGTACCTTTAACAAAAAGGTGCGGAGACCCTGTTCAACCAGGTTTCGCAACGCCTGATTTTACACACAGTGTTGGTGTCGGCCCAATTTTTGAAAGCAATTCCAACCTTGTTTGTATACACCCACACCCATAGTTCAAGTAGGGGTGGTACAAAATTTGGCAAGTTAAGGCATGTCCAAAACAGACGTTTATCTCAGGAAAGGAGAATGAATCCATACTGGGCCAAATTTGTACACGTGCTCTCTCAAAGCCCTCCCTGGGTGTCCTGGCAAGAGGGAAGACCTGCACAGAGCAAGTGTGCACCAACACCAGTAGAGCTTTCAACCAGTCAGAAGTATCCGGCTTCAAACGTAGAGATTCTTTCAAGGGCATCACACTAAAGGTTTCCTCTTCTCCTCCTTCCTCAATCACACCGCACAACAAGGGGAACAGTACGTGTTAAACAAAGCAATTAGAAGCGCTCTTCGATGGGTTCACAAGCGAAACTTTGACCTGTGAAGTGACGTGTTCACACAGAGAGTATCTGAGCATCCCCACCAGACAATGAATGATGTACACACGAGCTGGATGGTCCACTCGTTGGATTGTACAGTTACTTACGTACATGTAGATACATGTATGTATACCATACAATAGTACACAGCTCTGGGAGCTCCATGCAGCTCGATCAACCAGTACAGTGGGGATATACGACCGACTGACAAACAAATTACTACAATGTATGCAGACTCACCACCTCAAGTGCCGACGGCTCTGCTGAAGCACAGGAACAGAGTAGAACCCTGGTGGGGTGATTGTGTGTGTGTGTGAGGTGTGAGTGTGAGGTGTGTGAGTGTGAGGTGTGAGTGTGAGGTGTGTGTGTGTGAGGTGTGAGTGTGAGGTGTGTGAGTGTGAGGTGTGTGAGTGTGAGGTGTGAGTGTGAGGTGTGTGTGTGTGAGGTGTGAGTGTGAGGTGTGTGAGTGTGAGGTGTGTGAGTGTGAGGTGTGTGAGTGTGAGGTGTGTGAGAATTAGGGTCAGTGTGAGTGAGTATGTATACATAGTGTGTGCATAGTGGTCTAGTGGTGAAGCAGCTACCTGTTGCGTAGAACGTGGGATGGATACTGGGCGTACATATTGATACCATATGACTGGACGTGCACGTTGACCGGGCGTGCACGTTGAGGTACTTGTATACACGTTGACACGACATGGGAACTGGGTGTACTTATGTTGACACCACATGGATACTGGGGGTACATGTTTAAATAATATTACCCCTGAGGGGTTTACCACAATTATGGCTAATGAGCCTAGAATAGTTGCACCACAGTCCCTTAAACCAGGTCCCTGAGATCAACGTCTTGCATCTCCTCTGAGGGATGTAGTCTGAACACATCAGTGCTCTTAACACTCACTTGGCTGGCAGGTGAAAAAGAAACCACCTACCGGGATGCCATCAAGGGACTTGCACCTTTCAGTTGACAGCCAAGTGCTCGAGCCACTAGGCCACCAGCCACCCCTGCATGCTGACACAGCTAGGGTACTGGGTGTTCCAGGCGTGGCAGCCTACAGCCGACCATATGGACTGAGTACAGAACAATTCACGAGGAATGGGTGACAGGACACATGGTACAGAGAGCGTCAGAATTCCCGGTACAATTAAGCAACGTCTAACAAGCAGTCAAGGGTACTGGGTGCACCAGGAGTGGCAGCCTATAGCCGGCCATATGGACTGAGGACAGAACAATTCACGAGGAATGGGTGACAGGAGACATTCCAGGTGCACTTTAATCATTTGCAACGGCTAACAAGCAGTCACCAAAGGCAAGAACTCATATCTAGAACAAATTACTAAACCATCTCAGGAAACAAAGTCCACCTGGATAATCATCGGCATATCCAAACACACATTCCAATAGAATTGTTCTAACATGAGATCCACAGTTGCAAATAATCAGAAACAAGAGTTTGACGTGATTGGCACGATTATTAAACATCGTTGGGACTAAAAATGCATCGAATACCATATCAAGTTGTCTTCAACACTCTAACAGGTGTCTGCTACCCTCCCCCAGGACCGACAGTAATACAACTCGCCTGCATGTTTCAAGTACAATGTTCTAACATGGTATGGTACATGTCAGAACCTGCAAGGCAACCAAAGGTTCAGGGTCAAGCATCAACTTCCCCAAGAGAACACGTCTGCTGATCACAACTTTTCATAAAGCTTACTATCCTGTGACACAGTACAATTCTGCTGGTCCCTTTTCACACACTTACATAATCTTGTTGATAGTTTGTGCAATGATGCATTGACGATGATTTAAGTGAACTCTGCATACCAGTCCACTTCACCCTAACTGAACATCCAAATCCCAGCACACGCACAGTACGTTACATTTCTCCTTACAGTCGCAGTAGTAACTAACCTGCTTAGACGGACACCACAGCAAACAAACAAGAGAGCCATAGCCAAGCGTGTGGATCCTTCCAACCATCCTGCCTCCAAAAACCAACCCACACATTCCCTTTGCAGGTAACACTGTCTCGTTTCTACATAACCGCAGAGACACGTAAATCGAGTCTCCAAACCATCATTATGTATCTCCTAGCAGAGGCCCAGGATAATGCTGCCAGCTGCAGCCTCATAGGTCTGGCTACATGCAGTGAGCCCAATGATTTTGACATGCCTGCTCAATCTACACACTCATGTGTAAATGTGTCACCGCATTCTATGAAACATTCCCACTGGTTGGTGACCTTATTCCCCAGGAGTTATATAGCACAGAGGAAATTAAATGCTGTAATGTCATTCTGTCCATGAACACACTATGATTTTATTGTAGCAACCAATCTGTCCCCCATAGCTAGTGCATGCAGAGAAGACTGTTCAGTGTTCACTGAGAAAGCTTCAGAGCAAACTTAGGAGCAAATGGCAAGGGGGGGGGGGGGGGGGGGGGGGGGTGTCAATGGCTGAAAAATAGCGCGGTCAACGGCCAAAACCTTGAAAAGTCAGTGTGGTCAACGGTCAAACCATGCAAATGAGTGGTCAAAGTTTTGACCTGCTGTCACAGCTGGGCATGCAGACGACTTTGCAGAAGAGTGTGTAGCAACTCCACCCTTCCTTAGTATACGGGGTCAAGATGCGCGGGCACAGCTGTGAATGTAGTGCTTATTGGAGCGACCTCAGTCACATACCCAATGCAGCTGGACCATTCCAAATAAAGTGCACCATGTTGTACGCAAGTGGTCTACTATATTTGCTTGCTACAGTCAGCTGCATGTACACTCACTTACTCAGTATATGCTTTGGTGCTCTTAGGCGAAGGCACTTGGAGCTCAGGGCCTGGGCAAATGATAAACAATAAACCCGACCGATCAAGCACCACTTCAACATATAATTTACATGTTCTCAACAAACCCAATCAACACTACAAGTCTGTCATAGTCATCAGAGAAGTTCTTCTCATTTTTGAACCCACCTTGGATGCCCAAGTAACTCGAGAGTAGTTCGTGGCCATGCCAGCGCACAGCTGCAGTACACGCTTCGGGGGTGAGCGCTAATTCGAGGCATGTACATGTACGGCGGAAGTACATCGCTGCGTAGCTAATTACGTAACAATTTTTCGCGTGTTATTTAATAATAGCCGTCAGCTAGCTATTAATCTACACAAGGATCTGGATTGCTGCTGCAGTATCTGCTAGACTAGACATGGAGACAAGATCATTTGCTGCGTGCTGTCTCATTCAGTGCGTTATTATCCTTGTAGCCGCTGCGCCAAGCCGCAGTACTAGCTGTCAAAGAGCCGAGTACGGTCGTTACTGTACTCTACCTTCGCCCCCTGGTCGCGTAAGACTGATTGGCGACCAACTATTTGTAGGAGCAAAAGATATTCTGTTGTCATTCTCCTTCGATTTACAGTCAAGTGTTACAGTTGATTTGAGTCCGACCAATGACACAATAGATCATTGCTCGACTGATCCTGGATTACAAAATTCGCTGGCGGCCTGCCGAAATTTCATCCAAGTGATCGAACCGATCCCGCTCTCTGCAGTAACTAACTCAAGTCAAACCGACAGAATACTTGTCTGCGGAACAAACGCATTTTTTCCAAAATGTAGGTTGCATGTCCGCACAGATATATCGGACAGCTACTTCATGACGCAAAGCGCCGCGGACACAGGATTCAGCCCGCACAGCGAGAGATCAGTCGTGGGTGTCCTTGCAACTAACGGCCAATTCTACTCGGGTACGTACTTCACTCCTTACGTGCCACATCGGACAATTGGAATGGCACCACGTCCTCTGCAGGGGAGCAATGAGTTTACAGTAGTGACTCCAAACTCGGATCCTCTGTGGCTCAACAAGCCGGACTTTGTATCTGTGCACGAAATCGACAGCCACATTTATTTCTTTGTTAGGGAACCAGCATATGAGATTGATCAGGGAAGGACGGTTGTATATTCGCGAGCAATTAGGGTGTGCAAGAATGATCAAGGATTTTTGCGCTCAGCAGAAGACCCAAGAAACAATTTTTTGACTTTCCAGAAGGCCAGGATGCAATGCACTAGGAACGGGGAGAGTGGTTCAATACCTTATGACTACGATAACTTACAAGCAACATACTTACTGAATTCTAGTGAACCAATTCTCTATGGGATATTTTCTGCACCAGCGAATGGCCCAGAGGGAGCAGCAATCTGTAAATTCTCATTTGCTCCCTCAGTTACAGGGAGTCTGACACAAGTGTTTGAAGAGGGTAGCTACTACATACCATCTCAAAATGACCAAACTGTATGGCAGCAAGGTAACCCGGGACAATTTGCATGCCCTGGAGCAAGTGGCACACAAAGGACACCGATGCAGGCTCGAAACTACCAGCTGGTGTTCAGCCCTGCCACACCAATGGACCCACAACCAATTCATTCCATTTCGGGGGATGAATTCACTTCGATAGCTGTCGATGTGGTTGAGTATATGGGAGTACGGCAAGAAATCCTTTACTACAGCCTACGCAGTGGTGAGATTAGGCAGTTTGTCACCAGTGGATCAGAAAAAAGAGAGCATGTAATCCATGGAGCAGGTGAGGCTGTCAGCAACATCCTGGTTCACAAAAATGCTGATGAAATTCGATACCTCTATGCAACAACAGATAATCGTATAATGTCCTTCGTACTTGGTAATTGCTCTCAGCATGGTAGTTGCTTTGAATGTTTGGATTCCAGAGACCCTTACTGTGTGTGGGACTCAGGAGTTTGTAGGAACAAATTATCCCCTACTTCAAATTCACAACTGCAATCCTTTCTTGTCCTGGAGAGGAATATTACCACCACCTGTGGTGAGCGACCTTCAACAGCCACTCCCACTCCAACTACACAGCCATCAACCTGCCAAGTAGGATACGCAACTACAAGCACACCACAACCAACCAACCCACCCAATACTGAAGGCAGCGACTCCCCAAATCAGCACTCAACTTCTGGCTCACCTGGATCAACAAGCACTGACTGCAATCCCCCTCCTCCATCTACAAATGACCCTGGAACACCTTCAACTGGGATAACAGCGGGAGTGGTACCACTTGAAGGCTCGGCGAATCAATTCTCTATCCCAGAACTTGTAGGTGCTTCGGTGGGCGGCTTTGCAATCGGAATACCATGTGGACTGATAGTCTGTTGCGTGTTTTTTGTGCTTTTCATCAGAAAGCGACATGGTGCTGACATAGAATGCCGTAGAACTGCTAATGAACCAGGAACCGTGACACAAGTTAACAATCAGCTTGACAATACATCGAGCCAGAAAAAAGAGCAGATGCTACAGAATCATCAGCGATACATTGAACCTTCAGTCCTGACTGCTCATACCCAGTCACAGAAGAATGTTAATAGCTACAGTGTACCACAGGAAGATGAGTATGATGACGATGTTTTGACAGACCTTCCAACTTCATTTGTGACTTCATCTGGGCCACCAGGTACCAGCCATCACAATCGAAGACAAGTACCTGGCTACAGAGTCCCAAGAGGGAGAACTGATTCAACGCGTTGGTTGAGGGGTAGTGAATCTGATTTATCTGACTCTCCGGGTAATTCTCCATTAGAATCTCCAACAGCAGTTTGACCAATGCAATCATCTTTCTCACTGGTTTATGTTCATGTTAGCACATAATTATATCTTATGTCTCATTTGTGAACTGATACAAATGTGTTCACAACAGCTCATGACCAGGTACACGGATCATTGTACGTAAGTACCTATAAACCATCAATATCGTCCCTTCACCAGTCCCTCCTACTAGCATGCAATGGCGATGGCATTCCATTCATTTTTAACCACATCTAAACATTGTTTGTAAATTGTCTCTGTGCTGTTTGTCACTCCACCTATAACACAAAAACCAATATTGATGTAACAATGTAATAATAACTTTCATGCAAATCGTTGGCATTGTGAATTTCTTGATGGTCTCCACATCCATCACCATGGCATTACCCATCCTTGCATGGTTAATTTTGCATGCTGCGATCATGCCAAACACCTTTTCTAATTGCATCCAGAATCAAACTCCAGAACACTACTAGGTGAAGAAATTAGCAACTCAAAGACATAAGTGGGACCTTCCTCAAGGTCCAGTGAACATAATCATCAACAGTGCAATGCATGAAGAGAGGCCCGACAGAAAGAGTTCCAAATGTTTATAGTGCTGCGCAAAGTGTATTTGTGTGGGCAAAAGCCAAAAGATTGGATACTATAGCTACATGTTTTTCGATTGGAGGTGTAGCAATATCAAAAGCTCAAGACCAGATAACAGCTATATAATCATAACCTATACAGCTGTTCTAAAATTTAGTAGCGGGCGCGCCGAAACTGAACAAGACATAGTACAGTGACAGCCTCCCATCCTCACAGTTTTATGATTGCAATGTAAACATGGGGCAAACCTGTTAAAAGGCCTGTGTCCTCTCTGAATGGCCACTGATAACCTCTGCAGAAGGTAAGAAGGTGATTTTTCTTCAAGCCCCCAATTAGTCGATGGCCCAGGAATGACACAGTCTTGATCTTGGCCAAGGAATTCATGGCAATAGGGGGTAAAGAGGTTGAGATGGTATCATTTGTAAATAAAAGAGCCAAATATATGGGGGGGGGGGACAAAAATGACCCAAAAAGCCTTGTAGTCTATATGAAACCGGGAAACAAGCGAATAACAAAGACCTAGCAGCCTCCCATCCCTCCACAACAGGTCAGCACAACCCTTTGCCCAGTGACAGTGTACCTTTTAGCTTCGGTGAGCCATGGAGCACGGGGACCGGAGTATTGGCAGCTAGGCCGGGAAATCATGAATGTGTACGGAGTGACAAAAACCCCGACTCGATTATTGGGAGGTAACGTTCAGACCCCAGTCTGCTACATGTATATATGATGTACACGAACACATGATGTACACGAACACGCCACCTCGACTCCCCGCCAAAACTTGGTTCAAATTCATTGCGCGCGCCCTTCGCAGGGTTCAAAGGTCAAGTATACGCGGTACATGCAGACAATCGTGATGAACACTGATAAAGAAGAAAAACTTCAAAAAGGGCCAATTCAAGTGGGGTTTCTATGAATTCTGTGAGATGGACTTAAGGTAAGGCGGGGCGGGATTTAATTTTTGAACTGCCAAATCATCATTCCCCCATTTCCAAGTACCTTTGCAAAGAACATCTGTAGTATCTCTGATCGATGAGAGACGTATCTAATTGTTCAATATAATTATTGTCTTAGTCCAACAGCAGACGTCACCGGTCAGTATGTACAGGCATTATTAAGGGCACAAAACAGAGCATCCGGACTTGGAATTGCATCCAAGCTTGTGAATCAGACAGTTTCACTTGCCCTATAATGTGTTGTGCACAGTACCATGCTGAGGATGCCTGATTAGGGTGGGATTAATAGAGTGTGGTCAGGTGTCAGTATAAATACTGTACAGCAAACGGATACGGTCTCTATCGGTTTGTCATTATTAATTACTGTATGCTGTTGATGTCACTACCGGAATTAAGGCCATACCAAGTAATTTTCCTGTTTCTCATTCAGCTTCTGTCTGGAAACAAATGCGGGTGCGCGCAAAGTAAACACACACAAGCTAAAGAACACTGGGTAATCAGTGTGAAAAATGATCACGTGATGCCCACCAACTCGTACGATCGTGCTCGTGGTAGCTAGCTAGGCTCTGTGCACAGAGAAAGAAGCTTCACTATTCTGCCTGTGAAGATACAACGCTTCCCATTCATGCAAGGTTCAAAGTACATTTCCTGTGTGTGTTTTTGTCAGTTTCTTAAAAGTTTATATGCGGGAGGAAATGAGAAACAGGAAATTTAGTTGGTATGGCCTAAAGATGTGCACTGCAATCCAGCACTCACAGCCTAAAACATCTCATGCACCTACAATAACATGTACATATCTATATAGCTAATTTAAAGCCTAGCTTCCTCAGCCTGCCCTAATATTATAGCAAACCTGGCTGACTATGGAAAACATTTGTGACATTACATACAAATTACATGATGACAGGTGTAGAGAAAGTGTCAACTGACCTTCATGAGTTGCCCATATACAAGTAAAGTAGTGTGACCATAATAATACAGACAAAACAGGTTCTAGCTCCTTTACCTTTTGTACTGGAATGAGGCTTGTTACTATATCCTAGTCTTGGCCACAGACCCGAAGCGATCCACGCTGGGGTTGGTTTGGGTCTTGGGCCGAGACTAGTACTATCCATGTTCCATGTCCCATGCTGTTGGCTGTGATGTCTATAGTTGCACGAGCTGTTCTATAGGCTGTGAATTAATGCTGGGATGATTGCATGCAGTGCACAATTTAGTTCTGGGTATCCTACACCATACAATTTTAGTACCAGCCATGTCATTGGATATGTTCAGGTCGTATGGTTCTGGCGTTCATTGACTAGCATTGATTGTATATCGTTCCCCGGTGAGAATTATAAAACACGATGTTTCGACTACTCTTTGGCGGTCTTCATCAGGCAATCAGGTTATTGCCTGATGAAGACTGCCAAAGAGTAGTTGAAACATAATTCTCACTGGTGAAAGTCTGATATACAACCAACGCCACCAACATTGAATGTACATTCATAAGAGGCAATGTGATTCAAAGTGCAGTACAGAACAGTCATTATAATGTGGGTGACCTGGCAATTTGAACTCTCTGGTAAAGCAATTAGGGTGAAAATTTACTGCTGATGTTGACAGTAGTGCAGAGAATTCTGAATAACCATACAAAAATACATCAACATTCTACACAGCAGTACAAAGTGATATAAAATAATTATTTGTACAACTGGGCAATATTTGATACTTGTTTCCACTTCAGTAGATCAGCATATGATTGCTAACGTTATTGATACAATCTGCACAAGGAGAGAAGGTATGCAGGAGACTATAGTCTACTAGGATTACTAGAAATCTTAGAGATTACTAGGGATTACTAGAGATTACTAGGGATTACTAAAAATCTTAGAGATTACTATAGAGATTACCAGGGAGTGCTAGGACCAATCTCCTACGATGTAGCTAATGCTTGTGTATAGTAGAGTACTGTACGGTGGTTTTGTCTCCGGGAGAAAGTTTCAATTCACTATTCTATAGTGATTTGTGAGAGTACTATCCCAGACACTGCGGCATCCAGAAATCTGTGAAAGTTCTTTTCCATTTTCAAGTTATTCTATAAACCCAGTGTACAGTATGCACCCGTGCATGGTCTGAAGTTACCTATTTATATATATATTGCGCTTATAATGAATGGTGAAAGTGTGGGAGAAAGGGGTAAAATTATATCCACAATGCTCACACAGGTTTACCTTGGGCAGTTATAACTAAACACTCATATCAATTGGGACTCTTTTGACTCTTGAATTCTGGGTGTGGGTGTGGGTGTGTACATGTGTGTGTAATATTGTGTATGTATGTGTGAGGAAGACATAAGTGAGCATTATTTCCAAACAAAATAACAATGAAACTCTGCAATGCCATTTTCTATTCCTAGCTTTGTGTTCAACAGTATGAATATATACCTATCATAAGTGACACAAAATACCGGCCAATCTGATCTGTGACCCGTGTAAGATCTTATGGACAAGGCTAAAGATTTATTGAGCTCATTACAAGCAGGTTGCTGGGGAGGAGCCTGGGAACGAGGCTATAGCCAAACTGCATGCTTTGCTTACACAATCTCCCTTGAAGCCATCACCCATCCATCCCAGTCTCGTATCAAACTCAAGTCCACGGGCTCCATTTCCCCAGAAGATTCCAAGAACTCCTGCACCCTTTTCAAGTTCAATGTGTGCTGTTTGTCCCTGTTCCCTGTGTAAATGGAGGGAGAGCCCTTTGTGAAGTCCCTCTCCATCATCTCTCGCTGCTCCTTCTCAGTGAGAGTGAGGTGACTGTTCGATAAGAATCCAATGTCCACTGCCGGAGCTTGCTCACCATCCAGAAACTGATTTTGTTCATAAACCAGAGGACTCAATTGGATATTAACATCAGAGGAGGACTGTGTACTGAGATGGTCTTCGTGGGTAACAAAATTCTCAGACTGGGAATGCGACAGCTTTGCTGATGCCTGTGAGCAATCGGTGGGTTGTGACAACACCAGATCTACCTTGGAGCTACCTGTGTGGCTCGGTGTCGTTTTGTCACCAACTGAATGCTCATCTGAGAATCTCAAATCACTCTTTTGGCTGAGTGAAGTATCTTCCACACTGCTGCGGCTCTCTGCCCGGTGGAACTCCTCTCTGCTTCCCAATGAACTTTTCCTGTTTCTACTCTTGGCCGAGATGTGGGAAGGAGAGCTGGTTGCTGGCTTTTGATTGTCGGAATCCTGGTGTTTGATTGCATGCAGCTTATCCTTACTTCCAGAGCGCTTTCCGTTCTCCTTTCCGATAGTACTCTCTCCTTCACTCTCTTTTACCGGAGCAAGATCCGCACTCATTTTCTTCCCAGAAGAAGAGGAGGACAGGGACACAGCTGATTGGAGTGATTGCGGGCTAATCTCTGGAGCAGTGAGGTTTCTCTGCTTCTTCTTCTTACCCTTTAGCCTCTTCCAAGTATTCTTGAGGCCGGCCCCACCGCTACCACTGCTGCCTGTTTTTGACTTTTCTCCTCGAAGCTCATTGAGTCGGTTGAGCTGGGCCATGGTGCTCTCCACATTGTTCTCTCGCTTCAGATGTTTCTGCACTGAAATGAGCTGAGGTGCATGCAAACAAGAAAAGTATTTATGTATGGATGTAAGCATTTTGACAGGTCTTCTGCTGAGTGCTGAACTTGACATATGAGTCTCTTTTGAAAGGGTAGGCTGATGTTCATTCAGTATTGTCTTAGTACAACGTTGGGAGTATTGGTTACGTACGTAGGTAATTAAACTTGGGTAGAGATTCCAAGTTTAGTAATACTTTTAATTGCTTAATCTCAAAGGGAGTGTTACAGACTACAGAGGCATGCCGGACAGACAAACAAACGTCAGATAAAGAACACGCAACAACAAGTATGAAGTGTGGACGTGTATACGCTTACTGGCACCATATGATGTCATAGTTGTTATTTTCATGTACCTGTGAAACTATGCACCAAGAATTACAAGTGACAAAACTATGGGAGCATTGCGACAAGGCTATCTACAGAACGCACTTCAAGTAACCAATAAACTGAACGTGTGGTGTACGAACGTGTAGTGTACGAACGTGTGGTGTACGAACGTGTGGTGTACGACGCAAAGAAAACATACTTCAGCAGTCAAGGTGACTGTATACTAGTGGTCGTAATCGGTTCGAATCCATTTTCATACCATATATAGATCAAAACTGTATGTAGTGGTCTACGTACAGGATGGCCACAGTTCACAGCTTCTGTAGAAGCCAATTGGTGTAGACAATGACGCTTTAACGTTCAAGTGTTTCTTACACCCAAAATGGGATAATGAACGATTGAGATGGGGAATTCCCCATTCATCCATCATGTACTGTGGCCATTGACTGAGTAAATAATAAGTCACTGCTCCAGCGCTGAATCAAACTGCAAACATACTGTCTTGGGTTTATAGGTGTTTGGGGGTACACAGTAGCAGACATGGCTGTGGGGGTATGACCACATGTGAGGGAGGGCCACAAACATGTCAGGTCTTACCCTGGGTACAGGATATCACATTACACTCCTCCTTGAAGGTCTGGTATTCATTGTATACCACTCGGTCAACCTCAAGTGTATTCACACACACTATTAGATTAATGCGCCCTACGGTACATGTATGTGTTGGTCATTTGATGACAACCATAAACATATACCCAAGTTGTGGAAAGGAGGAGGAGGGGGGGGGGGGGGGGGGGGGGGGGGGGGGGGGGGGGGGTGCATCAGAGCGTATGGGGAGGAAAGGAGTATGAGAGGACAATCAGAGGAGGGGGATCAAGAG